>CM031607.1:47231428-47258928 GCA_018398815.1 Conus ventricosus | reverse complement strand
CAACAACTACATGAATAACAGCAAAAACAGCCAAACAAACAAACAAACAAACAAAAACCTAAAGCGAAAGAAACAAAAACCAAACCAAACATCAAACAACGAACAACCCCTCAAAAAAAAAAAAAAAAAAAAAAAAGCAAATACCCCTCTCTTCCTGCCCCCCTCCCCCCCTCCCCGAAAAAAAATCCGAACAATGACAACAGCAACAACAACCACAAGTAATCATAATAAACAATCAGCAAAATACCAGGCACTGGATCGCAGATTTGACGTCAGGAATTGACGAAGGGAAGATCGTGGGTGAGAGTCCATTGAGTGTCTAAACAATACGGGATTTTTATTTCCAGCTCGTACACCAAAGTTAACGAACGTATCGTGGACACAAATAAGAAAACAGGCACCGCAAGCTAAAACCTCATTTTTTTTTTTTTAAAAACTTGAGGGCCATGGCCGAGATTTGCCGACCTACAATGGTAGTAACTATTCGTGGCGCCAATCAATCCGGCACAGCTGAGTCCCACCCATAAATAATCATGAAAAGAAGCAGAAATTACAGCCTAGGATGCCGCCTGAAACCAGATGGGATCACCATAACATCTCGATTATCTTTCTCATCGATCATCATGGAGACTAATGAGACTCATTGTCTCAGAGTCCATGACCTTTTTGTGCTCCGATGGTGACCCTGCTTTTGATCGCCCCTCCACGTTCATGGTTTTGGGGCGAATTTGTGTCAACGTTTTCCATTCCATGTTAAACAGGACAGGACACGACAAGATGATTAAAAAGAAAAAGAAGAAGAAACTTATGGTGTGCATGAAAAATGGTATTGTCATTAGTGTTTTGTTTATTATTAATCATTTTATTTAATGGACATGATTTCATAAAATACTCACACACTTAGAAAAACAACAACAGATGAAGTAATATTAGTTGTGTTAATTCATAAGGCATTCAGTGTTATCTTCGGACAGTCTACTTATGTTGTTGATTTGAGTTTATTTTTGTTGTTAAACCAATGAATGATGCTATACAATATTTGGGTGATGTAGAGCATATTTAATCGGATATTTAATTTAATTTTAATGAGGAACAAAAATCGGACACATACATACACAATCAAACTGGTTTTCGAGTCTCCGGTGTTACATTTAAGGCATGGTCTTTCATTAAGCCGTCGCGTATATCTTGAATTCTACCTCTCTGCACAAGAAGGTGGTGATTCATAGATTTTTTTTTTTTGCTATTGCTATTATCATTATTGTCATCATTATTATTTTAGCTCCCATGGTCCCCTTTCCAGCAGCCTCGTTTTCATTCAACACCCATTTTGCACCGAATATGAGAAGATAAGTGGTTGCTCTTTGATAAAGAATTAAAAGAAAGCCGTCCGGTGACTCCAGAATTGAAAACACCTTCATACCGAAAAGCCCTATAAACACGATCAAATTGTTTCACGGTCAACAAATAAACGGTACAAACGTTTTTTACTTTGATGGAAAATAATCCGTGAAGCAATGTACTCTACAAAGTTCAGACTTCTGACTGACTGAAATCCGACTTTTTTTCAAAACCAATTGTTTCACTTGAATAAAAGAATGTAAAATGTCTGTCAGCAATTACACTTATAAATAGTTTTTCACCAAATCAGCTGAGATATATTAAACCTCGTTATCTTTTCGGATCCTCTTGGCTGTCCTTTTGGTCAAATATTGGCTTTGTCATTCTTACTGACAAATCGTTTAGAGGTTTTTTCCCCCAGAAAACAAAATTAAAACGTCTTTGTGAACAGTCGTAACATTTTACCACTTGACCCTTTAAAAGATATATTCATTAATTGATCCTGGCCACACGCCTTAATATCATTTAGCTTCTGCACGGACCGTCAATCCTTGTCATCTGTAAACGGTCGATTTAGTATTGAATGTTCTGGAGGGATGGCTCGCTACTCTCGCCACCAACAAATAAAGGTTCGATAACTCAGTCCAGCTTCGTGTTGTTGTGACTGGTGCTCTCAGCAATCTGTAACTCACGCGTATGTTGAAACGATGCTGTGGTCACTGGACGAAAAGCAATGTGATTTGGCAGCAGGTGCGGGAGCTTTATAATTTTTTTTGTTGGCATTTTATCCCTGTGGATTGTCTTGTATTGGAATTGTTGCAACACGTACACTGATGTGACTATACACACGGAGACTCGGAGTGAGCAGTGTAAGAACTGTATGACTGAGGGACAAACAAAATATAGCACAGAGAGCGAGCGAGCGAGCGAACGAGCGAGGAGAGAGAGAGAGAGAGAGAGAGAGAGAGAGAGACAGAGGCAGAGAGAGAGAGAGAGAGAGAGAGAGAGAGAGAGAGAGAGAAACAGACAGGCAGACATACAGGCAGACAGACAGACAGACAGACAGTGAGAGAGAGAAGAGGAGAGAGAGAGAGAGAGGAAGGAGAGAGAGAGAGGAGAGCGAGAGAGAGAGAGAGAGAGAGAGAGAGAGACAGGAGAAGAAACGGAGACGGACAGACAGAGAGAGAGAGAGAGAGAGAGAGAGAGACAGAGAGAGAGAGAGAGAGAGAGAGAGAGAGAGAGAGAAGAGACAGCAGACAGACAGCAGAAAAAGAGAGAAGAGAGAGAGAGAGAGAGAGAGAACGAGGAGAAGAGAGAGAAGAGAGAGAGAGAGAGAGAGAGAGAGAGAGAGAGAAGAGACACGACAGAGACAGAGAGACAGAGAGAGAGAGAGAGAGAGAGAGAGAGAGAGACAGAGATAGCAGGCAGAAAAGACAGACCACCGAACAGAGATGAATGAGCGAGAGAGAGAGAGTGAGAGAGCATGAGAGGAGACCGGAGAGAGAGAGGAGACAGAGACGAAGAGACAGCAGAAGAGAGGTTTCTGAAAACGCTTTTTGCATCTCCTCTTTGAACAGAGACTGACATTCCAGCCCTGACTTGAGCGTGGTTTGCCGGCAGTCCTTGCAGACCGGAAGCGGCAGAGACCGGACACACGTCACCCGTGATGAAGAGGAAGAACGAAGGGGTCTTGCAGGGGGCGACATTTTGCTGAGGTCGTCGCATTGCGCAGCACGCTTTTCATTCGCAGCTCCTGCACTTCCTGTTTCACTTGGCTGAGAAGAGAGAGAGAGAAGAGAGAGAGAGAGAGAGAGAGAGAGAGAGAGTTAGTTCAGGTGATTTATTGTTCAGACATTTGTCCAGACAATAAAGGATTTGTAGATATCATTCTGGACTTTTTTTGAGACGTTGTTATACACACACAGTTTAGAAACAAGAGAGAGAGAGGAGAGAGAGAGGAGAGAGAGAGAGAAGAGAGAGAGAGAGACGGGGGGGGGGGACTTTCACAACTTTGTCACGACACACACACATAAGCGGTTGCGTCAACATCGTAAAATCCTGTATAACGACATTCCTTTGTAACCATTTCTATTCTCATAACAGTAAAGTGATGCATCCCTTCATGTCTATTTGTATCCATCTATATTGTGCATGTGTCTTGCAGATGCGGGTCGGGGTTTCAGAGGGCATGGATGATTGCGGAGGGAAGGTCTCCCATTTCTCCCCTCCTAACGCCCCTCGGTAAACAAAACAACAACAACAACAACAACAACAACAACAACAAAGCAAAGCAAAACAAAACAAAACAACAACAACAAAAACTGTTTTGCCACCAACTTGTCCCTGCTCCCTCCTTCGCTCAATAACTGTGTAGCGACATTAGACCTCAAATGCACCCCCCACCCCCACTTCCCTCAGACCAAGTGGTCCGCCCTGTTTTACACTTTACAGTTTACAGGTAAAATCCTAACTGATTCCCACTGCTACAATAAACGTGAAGCTTTCTCCGCCTCACAATATCCAAAGACACTGTAAATGGGATCCTGTCCAGAGACGTTAAGAAAGGAATCATTTCAAAAGACACTGTAAATGCGGTCACACCAAAAAAACATTGAAAGAGGATATCACACCAAAAGACACGGAAAATAGATTCACACCAAAAGACACGGAAAATAGATTCACACCAAAAGACACGGAAAATGGATTCACACCAAAAGACACGGAAAATGGATTCACACCACAAGACACGGAAAATGGGGTCATATATACACGTCAAAGAAACTTAAAATGAGTATTACACCAAAAGACACGGAAAGTAGGTATCACACGAAAAGGCACTGAAAATGAAGTCACGCGCGCGCGCGTGCGCACACACACACACACACACACACACACACACACACACACACACACACACACACACACACACGTACGCGCGCGCGCACACACACACACACACACACACACACACACACACACACACACACACACACACACACACACACACACACTGAGAATGGGGTCCCGCCGAGACAGCGAAAAATGAGATCCCATCAAACGACACAGAAAATGAGGCCTCGCCCGAACACAGACAAACTAGGGTCCCGCCCATAGAGACACACACAAAAGTCACCCTCACAGCTTCCCCCCCCCCCCCCTCTTCCCCCGACCGTCTTGTCTCCCCTTTCACCCAGTACCTCCTCTCCCATATAACAGTGGCATAGTCTACTGCCCTGTCAGTATTTTTTTTCTCTCCATGCATCCATTTTTTTTTTTAGTGTTCTCACTTTGCAAACAAGGTTCTATTTCCACTTCAAACTCATTTCACATCAACAACACCAAAACAAATACAATGAAGGTGTATATATAGCGTTCAGCAAGGGACATCAAAATCATGCAGAAATATTCTCATGTATACAATATGTGAAGAACTGAGGTTGTTGGCATAGGGTCAATCATTATTGAATATCACACAGAGAATCGGTCCTAAGACTTGCAAGGGTGTTTAACCTTTAAGCATCGCAAACAAAAACCAGTCGCTAAGAAAACAAATTAAAACACAACAAATAAACAAAACACAAAAACAAGAAAAATGGGGGGTAATAAAGAACAAAATACACATCGCCACCTATCGTTGATTAATCTTTTCCTTGGTTTGTTTGATCATTATCATTTTTTTTTAAATTCAATAATTTTGACTAAAGTTTAGCAACAGGAGCACTATGATATTTCAGTAGAGGACTGAGTGCCATTTTAGGCAATTATTTTGACAGGGTGTCACACCAAAAAAAAAAAAAAAAAAAAAAAAGAAAGAAAAAAAAAGGAAAAAGAAAAAAGGAGATAATTCACGCGTGTTCCTAATCTTCCTGAAAAGCTTCATAACGTGTAAAAAAAGATATAATTTCTATCCATCATGCCCCCGCCCGTCTTAAATTATGTCTATTTCTACCATGCTTTGAAACAAAAATGGGTAATGTCAACTTTGAATTTATCATGATAAGAGCCAGGTTCTAAGACTTAAATACGTCTCTCCGAAACAGGTTACGTTTACAATATAGGAATTTCTATGACCCCCAAAAACACAATACTGATGGATATCCTGTCATTCAAATTGTCTTCAATTCTATTTTTTTTTTCATCAGTGTTCTAATGCGGAACATTTTTAATGCTTGCGTGAAATCCAAGTCCTATACCCCCATTTTCAATATCACAAAACGCATACTTTGGTTTAATTTTGTCGTTTTTTTTGTTGTTGTCCCAGACAGTGTATACAAAGGAAAAAAACAAAACTTTTTGCAGTTGTTTTATATCCTTGTCAGTGGAATTGGGCCAAACAACCATAAGTGCACCAGCTTTGATATACATCTGTTCTTTCTTGTCCTCCCTCCCCCCCCCCCCCCCCAGCCTCCGCGCGCACCCTTCCACTCCTTCTCTCTTCATTACCTTGCTCTGCTCTGCAAGCCACTGCGCAGTTCCTCATCCCGTCGTAGAACGCTGAGGATGAGCTGCCGCTCCTCCTCATTGAGGGACTCCAGGTCAGGCAGCTCCATGTGCATGAGGACCAGGGCAGCTCGTGCCTCTACAGCAGAGAGTGGTGCTGGCGTTGGCTGGATCCCCTTCCTGCTGGCTGCAGTCTCTCTAGGTTCCTTTGTCCACCGCAGCATCAGCTCAGAGTGTGGGACCTGCTGGAATGAATTAGACCCTTGATCGGCATGTGCTTTGAGAGAGAGAGAGAGAGAGAGAGAGAGAGAGAGAGAGAGAGAGAGAGAGACAGACAGACAGACAGACAGAGAGAGAGAGAGAGAGAGAAGACAGACAGACAGACAGACAGACAGAGACAGAGAGACAGAGGCAGAAAAAAGACAGACCGAGACCGAGAGACAGAGAGAGATTGGGAGTAGATAGGGTGGAAAGGAGGTGTGCGTGCGTGCGTGCGTGCGTGCGTGTGTGCGTGCGCGTGGTGTGTGTGTGTGTGTGTGTGTGCAATTCAAATATATTAAAAAGATGGGATATAGTAGCCCGATTTGTCATTTTCTTGTTAGCAAATGCTTGCGACTCACAATTTCGCTTTAGCTTATAAGCAACTAATGTATGATAATCAATTCGAATGTTGCTAATGGCCCTGAAAATGTTATAAAGGTGCTAAAAACAAGATGACATAAGTGTGTATTAATTAACATGTGCTTGGCGCACCTGGGAATGATCCAAGATTGCAAAAATGCGCTCGCTTAAATTCTTGATTGCAGAATTGACAGTTTACCAGTGGGAAATTCGTGGTTTTACGCAAATCACTATCCACACAATAAAAAGATATACTGTTTAAGGTCATAATTTTTTCTTTAAAAAAAATTTTTTTTGGGTCAATTTGTCAGTCAACATCATTAAATAATGTAAAAATAATTTGGAAATCCAACAACATGCATTCATATTACATGAATTACACACACACACACACACACACACACACACACACATACACACACAAAACACAACACACACACACACACACACACACACACACACACACACACACACACACACACCACACACACACACACTCACACAAAACACAACACACACGCACATACACACACACACACACACACACAGACAACATACACACACACAAATCGAAGATGCAAACTGTTGACAGAAGTATGGACCTGACATGCATGGTAGACCGATATCTCCATGAATACACATTTATGCGAGGGACGAAAAGCCATTTGAGTCGAATATTTTGTCACTAGATGGAACAATACAGTCAGTGATAGCCACTGTCACTTGTTAACAGCTGAGGTACCATGATCTTTACAGCAATTTCATTCTTACTTCAACTGTCCAGCTACCCTATTCAATGCTATGTGTCACGAGTTTGTCACGAGGCCTACGACGTTTGGCCATCTGGGGTGGCGGAATTGTTCATTTGTTTGTTGTCGTTGTTGTTGTCGCGTGTCCGTCCCTTGGTGTGGCTTGTGGTGCGGTTGCACCTTGGTGTAGTTCAGCTCAAGTTCGGTTTGCTTTCTCTCTCTCTCTCTCTAATTCCACTGCCCGTGCAATTCATCCTGCAGGTTCACGGGTGGCTGGTACCTTTCTCTCGAACTTGCTGTCTATCGGCCTCTCGCCTGTCTTTTTACCTGTCGCACGTGCTTCATTTCTTTTAGCTTGAGGTATGCTCACTCTGTGACGTAGCGTGGCATGTTGGCCGCCATCGCTTAAGCAGGTTTTCTCTTCACTCGAGCGGAAGATGTCTCTGGGAGCGCCTGCTCCGGTCCTGGTTCTTCACCTTATCGTCGAAGGTACAGTCGGTACCTTCATTTCCTACAGTCGGCCTGTAGGAGAGGGACATCACTTCTTCTTTTTCCGCATCTGCGCTTCTGTCCTCTCGACTGGACAGAGGGCAGAGAGAGTCGTTTGACCCGCCTCTTCGGGGTCACCCACGGGTAGCTGGTAAGCATCAGTTTCGTGGTTTGTTTGTTTTGGTTTTTTGTTGTTAGCCGGCTTATTCTTCTCTTTTGCGCAATTTTCTTTTGTTTTCAAAATTGTAAAAGAAATATTGTTTGAGACCTTTTCTCTGGTTAATTCAATCTTTAACCTGGCCATTCTAAATTATATCCAAAATTTTTTCTCCTGTTTATGCATCTGGTGATGCGGCAGTCGGTGGGGATGGGAGAGAACCTGATGATTCAGGGTTGATACTTGCTTGGTCTCGCTCGTCCGCCCCTGTCACATTCGCCGGACTCTTATTCTTCGGCCACCGTCTGTTTGTGTGTGCAAGGAGAACGAGTTTTATGTTCGCGAGCGTGCGTACGCATGATTAGTCGTTTAGATGTGTGGTTGGAGATTTGTCTTATTTTTGAAATATTGATATAAATGTGGGGATAATTGTGCCATTGAATTATTATTATTTGCAAATGTGGTGGCAGATGTTAAAGCAATTAGTTCAGTTCCTAAGAAAGGAAAATGTTAAACGTGAGTGGGAGAAGGATGAAGATAATTCATATTTGTTTTATAGCCTGTTAATTTAATGCAGTCCCTTACCTACTTCGTGTGAGAAGACTTTAACGAACATTCCTGATTTGGTTGGTTTGCTGTGTTATGCTCAGGTCTGTGTTGAGCTGGTGTCGTTGGTGTATTTGGTAGACCTCCCTGCCCATCATGCGAGTGGCTGTTAGGATTTAACTGCATGGGTCAGACTGTACTGACTGCGGGGTTCCAGTGCCTTCCCTCCCTTTCTTCTCTCCTCCCAGCTACCTTTTCCCTCCTCCTGGGAGCTTCACCGGAGCTTGGACTGGTTGGTGCCGCGCACTGGTTGGGGCCACGCACTGGTTGGGACCACGCACTGGTTGGGGACCGCGCACTGGTTGGGGCCACGCACTGGTTGGGACCACGCACTGGTTGGGACCACGCACTGGTTGGTACCGCGCACTGGTTGGGACCACGCACTGGTTGGTACCGCGCTCTGGTTGGGTCACGCACTGGTTGGGACCACGCACTGGTTGAGGCCACGTACTGGTGGAAAGCCCGTGGGCTTGGCTAGCCGTCCTGATCCCCGTCCAGGACCTCCAACAACAACGCCGCGCCCCCCCCCCCCCCCCCCCCCCCCCCCCCCCCGGGACGCGCTCTCCACCGTCTGTTTGTGGGTGTCGAGGGTGTCGGCCTTGAACGACTCTCTTCAAGAACGACCCGGTTTGGAGCACCTAGTGCGACAGGGTGCTCCCAGTAGACCTTGGAGAGGCAGGGGTGTGTGCGCACTACATGACATGGGAAGGGAGGGGTGCTGGAAATGATTATTTATAATTGTGTATATGTCATATGTGTTGAAATGCTGTGATTGTGATTGTGTACGTCGTATAGTGAAATGCTTGATTGTGATTGTGCATGTCATATGTGTCGAAATGCTTGATTGTGATTGTGTATGTCGTAAATTGAAATGCTTGATTGTGATTGTGCATGTTGTGTGTGTTGGAATGCTTGATTGTGATTGTGCATGGTGCGTGTGTTGAAATATTTATTTGCGATTGTGTGTGTTGATGTGAATAAATGGGGTGTCGTATCGTAATCTTTCTTGTGTGGGCTTTGCGAGGCGTGTGAGGTCAGTCACTCCCTTCACTCCCATCTAAACTGATCCTGTCAGGGCAGACCTCCAGGGGGTCGGTCGTGACAATTGTGGGGGCTCGTCCGGGATGTGAAGGGCTCTGACTGTCTCTCTCGTTTCGCGGAGTACCTGTTTAGTTCTGTCTGTTTTGTATTCGTTTAGTTAGTTAGTTGTGGGTGTTTGTGGGTGGTTGGATGGGTGACTCCAGCGTGAAGGGAGTCTTTTTGGTGGCCTGAGGGAACATCCGGCGTGACTGGGGGGTCGAGTCGAGACGAAGGGGAGTCGACCGCGTCCAGACCTCTTTCCGCCGGGTACCTCACGCAGATGCGGCCGTAAGTCTCGCCTTTTCTGTTGCCACTCAGTCTGCTATTCCTGTTTTGTGTTAACCAGTTTTCTTAACCGGGTGGTTGAGTACAGGTGGGTGTATCGGACGTTAGTGTCACTTTTTTCCCCTCTCCGGATTTCGTCTGCCATTTTGTTTTTTTTTCCGCTGAGCCCCACCGCACTGTCGCTCGTGCTGTGGAGCGCGGTGTTGCCAGAGTGGGAGCAGCCGGACATTTTTTTTTTTTTTTTTTTTTTTTTTCGGTGAGCCCCACCGCACTGTTGCTCGTGCTGTGGAGCGCGGTGTTGCCAGAGTGGGAGCAGCCGGAACACATCCGCACACATACACACACATCCCTAAAATATTTGTTTCTTTCTAGTGGAATTGTCTTTCCCCTGTATTTGAGAACCGTAGGATATTGTTGTCATGGCAACGTCCGGTGCTGGTGGTATGGCGACCCGTGCGTCGAAGAAGAAGGGTATTCAAAATGTAGTCCCTACTATTAGTACCAGTACTTCGACTACAGTGACTTCTACTTATTCCAGTGCTGTAGCAGATAGTCCAGTGAGTACTTTTACTACTTCTTCGCTAAGGGATCTTCCTGTTGAGACCCCGACTGGCACTTCCGCTCGGAAGCGTCAGAGTATAGCGAAGCAACTGTGGGCTTCTGTTGAGTCGCAGAAACCAAAGCCCTCTCTTCTCCATGCTTCCCTCGTAAGGAGTACGCCCAGGGAGACTTTCCTCATGGGAAAGTCGAGACCCAAGAGACGGCTCAAACGGGTCATCCTCCCATGTCGGGAGTGGTGAATCCTGCTCAGGATATCACCTCTGTCCTGATGTTTTTGGAGCGACAGCGACAAGAGGAGGCTGTTAGGCAGGAAGCTCTGCGTAGGGAAGAGCGCAGAGAGGAGGGCTGCTAGGCAGGAAGCCCTGCATAGGGAAGAGCTAGATAGGCAGGAAGCTCTGCGTAGGGAAGAGCGCAGAGAGGAGGCTGCTAGGCAGGAAGCCCTGCGTAGGAAAGAGCTAGATAGGCAGGAAGCTCTGCGTAGGGAAGAGCGCAGAGAAGAGGCTGCTCAGCGTAGGGGAAGAGGCTGCTCTGCGCAGAGAGGAGGCTGCCAGACAGGAAGATCGGCGTAGGGAGGAGGCTGTCAGACAGGAAGCCCTCCGTAGGGAAGAACTAGACAGGATGGAGTCTCTACGTAGGAGGAGATGGAACAACTTCTTTTGCGGACTCCCACATCTGTAAAATCAGGGGGTTAGTCAACAGGCAACTGATAGAGTTAGAGGCCCAAAATTAAAGCTTCCAGAGTTCAGACCTAGTGAGGACATTGATATGTTCTTAGAGCATTTTGACAAGGTGGCTAGTTCATACCAATTGTCTGAGGAACAAAAGGCCATGCACCTTTTTTCTGGATTATCTGGTGCTGCAAGGGAGTGTGTGCTCACTCTAAATGAAGGCGCGACTTATGCAGACATGCAGTTAGCTCTGCGTAAGCGTTTCCACCTTACCCCAGAGACGTACAGGAGGAAGTTTAGGTCCATGAAAAAGAATAACGATGAGACCTTCGTGCAGTTTGGAGATAGGCTGCGCAAAACGCTAGGGTACTGGCGTCAGTTGGCTAAGCTGGAGCTTGAGGATCTGATTCTCATCGAACAGCTCACCAACACCGTGTCCCCAGAGTTGAGGATCCGTATAGGCGAGACAGCACCACAGGATTTCGCGGCTGCGATTCATACTGCTGAGGTGTTTGCTGAAGCCCGTAGAGCGTATATGGGCATCGCTCAGACACGGACAGGAAGACCCCCACAGGATTTAGTGGCAATAAGGCGCCGACGACTGCTAGCGGGTTGAACAAGGCAGGCAGTTCATCGGGGATTTCAGTACCCCGGTTCTGTTTTCTTTGTGGTCGTCCCGGCCACATTAGGAAAGATGCCCTAAAGCCGCCGGTAGTTATGGGGCTAGTCCTTCCCAGCGTCCTCAGTGCCTCGGCTAACGTGGGGTCCATCCCAGCTTCTGGTGGTACAGAGTGCCACGGTGTTTCTTTCGGTTGTTGGTTCTTCCTTGGTCGACCCATCAGGATTCGGGAGCATCAACGCTCTTTGTTGATAAGGATTTGGTTTCCCCTGAGGCCCGGCGGGGGCGCCAGTTACGATGTGTGCGGGTTGGAGGTTGGTTTTACCTCCACCCGTCCTTCTGTACTCATTTCTATCTCCACCCCCTACTTCTGTGGCGAGGTATGGGCCATCGCGGTGGAGCGACCTCTGTATTCCCTTCTCATAGGGAATACTATCACCTTTGCGGACGGACGCAGTCAGTCCGTGTCTACGGATCTGCCCGTACAGGCGTGTGTGGGAGTTACCACACGCGCCAAAGCTAAGAAGCAGGAGCAGGAATTGCGTCCCGTTCTACAGCCGATCTCTGACGAGGTTCTGGCCAGGGTCGACCCTGCTACCATGGTCCGCCTTCAGGCCAGGGACTTGGATGTCCAACGCCTGCGACAACTGGTGGATCGTCCCGCTCAGTCTGCCCGACACGCCAAGGTGAGCTTCAAGCTCCACAAGGGGATCCTCTTTAGGGTTTTCACTCGGGCAGATCGGGTAGCCAAGCAACTAGTTGTACCCCAAAGCTTGAGAGAATCTGTTCTCCGGCAGGCCCATGATTCACCTATGGCAGGTCATATGGGCTCAAAGCGGACTCTCGAGCGAGTAAGACGAGACTTCTTTTGGCCAGGGATGAACTCACAGGTTAGGCAGTACTGCCGCAGTTGCGATGTCTGCCAACGGACAACGCCTAAGGGTCGCTTGAAGCGTGTTCCCCTAGGGTCAGTGCTACGGGTTGGGGAGCCATTCAGCAAGGTTGGGGTCGACCTGGTGGGACCCATTAATCCACCATCCAATCGCGGTCACCGCTACATTTCGGTAGCGGTAGACTATGCGACTCGATGCCCAGAGGCTGCCCCGCTCTAGGACTATCGATACCCCTACTATTGCTGAGGCTCTCCGGCAGATTTGGACACCCACTGGCGTGCCCAAGAAGAAGTACGGCCAGAAGTTTGTACTGGAGAGCGATCATCATCCTCTCCAGTGCCTGGACCGGATCCGGCCAGTCAGTCGTCGACTCATGAGTTAGGCAGTGGAACTGCAGAGTCATTTTCGCCATATCAAGGGTTCCAGCAATACGGATGCTGACTATCTCAGCCGAGCTCCATAGTCAGCACATTGGAAAATCAGTCAGAGGGACACTTCCCCTCAATCAGGGTTATATCCCCTTTTGGTCTCTGTATCAGGTGTAGTGACAGTTTTCACTTCAGTGATGTTAACGGTAGTGAATCACCACTGGTTCGGATTGCTACTTTTTTTTTTTTTATTGGAAGGTTTGCATAGTTGTTCGATAAATGTAGTATTATGTATTTCCCTGTGTGATTTCTATCGTGGAATGTTTGTATGGATTTGTCGTACTCTGTCGATCACAGAGGGTTGGGTTCAGTCCCATTGTTGTGAATTTGCACATGCGTCAAGGTTCAAAGGAGCACTGTATCTCAGAGAAACAGATGCTTTTAGAAGGGGGGTTTGTCACGAGTTTGTCACGAGGCCTACGACGTTTGGCCCATCTGGTGGTGTGGAATTGTTCATTTGTTTGTTGTCGTTGTTGTTGTCGCGTGTCCGTCCCTTGGTGTGGCTTGTGGTGCGGTTGCACCTTGGTGTAGTTCAGCTCAAGTTCGGTTTGCTTTCTCTCTCTCTCTCTCTAATTCCACTGCCCGTGCAATTCATCCTGCAGGTTCACGGGTGGCTGGTACCTTTCTCTCGAACTTGTTGTCTATCGGCCTCTCGCCTGTCTTTTTACTGTCGCACGTGCTTCATTTCTTTTTAGCTTGAGGTATGCTCACTCTGTGACGTAGCGTGGCATGTTGGCCGCCATCGCTTAGGCAGGTTTTTCTCTTCACTCGAGCGGAAGATGTCTCTGGGAGCGCCTGCTCCGGTCCTGGTTCTTCACCTTATCGTCGAAGGTACAGTCGGTACCTTCATTTCCTACAGTCGGCCTGTAGGAGAGGGACATCACTTCTTCTTTTTCCGCATCTGCGCTTCTGTCCTCTCGACTGGACAGAGGGCAGAGAGAGTCGTTTGACCCGCCTCTTTGGGGTCACCCACGGGTAGCTGGTAAGCATCAGTTTCGTGGTTTGTTTGTTTTGTTTTTTTGTTGTTAGCCGGCTTATTCTTCTCTTTTGCGCAATTTTCTTTTGTTTTCAAAATTGTAAAAGAAATATTGTTTGAGACCTTTTCTCTGGTTAATTCAATCTTTAACCTGGCCATTCTAAATTATATCCAAAATTTTTTCTCCTGTTTATGCATCTGGTGATGCGGTAGTCGGTGGGATGGAGAGAACCTGATGATTCAGGGTTGATACTTGCTTGGTCTCGCTCGTCCGCCCCTGTCACATTCGCCGGACTCTTATTCTTCGGCCACCGTCTGTTTGTGTGTGCAAGGAGAACGAGTTTTATGTTCGCGAGCGTGCGTACGCATGATTAGTCGTTTAGATGTGTGGTTGGAGATTTGTTTATTTTTGAAATATTGATATAAAATGTGGGGATAATTGTGCCATTGAATTATTATTATTTGCAAATGTGGTGGCAGATTTTAAAGCAATTAGTTCAGTTCCTAAGAAAGGAAAATTTTAACGTGAGTGAAGAAGGATGAAGATAATTCATATTTGTTTTATAGCCTGTTAATTTAATGCAGTCCCTTACTACTTGTGTGAGAAGACTTTAACGAAAAAATTCTTGATTTGGTTGGTTTGCTGTGTTATGCTCAGGTCTGTTTTGGGAGCTGGTGTCGTTGGTGTTTTTGGTTAGACCTCCCTGCCCATCATGGGGAGTGGCTGTTAGGAAATTTAACAGCATGGGTCAGACTGTACTGACTGCGGGGTTCCAGTGCCCTTCCCTCCCTTTCTTCTCCCCTTTCCCAGCTACCTTTTCCTCCTCCTGGGAGCTTCACCCGGAGCTTGGACTGTGTCACCTGTCACTTTTGCCCGCACGCATACATGACGCATTTATCCATACGCATACGCAATCTTTCCAAATCAACCAAAAGGCCCCACTACCGAATGTTTTTCTTTCCCCTCTCCCTCAGGGAAAACACTTTACTAAATCACATCAAACAATTTTATAAACGGATTTTAAAACATGTAGCTCTCTTTCCACTGAGAGGCAACTAACTAAACGCAAGACTTCATAAAGTCACGGCCTTCACACAACATTGGCCCACAAAATCCAGACCAGGAAAAAATAATTCCAGTACTCCTGATGCCACGCCTGCATCAAACACAAGACTTCATATGGTCGTGCTTCCTGTCTCAGACATGTATCACCCCTTTAAATTTCTCCCGTCACTGGAGTTTAGGATTTCCAACTTCTTTTCCTCGCCTTCTCCTGTCCCTGGAGAAGTGACGAGTTCCGACTCCTCTCCCTCGATTTTCCTCCTGACCTGGAGAGATTACGAGTTCCGGCTCCTCCCCCTGGAGTCCTTAAATTTTCCCTGGGGCTGCCTACCGGTGTGTTCCCACACCATGGCCATCTTCAACCCCCTCACGGGTTGAAGGTGAAGGGGTGAAGAGTAAAGGTGAAGGGCTAAGGGTGAAGGGTTTGAAACACGAATAAGGTTCGTGTAAGTAACCGCTTCTTAATTCAACATATGAATTCTTTCTTTCTTTTTCTTTAATTTTTCCCCCCTGTAGCTTTCCCCAACTATCTATGGCTCACCTGGTAATGACTGGTCAGCAGAGAGGACAACCGTCCTGACAGGTTCGAGTCTCTAGGCCATCTGCTGGGTTAAAACCGATTCTTTCACTCCTTCCTCCTAGTGATTTGCAAAACTCAGTGTTAAAAAACACATGACCAGACCTTACCAGCCCTTGTTAAACTATCACTCGTGGTCACTTTACCCAATGCCCACCCTTCTTTCTTTACTGGTCTAACTCACAATTATTTGGGGACGCCCGTTTACACTAGTCAACCCCACATGAATATCCTTCCTTTTTAGTAGTGGCATGGGGAAATGATTCATATTACTAACTACATGTGATGGAGCGTTCACATGCCTTGATGTGAGGCTACGTCACATGACACCCCCATCCTGGATGAAAAATTTTCTCCAGAAATTTTTTTAAAGGATATACAACTTCACTTAAAACACATTTCCCAGCCATGAATCTCAAAATGTGTATCCATCACACATGATTCACCAAATTAATAAGCAACGTAAGAATCAATCATCGTGATCCACCATAAATAGCATATTTCAAACTTTCGTCTTTCAAAAAAAACGAAAATTTATAATTGATCACCACATCTCACAAAATACATTTCACAAATTACATGGATAAAACAATTAGGGATATTAACAATTCACAGCACAAATTGTGTTTTATATTACGATATGAAGCACATTTTTTTCCTTGATCTTTGTCTCACATCATGTTTCAAAACCCTCATGAAAACGAGAACATTTTTAAGTATAAATGTTTCTCAAGAGACATGTAAACAAAATAAACATAGTTTAAACATAGTTTTTTTTTTCCCCTCATGTAATGTTATAGTCCATTGAAAAGTGAAAACATATTTTCCATTGTTGACAATGAACTAATGAAAACAAATAGGTTTGTCTCACTGCACAATCAAAACATGTGTTATATACATTTTAAAGAGTTATTTGCTCATCACACATACATTTATATTCATCGTCACAAGCAAGTTAGACATAAATAGTACATGATTTACTTTTTCATTGTTTACGAAAGAATAAAGCAAAGAATAGATATGTAATACATCAACATCAAGTAGGTTTTGCTTGTAAACATATAGTCACTTCAACACTTTGCCTTAACTAGGCTGACCCTGGGAAAGGTTCGTGACGTGAGGAAAGACCCACTGACCACAGGGAAAGTCCTGTTGACAGTGGGAAAGACTACAACTTGGATTCTTCTCTTGAGGGCACATAAGAAACCCTTTTGGCGAAAGCTTGGCTGTGTCTGGAGTGGGCACTGTCTTCATCTGTCCTGGGCAGGGGTGGTTGGGTCTGTGGGGTGTGCTCGGCAGCTGGAGGGTGGTGTTTTTTTCGCGGTGGGCTCTGCAGTCATGAAATACGGGCTGGTACACCCTTTGGGGGTTGCTAAATTTAAGGCTGTTTGAGCTGCATCCTGTAGTCTAATTTACCTCTGTTCAGGAGCAGTTATGTCCCTTGATATCTTAATGGAGTGTCCTGTGCGTGCCTGTACCCCTCGTCGACACAGCGCAGGCCTCAAGGGTTTGGGACAGGACTGCTTTTAAAGGCAGGCGGGAAAACAGTGCCCTTTTCTTGGGTCCTCCCCAGCACCTTCGGGTGTTTCTTTTTCTTTTCTATAGTCACTTTAACAAGCAAATTAAGCATAAATACCACTTGATTTAAATAGTCAGTAGCATACAATGCACTGTCAAATGTTTAGCACACCACAATCATAAAGAAAGACAAAAACAGGAATAGTCTTTCTCTTGAAGATAGTTACTTTGTCCATGAAAAATTCATACACGTGACAATAAAATCCGCTATGACATTTTGTGTTCCAGCACTGGTTCAATGGTAAATTGAAATTCCTTTAGTCAAATTAACTGTCACAAAAATTTCCTTCTGAGAGCTGACACAGAAGTTCTTCAATGTCTGGGATAGGCTCGGCATCGAACACAGTGATTTTTATTTACTTTTCTGTAATCGATGCAGAAACGCCCCCGATCCATCAGGTTTGTTTCCAAACCAATACAACTGGTGGAGCTGTACGGAGATGTAGAAGTTTCTATCACCTTTAAATCCAGCATTACATTGATTTCTCTCTCTACCACTCTTTTTTTGCAATGGGAGGGGGTACGGGGTAGGGTATGGTTGAGTTCGACTGTATTTCAGAAGTTAACTGAATACTATGGTGGTTCTATAACCAGTGTACTGTTCCTGGGGTTATCCGTCACACATCCTGTAAGTCTTTCATAATGTCTTTGAGCTGTTATGTTTGACTTGAAGACAAAGCATTCGACAAAATCACATCATCATAGGTTTCACCTTTAACAGACAGAGTAGGATGGGTACAAACATCATCTGCATGGTAGATGTTAACACTCCTACATTTGCTGTTTTCACATCCTTTGATCTGTCCCTGTACGTTAGATTGGGACAAATTCATCAGGATTAATGTATGTATGTTGACACCAGTTCTTGACACAGGAATATCACTCAACTGACTGTTGATGGCAACATTTGTATTCGTTCAACATAATTCTTCAACTGTTCACATGGTATACCTTCTCTGTGTTTGCCATTTTGATCTTTTAATTAACTGCAGAAAGTTTTTCGAACCACCTGAAATAGGACCTTTCCACATAACACGAAGTTGTTTTGTTCATCAGTAAGCATTTACAAGAACTTTTATCCTACACTGGGAACGTGCTTGCTTTTCGTCTGCAAAGACCTTGTACACATCTGTTTTTTCTCAACAGCTGACTGTTGAGCAAGCTCCATGCATCTTCCAAACGATTATGCAGTTCATAAAACGTATTGGTAAAACAGTTTTACTGTCAGGTATGTCGTCTTTTCCGTCCATTGTGTCATCAGTAAATCCAAGGTCCTTGGTGAGTGTCCGATAAAGAAGCTCGAATGTGAGATTCCCAGCGTTTCGTTCGGCATTTCCCTGTATTCGAAAAGCAAGCCGGTATGAAACGATCCCATTCATGGGGTTCTTGTCTTGAACCTTTCTCAACCATGGGACTTTAACGTTCCTTGAAAACGTTCACCAATTACCATTAGATTGGGGATGTTATGGCGTGTTGAAATGGAAGAGATTGACACAGTCTGTAAATTTCTTCATGAGATCGGAATATGAATTGCGCTTCCAAATCCGAGGATTTTGTCTGGCAGACCACTCTGGAAAAAATCGCAAGTAGGGCTTCAGCGACAGAACTGTATCATTTTTTTCTTACAGTGAATCGGCCTCTGGATACCTTGGCACTGTATCCACCAAAGGTAAGTTATATCGATATCAGAAGAAAGACAGTGGTAAAGGCCAACACGATCAATAGCCAACCTTCCGAAATGGACGGAATGAGAGGCATCTTTTGTGCAAAGGTGCAACATGGGACGGACTTTCTGAGTGATGTCTTTTGGCAGTTGTCAAATGAGCGGCCAGTATTCTGTAACTTCCTTGTGACACCTGGCCAATAAAGAATTCAAGAACTCTCTTTAATGTTTTTTGATTCCACAGTGACCAGCGAAAACAAATGCATCATGAGCGTTGTGTAGTACTGTCTCTCTAAGTGGCTTTTTGGAACGAAACAACTTGTTAGTTGTCTGTCCAGTACACACACTGTCGAGAAATGTCAGAAGTCCAGAATGTACGTTGGTTTGTCCGTTGGTTTGTCAATGACAGTCTGTTTAGCAGCAGAAAGTATTGTCGTCAGCGTTCGTCTTTTCCTGGCATTTCTTTTAGATCTCCGGGGTAATTGGAGTTCATTCAAGTTTTGAGACTTTTAGCGGCTTTGTTAGCCTTCTCTGCTCTATGATGGTCTGATCTGGTACTCACCAGACCTAGGGGAAACGAACGATCTCCCGCACCACCATGTACTGTAGCGACACCTGGCAAAATTGCCCAAGATCCATCGCCAGGTTCTGGTTCAATTAACACAGGCGGTAAGAAATCCGAGTAGTACGGTGTATCTACTGAAATTTTCGCCAGCGAAAACGTTTCAATCATGCCTCAAAGGACCTATACTTTGGACAGTGTGAGATTACTGGTTTTGAGACGAAAGATTTTCGTACCACCAGCAGTGGTGCCAGTGTCTCGCAAACCCGAGGCTGCCAATTCCCCATTGATGGCTCCGTTTCTAACACAGTCCATCAAACAGCTTTGATGTGGTGCGCAAAACAAGGCCTTCTTCTCAATCAGTGGAGACTAATGCGGGTTTTGAATCATTGGTTTGAAAGGCAATCTCCTTTTCAAATGGAACTTGGCACTCGCAATAGAAACATCGCATTGTCTGATCGGCAGCTGGAGGTTTTTGTGAACTTCAGGTTTGTCCACGAACTGGCCAAAAAGGTCTACGTGACCCGGTGGTCGTTGTCCACGACATCGGAATGTTTGCTGAGAAGTAGGTCTTTCCGGCGGTGTGTATGGTACTGACGAAAGTCACTCGAACGCGGATAGAATCCTGTCCGTTCCTAGGTTAAAGTATATCCTTGAGGGACTCAGAATGACCACGATTCCTTTTCTGTAACTTTCCCGTCCCGATGGGATGTACATGACGCATGAGGACTCAAGATGGAAAATTTCCTTTCCTAGCCACGCCCTTATCTGGGTGAGCCGATACAAATTGATCAGCCATTGACACATTTCCTCAACGTTTCAAATTGCTTTCTTTAAGAATGTGGCAGATCTTTGTCACGGCTTGGGAACAAGTTGTTCTCTAAGAAGGAGATCTCGCAGTGATTGAAAAGTTTTGTTCGTTCTTTTGATAATCGAATCCATCGAATCTAAACAAATGGACTCATACGAATTAGAAATGACACGAAAACGATTCTCGTTTGTCAGGGCGACAGAACGAACGTTCGTGAAACGATCAGCAAGAAATTGAAATTTCTTGAGGAGTTCTTCTTTCAATGTTCCCAAGTTAAATTTTGTTTCGCCGCGATGTGTGTGGTACAGGTCCAAAAGCGCTACCTTAAAACAAACGACGCAATATAAATGGTTCCATTCTCTTTGGCCCACCAAAGACGTTGGTGACTTTCAAAACGGAAAAGAAACTATCAATGTCATCCGTTTTTTCCTCGAAGTCGAGTAACTTTGGAATATATGCCGCTTTTGGTTGAGGCGCGGCTAGCGGAAGGAACCGGAACTGGTGAATGGTGGAGGTTCTCTTGTTGCTGTATTCTTTGATTCAGCATCAGTCTCTAGTTCTAACTGCTCAACTTAAATTGACGTTTCTTCAGCTTCGCTTCCTCTGTAATCTTTTTTTCTTAGCTTCAACTTCCCTCTGTAATTTTTTCTTCAGCTTCCCTCTGTAGTTTTTTTTTCACCTTCGCTTCCCTTCTGTAGTTGTTTTTTCTTCAGATTAGCTTCCCTCTGTAGTCTTTTTCTTCAACTTCAGCTTCCCTCTGTAATCTTCTTTCTTCACTTTCTAGTTTCTTCTTCACTTTCTAGTTTCCATTTGATTTTCTTCTCTCTCTGTTTCCTTTCTTCCCTTTCTAGTTTCTTTGAATTTTCTTCTCTCTCTCTTGCCTGTCTGCCCTATCTATGCATTGTTGCACATAGTTGGTAGTTTTTCTCCATCACAACCAAGCGTCGTTGTTGAACATATTTTCCCCCAAACCCATCCATAATGAACGTCAAAGATTTATAAACACAAACAATTTCTAATATGAATAAAAATAAAGGCGATATACGATGATGTTTTAAGTTTCACAAAAACGTAATTATGTATATACAAATAAAGAATTCAATTTCGGAATAATCAGAAAACGGCTTAACCTAAAACAAGGTAGATATGGAAACACATGGAACGTATTTTTCAGAAATTTTTGTTCTCGAAAAAAGGTATCAATTTGGAATTAAAAAAAAAATGAAGTTCAATGCTAATCTGTTTTTCCTAGGAAAGGAAAAAAACACAATAAAGTTTTCTGAAATTAAAATCTTTATAAAGTCTAAGTTCTTAATGGTCTTGTTGTCAGTCTTTCTTTCTTAAAACTTAATTTTTTTTTCTTTTTTTTTTTTTTTTTTTCAAATGGATTTGACAAAAACTGTATCGACTGATACGAATTAATGAATATAATTTACAAAACAATTGGGAAGCACAAACAATTAAAAAGAGGGGAAGAAACACAAAACTAGCGGAAATCCTACGTAAACGATGAAAATGTTGAAAGAAAACTAGATAGGAGCTTATGAGGAGAGGTTTAAGGAGGTTTTGAAAAAGGGGTGTGAAAAGGAAATGAAAGGGATACGCAGGATCGGAATAGTGAGGCAGAAATCAGGAAAAAGCAAAGAAGCCCTCAGCAAGCAACCCTCGTGGTCACTGTCTCCGTGAAAACTGGAGACGGGAAAAACATATATCCTACACAATTACTCAACACTACAGTAATATGCAAAAATGCTAAACAATCAATAGAAAAATTGCACATTCACCCAAAATCAAAGAAATCTCGCACCACACACAGAGAAAAAAAAATAATCAAAAGATAAAGATTGTTTATTTGGGTTTTGAGAGGTAATCAACTCCACCACCTTACTATGCGGTGCGGAGGTGGAAGTCAATCCCACATTGAGGGAAGGGAGAAAAATCAAAATGAAACAATAGGAAAGGGAAAAGAAATAGATACTTACGAGAAGGGAAGGACTACGACTCCACAACGCATGCCCACCTGATAAACGCAGGAGAGGTTGGGGCTTTCAGTCCTGGGGAAGGGACAAAAAAAATCTAATCTCTAGGGGAAGGACGTGCGACCTCCTCAACGCCCTGCCCCCTTGACTGCAGGCACGAGCAAGAGGAGGTTGTGGCTAATCGGTCTCCTGAGGTGGGGAAGGGTCAAAAAAGAAAAGTCCCCCCACCCTAATAAAAACCCTTACGGAGAGTAGAGCAACCAAAAGAAATGTCAAACACCCCGAAACACATATAGAAATAGAAAAAAAACAACAAATGCAATATATTATACACAATAAATAATTAACTAATTTCTTCATGTTTTTTTTTCCAACTGAAATATCTTCTTTTTCTTCCAGGCCCCACGGGCCTAAATAGAAATCCTTCCTTTTTTTTTCTTCCTAAACCCTTGAGGGGCACAACTCAAAATCTTTTTTTTTTCTCCTCTAACCCTTTGAGGGTACTCAAATATCAAAAATCTTTTTTTCCTTCCCTCAAACCCTGAGGGTATGAGAACCGTAATATGCGACTCTAACCCACTTTCGCCTCACCGAGTTTTCGGGCGAAAGTGACTAGAAATCAGCATATTACTGTTCTTGACCAGTAAGACGTCAAAAACCAAAAAATAACCGATTATCTACCAAACAAACATACTGTGCAGGTTTTATCCGTTTTTAATACTAATTTACTAAACTTTTCGATTTCAGTTTTTGTTTAATCCTATGTTTTTCCTGGTCATTTTCAATAACATCATTTTCGCGCAAACATTCTTCAAATGAGTCTCTGTCTTTCATGTGAAATAAACTACAGTCTTTAAACTGTTCTCTAAAGTCTTTTAAAACCGAGTTATATTTCTGGCATAAAATCCACACACTTATCCCAGCATGTCTTCCGCTGAAAGCTAGTTTCGACAAAGTGTTTCTCTTTTTAACTATGTCTCTTTCTGCCGAACAGTCATCTATAATAAATAGTGTCTGCGTTCCTTCAAACAGTCTATAAACTGTTCTAAACACTCACTCAGTTTATTGCTAGGATTAACTAAATATATGTCATCATCTGTCCATATAAACCTTCTATCATGATATGCTTTGTTCCATTTAAGTGTTGGGACAGAAAACCACAATATGATTAAAATTATAACGATAAACTGTTTGTAACAGGTCGAGGATAAATATTGTTTTTCCACAACCAGTCTGCCACAATCAATGAGCAATGGGAGTTTTTTCAATAAAGTTTAACTGCTCCATAGTTTTATAACAGAGTTTAATCTAATCCAGTTATTTATTTTTATCATACTCTCTGTCAAAACTTGTTCAGTATAATAAAACCCTATAAGGCCTAAATGTGTAAGATTAATCCAATTCAGTTCTGTAAGATTGTTTCTATTTAAGTCAACATTGATTTTGTTGCTTGTTGTTATGATCTTAATATCCTCGCCATTGTGAAGAACGACGACAACAACGTTAAGACGTTTAACGTCTAAGTTTTGCCAGCTAATATTAATTCCTTTTATAAGGTCATCACTAACGCCCACAACCCCATCCCTCTCCACATCTTTATAGACAGAAATTTCAAATATCATTGTGAACGTTTGTCTCTAATTTTCTGAATTGAAAGAACTGTATTTTGTAGAAGCTTTTTTTACACCACTGTTTCTTTTCTGTGGAGGATGTACGTTTTTTCCCATACGGCGTTATTCAATTCTTTACGACTATTGTCGTCCGGCATAAGACTTACAGGTTAATAGTGGAACAGAGTTGAATGCTTTTTCTGAAACTTTTTTGACGGCATATAAAATATGTAAATGGGCCTTTTGAATTCAAATTTGATTTCCCATTCTAAATAGGTTCTAAGTGCCATTTGAGTCCAGGTTTTCGAACTATTTTTTATTCATTAATGGCCAAATTATTTGCTTCTAGATTGCGCAAGCTGTTCTAGTTTAGGAATACTTTTTTGGTGTCGCCCAACCTCTTTGCGTTTATAATCACTTCTTTTAGTGTACTCAAACATACAAAGCGCCTATTTCACCGTTTCTGTGTCAAAGTCCGCAACATAGCAAGGTCTTTCTAATTCTAAAGTTATCACCTACAGGCGCTAATGTAACTCCTGGTTCTTCTGGCCCGCGACATGTTTTAGATCAGCTAAAATTTATTTTACTTCTTAAACTATTGTGCAGGTTATCACATTTCACGACTTCCCGCTTTGTCTTTGATTTTTATATTAAATGATCCGTCCTCCAAAACTAATCTTTTAAACTGTAAGTTAGGAATTGCTATAATTTCAAATGCAATATGCAGCTTTCCATGACGGAAGAGCTCTTAAACAGTTTGAGGGCCTTACTTTCATATAAGATTTTTCATCAGTGACTCAGCCCCTCATCCCAATGATCATTAGAGTAATGAATGTAATGCAAGATCGAGCGGACTTTCCCCCTCAAACGTGTTTTCATCTGGTGTACATAAAACTATGTTGTGGGTAGTTGCCAGTTGTAAGCCTATCATTTTTGTCTAGCTCTCTATCAAAAAAAGTAAGATACTTCTTAGGCTTGAATGTTCAACATTGTTTTTAGATTTGCATTGTTAGTTTGAGAGTAATGTCAAGTTACTCATTGTTCTTTTAGCGAGCAAAACGCGTAATACCCATCTGGTATTGTTAACTGGCTAAGTTTGAAGTCCCTGCTCTGGTAACTTTTAGTAATCTTGTTTTCTCCTTGGCTTTGCTTATATTAACCATACGACTTTGTAAAATATTTCATGGAGCGCGACGTTTTGGCCACGCAATTGTTATCAATAGCATGTTCAAAAACGAAAGGATGGCTTGGGTTGTTATTGTTACAAACATTTTTTAAAACAAATTAAACAATGAGTGCTTTTCAAATATTACTGATGCAAAATTTTCGGTTGGGCGCACTACAATCTTAAAATATTATAGCATCTGATACTCTTGACATTGCTGTGACCCTGACTGCTCTCTTTTCATAAAAAGGTGAGTTACTCCATTGAAGAGCTATCTTAACCCCCCCTATTGAAAAACGAGCACATCCAGAAAGCGTGGTTTAGTCATCCGTTGCCTTTTTATCAGAACCCAGTTAAAACTTTGCTGGTGTCTTGTGCATAAAACTGGGTTGCGAGTGTTCGTATGCTGATCATTTAAATATCCTGATCCTTTTTTAGTGGTCAAGTGTATAGATTTCATTTTTATTACACCTTCAAGAAGTTTATTTTGACTGAACTGCAAGCACATCCAAATGACAAACCGTTTAATCCATTTAGCAACAGAATAGACATGAAGGCTTTTGAAAGGGATCTGTAACGAATTCAATATTAACATCAAGACAGACTTTAGACAAAGTTGGATCTTGATCTGGCATAGGCACCCTTATTTTGGGGCACGCCTAAAAGTTAAATATGTCTTGAATCCCCCTTTTCAAATTGTTCAGCCCTGGTCCATAGAGCAAGAGCATAAAACAGCATGGACAACATTTATCTTAGACACTTCAAAGGGCCTAACTAGGGCGGGAATAGACGAATAAACGACTCTATTCGTACTTACTTTTGGTGTTTGCTAGGCTCGCAAGCACAGGCAAGACGAGCATAAATGATCCTTCTACTGGCTTTGACGCGCAAAAACAATACTTAGCAATTAGAGGCGCCATTAATTCTTACAGTTGATTTCCCTTCAAGTATTAAAAGGGTTACCAACATGTTTTACATACGCAAGATCGAAAGTAGACTTTGCTGTTGGCACTGGTTTATACATGCTGCCTTTGACCTCAGACTCCAGGTAGGATAATAATAAACTATAATAATGAAATTCTTTTTAGCAGGCAATGAAAAAGAAGGGTTGGGAAAAACGACATAAATTCTGAGCCCGTAATATTACAAACAAAAAAAGAACACCAAGATTAAGTCATCTAATTCCCGAAGTCAATAGCCCAAAGGCCATTGAAGATCAGCAAAGCTCGCGGACTTTTGTTCGCGATGACCATGAATATGAAAAGACAGCCACTTGTTCTTGGATTAATGGCTAGGATTACTTGGTCTTTATTTTACTAAAAAATTTAAACCCCACTATTAAGAGAACTAATGTCCATAAGTGCTCAGCCATAAGCCAACTACTTTGCCTGCAGTAGGGCAAAAGCCAGCTAAAAACACCTCCTAATATACCTGTAAAGGCATCCCGGCTTTACCGGCTAATTTTTTTAATAAACCCGCAAGATGATCAAGCTGTTTTTTACCCCTGATTTATCAGGCGGTGATGGAGGCGATGGCGGTGGAGGACTGACCACCCACCGCCGCCTGTAATAGCCATCACCATGTACTTATTGCAAATTTCCCAAGGCCGTTATAACGCTTGCTAATGTGACGCCTTGCTCTCTAAACAGCGTTTTTATTCGTTCTGCTAGCGTTGTGTCTTCATATAAATTTTTCGGATAGTTTCTCTTTTCTATTCACTTGAGTTCGTAATTGGTCTCGGTTAGTAGTTAGCACTTCTAGTCTTGCTGATCTTTCTTGTTCAAGATCTTTTAGTCTTTGGGTTATTCTTTCTTTAATATCATGCCCTAAGTCGGCGTCATCAGCCTCAAAGAGTTTTTCTTTTTCTTTTTCTTATTTGCTCATCTAGTTCACCTAGTTTTTGCTAAATTGTTTGTTAATTCGCCTCTGATGGTTCTTAAAGCATGATCAAGGGCCGCTATTCTCGCATGGGTAGCGGTGAGTCGTGTATAGTCTTTAACGTGTTTCTTCTGAAAAACTGGGTTTCTGCTTCTATTGCATTTATTATTTCATCTGCCGATTGATTTAATTCTTTAAGTTCCATGTTTGTATTTGGTTAGCTGTTGGGAGTTCCTGCAGCGTGTTTTGAAGTTTAGCAACTGCCCTCCCTATCTAATTCGGTCTAACAAGGCCAAAGGGGATTTTGACTTTCACACTGAGTCTTTGTATAATTGTACTCTTGGCTAAAAACTTTTATGGTGGGTTTAGTTGTAAGCCGAACAAGTTGCCCTTGATCGTTTTTTACAGACAAATGATCATCTTTTATTTTAAAAACATTTTGGGGCTATAAATTCGGGAGGTTCTTGGCCTAAACTTTGTAAAATGATTTTTAACCCTTACTTTCTGTTAATTCAGCCACATTGAGGCGTTGAGCGATGTTGTACCCAAGGAGTCATTTCACTCATGTCGTCTCCAGGATCAAAAACATCATTTAAACTTCTTCAGCTTCAATGCCTGCCATATTTTTAAATAATTAATTTTTTATTTTGCTTCATAAAAATGTCACAAGCACATGGCTCGATTCTGACCCCATAGAAGAT
>CM031607.1:47201564-47230428 GCA_018398815.1 Conus ventricosus | reverse complement strand
CATGGACAACACTTTCTGCGTGATTCTGACTGTATATTGGAACACATCGGACATTCCGCGAGCTCGCCTATATGCACAGAACTGTGCATCACTACACCTTCTTATTTATTTAAGATAACACTGCTGGGACCTACTCGTTTTTGAGTGAACCAGTATTTTAGGAAGAAGAAGAATATATCTCAGTTTAAGTGCCAACACGATGATCATGGGCCCTTAACTGAAAAAGATAAAACATCAGTGCCGTTACCAATCAGCAATATCAACATTTACACCCGTGTACTCTTTAGTTTGTAGTACTGAAAAACAACTTTCTCCAGCCTGCATACCTATCTGAGTATCATCAGCATGCTACTTCCGGTCGTTATGCTACTTTGGGAAAGTTGCTTTTGCGTACTTCACTCAGATGAGTAGGCCTACAGGGGGTAAATGTTGATGTTGCCTACCAATCACCGTCTTCTTCTTCTTCTTCTTCCTAAAACACCGGTTCACTCAAAAACGAGTAGGTCACCAGCGTCTTCTTCTTCTTCTTCTTCCTAAAATACTGGTTCACTCAAAAACGAGTCGTCTTGTTTTTGTTATTTGTTTGTTTTGTTTCGTTGTCGCTTATTTGTAGTTTGTTTGTTGTCATTTCATTTCCATACTATGTCCATAAATCATCATCTACGGTCTACTGACGATCATGGTTATCACCATGGTAAGATAAAAATCGTCATTCATTCATTACTCGCGACTGACGTTAGAACTGCACAGCGTACCTCTGGAGTATCACACAGATGGAGGGAAAGTAGCCATTTGTCAACATAACACCTCTGTTTTGCCATTTTTTGTCACTATGTTCGTCGATTATACAGATTCTTCCATTAAACTTTTCCTGTTTTTTTTTCCCCCATACACACGTGCTTACCTTGAGAATCCATTTTGGTTCAAAATACTTTAACTACTTCCGGGTTAACAAAATGGGGTTATCGGTCATCAACTCTTCTTGGAGTCTTCTGCAACAGAGGTAGCTGACTGCGTTGTGAATTATTATAGGAGTAACTGGTGCCGATCGGTCCCATGTATTTGTGTTGTTTGCATTTGATCATTTTCGGGTGATTGTGAACCAGTTTCGGGTTATGTCTTTTTACCAAATTCTTCAGAAAGAAACCCGATTGACAGAAATCGAGGTGACCACACCGCCACCTACGAATTGACTGGTCCGAAAAGCTTGGACAGACAAACAAGCTGGGGATGAAGAGCTACATTACACGCGCCTTAGCATTCTAACAGGCCAACTGAGGAATGAGCATTGATTTTTGTTGGATTGTTTCGCTTGGTGGGATTATTTACAATGAACCTGCTGATCGTTTTGCAAAAGGGGGAAGTGTCAGTGAAGTTGTTGAACTGTTGTGTGCGTCAAGCGAACTGAGATTTGGAATCATGATTAGGCTCTTGAAAGACATTGTCAGTTTTTTCCTCATCCTGACATAAGTGAATCCTTCTTATTAAATGTAAAAGTTCCTGCATAAGCTATCAAAGGTTTACCGTTCACATTACACTGGAATTCTCCATCCTCAAAGTACTGCAATGAAATCAGTCGCATATGTAATGCAGAATTGACAGCTGAACACACTTTACTTCATTGTGAACAAATAGAACATTTTTTCACGCAAAAATCGCTAAGGATGTGTTGCAGGTTTCGGACTTTGGCAGTTTTGGGAGAGGAAAAAGAAAATGTTTCCAAATGTTCTTAAATTGTCCACTCATCTTTAATATAACATATTTTGCCGTTTCTTGTGAACTCTTTCGAACATTTCATCCCTGATCAGTTGCCAATAACCACCCTATCCCATCCGCTATCCCTCATCCACCACCACCGCACCCACCCACCCCTTCATCACCACTCTGCCTTCCCTTTCCTTACTTTTTTTTTCTGTCTTGGCTTTGGTTTATTCTACCGAAATGATTGCTCCAATGACAAACTTTATTCAGAGTCAGAAATAACAGATGAACAAATAGTAAGTGAACCTACAAACCAGCCAAACAACTGACCGTTAGCCTCGAACAGCAATCGAGACTGACACGCAGACCGATAACCCACCGAACTTCGATGGATATCAACTGGCCTCAAGCTGCAACAAAGGCTGGAACTGACGCAGATGAAAAAACAGCTCAGGATACAGAATTTTCAGAATTGCAAAATAGTCTCTAAATGAGTTGCGTAAGCTCGTAGAGACAATAGGTCTGGATCCCAGAAACCCAGGAGCAGATGAATCTGCCCTGTGAGGCACAAGGGGAAGCAGATATGAAGGCAGTTGCCAAGACACTGAGCTTCCTAAAGAGACCGTCATACAGATAGAACAATTTATGTCAAATGCGAGAAAGATATAGGGAAGTGGGTCTGTTAATCCTGATGGCAATGATTCCAGAGTGTTCTACAGCTGAGTACCAGATCGAAAAAGAAGAGGCAGGTCAGCTTGCATGCAAGCCTGACAACCCAGAAGATGTATGACCTGCAGAATATGCTTCAGTGAACCGCCGTCGTGGTGAAGTGGTTAGCGTTGAGGACTCCTGGCTGGGGAAGTCGTGGGTTCAAGTCCCATCAGAGCCATTTATTTGTGGGATTTGTCTCCCCGACCGGCTCCTACTCAAGGTTGAGTTTGCTATAAGCTGATTTGGGAAGACTGAGACCACACAGTTGAGTTTCATCCACTTAAAGGATGCGCCTCTGAGAGTATTGGTCAAATTTCCTGACAAACACTGCAGGTGTTTGTATCTCTCAGGCCGGGTTGACGCCGGCATATTTTATGAAAGTAAATTTTAAATATTAGTGTTAGCGCACTGCGCCCCCCCCCCCCCCCCCCCCCCCCAAAAAAAAAAAAAAAAAAAAAACGTGGACAAACGAATCACAACACAAAACACGACGCGTTTCGACCTTAGGTCTTCTTCAGGCAAGATACAAAGCAATCAGGACAACGAAAATGAACCAGCAATCACTTATCTTCATCCACTTCAGCGCAAGATAGAAACGCCTATCTTGCGCTGAAGTGGATGAAGATAAGAGGGAGAGAGAGGGGGGGGGGGGTCCTGGCAGGCCCTGCAATATCTACCTGTAGGGCAGAAATGAGACGATTGTTCTGCGACCTTTGTCTCATTCCACTATGGTTTTTGTACTCAACAGTGGGGAAGAGGGAAGAGGAGGAGTGGCAGAAAACTTCTACATGCCCGGCCATGCCGTGTAGTGTTGTAAGTGAAGTCTGCTGTCGCCGATCCCAGCACCTGGGCCACGTACGTTTCCTGTCGTAGGATGTTTGATTGCCGTTGTTGCCATATTTGTATTTGCCAATCTTTTCACTTAACAAGTCGTTGTAGATGATGAACCCCTTTGAGGCTGGGCATCCAGTGCCGTCATCACCTGCAGTTCAGTCGCAGGACGAGCACCATGCCGTCGTATATCCATCTGCATGGCCATAGTTGGCGAGTTGCATATATGTCCGGTTTTCTCCTTTGGAATGGCGTCAGGGAAAAGGAGGTCTAGAACCCGCTGCCCTCAGCCAACATTCTCTATCTTCAGTGTTTGACCCAACAGCTGCGTTTTGGATTAGTAAGTGTCAAGATATGTCCATTTGCCGATGGATCTGAGCTCAATGCCTTCTAAATTAGGATAAAATGGGAGGGGGGGGGGGCATAGCCTTCCTCCTTTTTTTCCCCAAAGATTACCCCTCTAGATCTACCATGTTTAGCCACCCAGTTTGTAGCACCATCTCGAAGAGGATGTGGCTCCTCGTCACGCCACACGTTGTCTTGGATTGGAGCGACTATGCAGGATCAAGAAGACTTCCGCTGCAGTGCCCCATCTCCCCCTCCCTTTCATCAAAGAGCCTGGAGAGATGTGCTTTTATGTCAGAGTCTTAAGACCAAAAGCAGCAATTCGCTGCAGTGTCCTCCCTCGCCTTCCTCCCCTACCTCTAATCTTTAGTCTGTGAAAATGAGCTTTCTTGTCTTCGAGTTTGGAGGCAGAGGCATCCGCACCCCGCCTGCTTGGCAAGAAGGCATGCAAGCATGACACCCAAGTCAGTTGGGACAGCACAACTACGACCATCATCATCACAAGCGATGATACTATATCCAGGAAGATGCTAGGGAGGGGGAGGGGCGGGAAGCCCAGTTGACTCAAGACTGTTCCCACCATCAGCATATCACCATCTCTGAGCATTCCTTCACATCAGCAGAAACAGAGTGCCCTTGGTCACACTGTGAGTCATCCCACGGTGTCGGATCGGAACCGGTTGGCGAAACGGATGGAAATGTTCAGATAGGAAGTTCCCGCAGCAGTTTACCGAAGTTCGCATTGCAGTCAACAATACCGAGGTAGCGAGATGAAATAGGGACGACGGCTGACTCCGGAACTAGAGGCAACAGAAACGATGACAGCGATGATGACGACAACAGGATGCACAGACGATGCGAGGATCAGCTGAAGAATCGGTAGTAATTTAATGACAGTGAGATTAATTAATTAATTTTATGTCGACCAGTTTTGTTCCTTAGATCGGAGTCCGGCCGGGGTCGAGATGGTGAGGGACAATTGTTATACTGATTTGATATTCGCATGATCGAGTCGAATTTATTAAAAATCAAAACGAGAGTTGTTGGTTCTGAATTATTTATTGTACGATTACAAGTCTTTTTTCCCCTTAAACTTTTTTTTTTATCTTAAGGTTTGAGACCCACTGAAATATGTCGAGTTAGCTTTAATTTCCCAGGCCAAGATTTTCCACAGCTTTTTTCTCTGCTATGAATTAAAGCACCTGTCAGTTTTGAGTTGCTACGTGAAACACGAGGAGCGGGTCAACCCTAATTTGTGCCAAAACAGCTGTCATCCATAAGCCTTTTCAAGTTCGTCAAACGTTTTTTTTTTTTTCCTTTTGTTTTGTTTTGTTTTTCTCCTTCGTTGTCGTAGTACACATTTCTTGATAAAACGTTTTGCGGTTTGATTATGATTTGTGTAATTGTTGAAATGCATCTGAGATTCATGTGCTCGTCCGTGAAAGTTACAGAGAGGAGTAAAACAACCCCCACCCCCCTCCCTCACCCAGCTATTCACAGATGTATAGGCCTACGTACTTTATGTTTACATGGCAGTCTTTGTGTATATTCAACTGTGTGTGATGTGTATTACCACGTCTGTCTTTGCTTTCATTTTTGCTTTTCACCATCACTTCATTTGTGTTGATCCCAGTCTGTGTCTGTTGGTTTGTGTGTGTCCTACTATTTCCCTGATATTGAGATTTTCCTTCGACACCGGCCACATCTACTACCCCTAAACTTTCTTTTTCTGCCAGTCTTTAGCTTGGGCTGAACTGATCACACAACCTTGTCTCCGGGTTCTGCAGCATGGTTACTAACCTTGTTTTGTGCACTTTGTACTCCTCAAGAATGAATTTTAGAGGAAGCATCAGCCTTGCTTGGTGGCAACACAATAGAACGTCAGGGAGATCAGGTGGGACACCAAGCCATTTCTTTCTGTATTTGTTGATTTTGGTTTCCATTGATTCCACTATGCTGGTGCTGATACTGTACAGCTGAAGAGGACAGAGTAGCTTTGGGATCAGCATGAACTGGAGACACAAGAGATCGTGTTTGCCATGGAGCCCACACTGGTTTAATGTCTACAGGCTTTCTTCCGCCATTTGCTTAATTTCCTTTCCCCCTCTTTGAGTCTTTCAGTGAGTCATCATATTACCTTCCAGGGCTCATGGTGGGTTCTTCTGCTGCTGTTGGAATGGCTTGGTTGACTACAGTGACCGTGACTGTTTCAGTTACGTTTCCTTTCTGCAGGGAGAGACTGCATGACTACTTTGGTTTGACACTCATCATGATGAAGCAGCCAACTTGTCTTACTACTTCAATATTTTGCGTGTTTTATCTTCTTGATGGAAAACACCGTTGTGCCATTCATGTCGGCGTTTAGAGGGAGCATTTGATATCCATTCCCATGATCTACTGAACCTGTACAGCTCATGGCAGCTGTCGAGGTGACCTCTATTGCCAACACAAACAGTTATGGAGAAATTCTAGAACTCTTCGCTATGCCAGCTTTCAGAATAGACAAGCCAGTGTATAGTTTGGTTAAGAAAATGTGGAGAGTAAAGGAAGGAAGAAAAACTTGAGAGTTAGCTATAACATACACATTAGATAAATGCAGTATGGAATTGTGTCTGTAGAGAATATTGTTGGCTGGTAGTGTGTGGGTGGGTCCTATTTTTTTTAAAATGTTGATACCAAGTGGGTAGAGGGTCCCAGCCTGTGTGGGATAGAGATCTCCCTGACATAGATCATATTGCACTGTTCACAGTGGATAGCACACACAATGTTGCGGCCATGACAGAAGAATGTATATTTTATTTTGAACTAGTCTTTGGGCCCAAGTAAGAAAGTGTCTGGGTTGTTAGGAGAGGACAGATTTTGCAGTTGTGTTTATAGCAGGGACAGGCACCAGGTATCCTCGGTGTAACGATTTTGTACAGTTTGGAGCGCTCAAATGGGTCTTTGGGATTTTTGTTATCCCTGAAAGTAACTACGCATTTGGTCTCAAAGGCAGGTCTATGCTCCTCTGTTATGTCCCACTTGGACTTGAGGGTCCTGCAGATGGAAGAATGTGGGGTTGGAAGAGGAGACAGATGGTGGGCCTGTTTGTTTTGGAGGTTAGGTTTCCACGGCAGTTGTTCTGGATACATCTGGGGTGCAGCTGAGAGCATCATTAATGACAGTACTGGGTATCCACGGTTGATGAAACTCATACATTTTGGTTTCTTGCAGTGCAAAATAGTCTTCGTCAGAGCAGAGTCTGTACGGGTGGAGGAATTCGGAGTATTGAATGCGTGTTTTGTGGACGGTTTGTAGGAAATCAAATGTGAATCGGTAGGTTAAGTTTTGAGTAGTCCACCTGTAAGGATCTTTTTGCCAAGGAAAGTAGTTAGTTTGACATCGTGTTAATGAAAGGAAAAAGGAAAAAAAAATGGTGCGAAAGCGTCTGTGATACAACGTACACACAAATTCGTAGGTATGGCAAAAATACTTATGCAAAGGTGGTCATCATTCTTTCTAGCGATCAATAATTATCAAGCTAGCTTTGCTTAGAGAGCAGTTTTATCACAGGATGTGACAGGTAATGCTGTCCCATTCTAATCATTATTAACAATCACACAATCATGGTTGTTATGCATGGATGATAACGTGCTGTCTCGCAAAATTTCAGCCTTTCGCCCAAAATTTGACTAAGGGTTCGCGCCATGTATGTATTTGAGTAAGAAGATGTTCTTATAAAGCACAACCAACTGCCCACGTTTTAAAGGTGTACTTTTTTTTCCATGAGCGTACTTGAGAATCATCATAAATATAAATAGCACTTATATCATGACAAACCCCATGTCTGAATTGCTTGAAACACGAAAAGTAAATTAGGCTATGAAGAAGTACGCAAATAGCTATGACGTCAGCTGTTAACCATCAACAATAACAGCACTTCCTTAGAACAGCAGACGATCGTAATTTTCTGTTGATTAACATTCTTCTGCTGGTTAAAGAGACCCGTGAGTAATACCTGGGTGCATTTATATATTTCATATTGTACAACATATATTAGTCTGTGGAGAAATGTTCACAGTTATAGCAATGAAAAGAAGTTTCCTAAATAAAACCTCGATTGACAGGCGTGTCGAAAGATTTTTACAGATTAGATCGCCATCACCGTGTACTTCCCTCCGTCGCATGAAGATTACTCATAAGTCATAATTAGTTAAATGTTTCTCATGATCCAGTAACATATAACCAGTATAGTATAACACCACCATTCCTGCACAGGCCACCGGCTGCTGACAGAATCGACTTGATAAGGTGTTATTTTATTTGTTCTCATTTGACGCTCGTATCGACAATAACAAGTGCAATTAAAACTAAAGCAACAGTTCAGTTCAGTGGTTTATTTAATGTCTTTTCATCGCCAGATGATATTAAACACTTATTTAAAAAAAAAAAAACACGTCAAAAAACTCCACACTTAATTTATCATCCACGTGAGTACTTTCAACCACATCTGATATGTGCATGCTTATGTGGAGAAGTGAAGAAAGTTATTTACGATTTTTTCAGCCATTTATTACAAGAGAAATCACTCTTAACAAACGAATGACGTCAAACGCTCTTTAATCATAAAGATCAGATTGTAGATCCAAATAGAATATGTTTCCATGGAAGATAGGTAAATATAAGTTATATCGAAACAAGCAAACATTTAAGCTGTTTTTAGTTCAAAACATAAATCTATTCATCAATAACGAAAATATCAACGAAGAAGAGAAATCAATTATTTGGGAATATAATTTTGATACAGTTGCTAAGAGTTAGTTGCTACGATGATTTGCTTGTTTACATTTCGTTTTCGGAACGAAGGCAAGCAAATCATCGGAAACTTGATTAAGTTTCATTTAATAGTTGTTGGTTAGAATTAGATTATTATATTGCATTTATCGATAGTTTGTTATAGTATTATTTTTGCTTCGATGTCATGTTGGTAGGATGATGTCGTAGAGTTGGTCGTTAGATTTGTTTCGATGTTATGTTGTTAGGGTGAGTGGTAGTGTTGGTCGTCCGATCATTGACGACGAGCATGTATAAAAGGAGAGTGTGTTTGTGTGTTCGGGTTGGTTGTTGTCCTTGCGCAGTTCTTGCGTTGTTCTTGCTGACGGGTCTCGCTGACAGATGCTTGCTGACCATCCTTGTGATATAAAAGAGAAGAGAAACATCGATTTGGTCCGGTCTTAAGATTGTTTGCCTGGTGATCTGAGCGCTGGTTGTTGCTGTCTCTGCTACTTCTATTGATCCCAACCCAACACTCAGCGATTTAGTCTGCATGATTAATCTGTGCAAAGTGGCAGGGCACGAAGATGAGATAAAAGTTGAAAATCCTTGGTTCGATCGAGCTCTTGCTTTTGCCCTAAGCCCACGTTGCCACAGATTTCTGTGTCAGAGTGGGATTGTGGTCATAATATAGAGTAAGCCTATATTGACAGCAGACCAGACTCAGTAAGCCGGCTGCGGTCCAGACCAGTTTCTTCAGATTAGATTATGGACATCATTGAAGAGATGATGACCATTGGCGAACCCAAGATCAACACAACATGATGCTGGCGACCAGTTCCAGCAACACAGCAACCCCTGCAGACTCTACAAGCTGCGTAAATTTTCAGGCGATGGCGACGTGGAGGACTTCGCCCGAGAGGTGCGCCTCATCCTGCAACTTCAGCCATCCCAGACCGCTTAGCGGCAAGCTGGCTTCTTAACTCACTTGACGGACGAGCCAAACAAGAGATCCTGACACGGGAAGCAGGGAGATCAACTCAGCTGAGAAAATAATCAAGATTCTTGAACAAGAATGGGGGGAACAAAAAGATCACTCAACACTGACGGCGACCTTCTTCAGGCGACAGCTTGGTAGGGGCGAGTCAATAGGCGAATACGCATCAACACTTCGCATGCTATGGGTCAAGATCTACGAGGCGAATCCTGACGCGCCTCTCGAGCCAACATTACTTCGGGACGCCTTCGTCAACGGCCTGCACCCGGCATCCTTGAAGAGGGACATGAAGCGGTTTACAAGGGGAACACCCCCGGGCTACCTTCATAGAAGCAACAAAGGAAGCACAACGATGGATGAGGGAAGACTCCATCGCCGAGAATGCCATCGAACAGACATCACTGGGCCCCGACATGCTGCAGCGGCTGGAGGAGAAGATATCGGCGCTGACTCTGAAGACGGAAGCCCTCAAGCAACACCTACACGGCAGCATAGAAGAGCAGCACGTCAATGCCCCTAGAAGTCGGCAGCAACCAGCGATGTCCCCTCCCAGAATACATTCCCATCAGCCTTCCTTCACCCACCAGCCAGCTTCCCAGTCTACACGACGTGCTGGTGGTGCCAGCGCAAGGGACACGTCCAAGCAAACTGCCGAGCAAGACAACAGTATCTTCAAAGGCAGCAAAGACAAAATCAACAGGGCTACAGGATGCAGGGAAACGAGTAACCCCGCTGTTATGGAAAACCAGGCAGCGTGGGGGGGGGGGGGGGGGGGGGGGGAGGAGAAGAAGAAGCAGTCAACAACAATAGAAGAAGTCAAGTTCGCAGCAAAAGGCTGCACATCAAAGGAAGAAACGAAGAAAAACCCTCGCCGGAAGATGTCCGACGACTGAAATCAAGATTAACGGCAGGACGACACAGGCTCTCGTGGACACGGGCAGCGAAGTAACGACTGTCACAGAAGCTTGGGCTGCAAGAAATCTCAAGAATCTTCGACAAGAAGATGGCCTCGTCAAAATACGAGCAGTGAATGGGGCAGAGGTGCCCTACTCCGCCATCTACTTGGTCGACATACAAGTCTTCAATACCTCTGCTCAAAACACCCCGGTCTTCGTAGTCAAAACGCCTACGGAGCCATTTATGAGGGAGAAGAAGGAACGAGTCCCAGTACTGCTGGGGATGAACGTCTTGGAACCCTGCCTGAACAATGCTTCAAACCTTCCTCCAACCCTTCAACTCTTAGCGCAAGAAATCAAGAAGAAGAAGATGTCTACCAAGGGCATCGCTCGTGCGATCTCCCGTCAACACATCCCTGCCCTCTCTATTGCGACAATCAAAGTCTCAAGCCCGAAGACTGACTTCATAACCCTGATGGCTTCACTATCGACGCAACCATTTCCCCAGGCTCCCGAAAAGAAACCATATCTGCTGCCTATACCAGTTCTACTGCCTAGAAGATCCGTAAGACTTGCCAGCAAACCAAGACGTCTATTCTGAAAATCCAGTAATTTTTGTAAGAAGAAGAAGGAAAAAAAAAAAAAAAAGAAGAAGAAAAAAAAAAAAAAGGAACTCTTAACAGTGGTTAGGATTAGAAAAAGCATTGGAAGACTCTTAACCGTTAGGATTAGAAAATAGGCATTCGGAAAAAGAAGAGACATTTGGAGAAAGGAAAAGCAAAAGTCAGCAAGAACTTTAAAACGGAAAAAAAAAGAGACATTTGGAGAAAGGAAAAGCAAAAGTCAGCAAGAACTTTAATATTTTTTTCGAGAAGTTTATCTTTGATAAAAGTTTAAATTTTATAGTCTTTTGACAATGTCCATTTTTAGCAAATATATAAACATGTTTAAATTTTTTTCTCTTTTGACAACGTTCATTTTTTTAGCAAATCTTCCATGGAAATAATATTCTTATTCTTTCGTGAGTGGTGTGGCAACAGAATGATTAAGAATGACAGAAATTCCTTCTCCCTGTTCTCCTTTTGATTCTCAGTGCCTTATTTATAAAATAACGCACTAGAATCAAATCTTCTCCTGAAATAATAAGTCGTAAAGTGCCTTTGTTAAATTGCCCTTTCTTCCTCTTGTTTCAAACTCGCCTTATTTACAAAATAACGCAGTTTGAATCTTTCATTTCGGTTTGCCTTGTTTAAACAACAACGCAAGCCGAATGAAAAGACAGCATGTCTTGTGAATAATCGGGATTTTCCCCCTTTTATTAATATTTGATTATCATATTGCCTATTAAAAATAGCAATATGAATCAAATTGTCCTAATCTCTTTAAAAAGAATAAGAAGTATCAAATATACTCTATTCTTTTCATTCAAGGAGGACCTTGAATAATCGAGAGAAGGGGGAGGGAGAAAAGTGTTGAATATTATTAAATTTACTTTATATATTTTTGAAGGGCAGTAACCCTAATACAGGAAATTGACTAGGAAGTGGAGTTATATACCCATCCTAGCACCTGTCCCAACTTTCGATTCAATGAGGGCATGAAAAACAAGAGTAGGGGGCAGATGTGGAGAAGTGAAGAAAAGTTATTTACGATTTTTTCAGCCATTATTACAAGAGAAATCACTCTTAACAAACGAATGACGTCAAACGCTCTTTAATCATAAAGATCAGATTGTAGATCCAAAATAGAATATGTTTCCATGGAAGATAGGTAAATATAAGTTATATCGAAACAAGCAAACATTTAAGCTGTTTTTAGTTCAAACATAAATCATACATCAATAACGAAAATATCACGAAGAAGAGAAATCAATTATTTGGGAATATAAATTTTGATACAGTTGCTAAGAGTTAGTTGCTACGATGATTTGCTTGTTTACATTTCGTTTTCGGAACGAAGCAAGCAAATCATCGGAAACTTGATTAAGTTTCATTTAATAGTTGTTGGTTAGAATTAGATTATTATATTGCATTTATCGATAGTTTGTTATAGTATTATTTTTGCTTCGATGTCATGTTGGTAGGATGATGTCGTAGAGTTGGTCGTTAGATTTGTTTCGATGTTATGTTGTTAGGGTGATGTGGTAGTGTTGGTCGTCGATCAATTGACGACGAGCATGTATAAAAGGAGAGTGTGTTTGTGTGTTCGGGTTGGTTGTTGTCCTTGCGCAGTTCTTGCGTTGTTCTTGCTGACGGGTCTCGCTGACAGATGCTTGCTGACCATCCTTGCTGATATAAAAGAGAAGAGAAACATCGATTCTGGTCCGGTCTTAAGATTGTTTGCCTGGCTGATCTGAGCGCTGGTTGCTTGCTGTCTCTGCTACTTCTATTGATCCACAACACTCAGCAGATTTAGTCTGCATGATTAATCTGTGCAAAGTGGCAGGCACGAAGATGAGATAAAAGTTGAAAATCCTTGGTTCGATCGAGCTCTTGCCTTTGCCCTAAGCCCACGTTGCCACACTTACATAATTGAAATACCCCAGTATTGATCTTTATAAAAATTTTGCAAGCGGTGACTGCGAAATAACCATGGCAATTTCAGCAACATGGGAACCATGTAAGACAGTACTAACATTACCAAAGTTTGTCATCTCAATACCTTTCTCCTGATAGAGCGTGGTCAACACTGAGCATTTCAAATAAAAGATGATGTACAGAAATGTTTTCTCTGCAGACACAAGTAATACCATGAGAATATTTAGTGTTCCAAGTATTCAGCCTTAACTTATGAATTAATCTGACAATGTGCCTGGGACATGATGGTAAACTAGACATTTTTTCACTTAAATTCTTCTTATGTATATATTTTTCCATGATTTGGATTAATTCACAAGCGGATAAATCTAAGGGACTGTTTAATATATTTTCAGCATTTCTATTTGATCCTTCTTTTGCAAGACTGTCTGCTATTTCATTCCACTTTATACCACAGTGAGATGGGACCCAACAAAAAATCAATTCTTATGCCTAGAGTTATGACACAATGCAGTAGATGTTTTATTTCAAAAAGCAAATCTTTTCTAGCTTTGCAGTCCCAACGCTCTAGTGATTGTAAAACAGATTTGGAATCAACACAAAGTAAAATTTTATAGAAAGCAATTGGTGTATCACATATGTAGTAAGTCAAAGCCATCAGTATTATACTATTAATGTAGATATGGGTATTCTTCAGGGATCAGTTATTGCTCCCATGTTGTTCATAATCCTAATCCATGATCTTCCTAATCAATTTCAAAAGCAACGCAGGTAGTTCAATATGCAGATGATATTGCTATTTGGATTAACTGTAAATTAAGGAAGCATTCCAATAAAAGAACAGTAAACTTTGTACAGAAGTTGTACCAAAAGGAACTGGATGAATTATCTATATATATGAAGAAGAACGGATTAGAACTATCTGGAGAAAAAAACATGTCTTATGTTGTTTAACAATGGTGAGAACCCAGAGATACTACCCTCGCTTTTGCTAGATGGTCAGATTCTGGAATATAAACAAAAAGTTAAGTTCCTGGGCGTATTTTTAACTCCTAAGCTGAACTGGAAAACACACATTGAACAATTGATTGATAAAACAAGAAAAAGATTAAACGTTCTTAAAATTATATGTTGTCAACCATGGGGTCAGGACTGTCATACCCTTTTACATCTATACATCTCTTTAGTCCGATCAAAATTGACATATGGGCAGGAAGTGTATTTCTCGGCACCTAATTCTCTTTTGAATAGATAGCAAAGCTTAGACAGTAAGGCGATGAAATTAGCTCTGGGAGTCCAAGTTCATACTGACTGGTGAGTTGATTTTAACGTGGTGACAGCCCTGATGTGGCCCTTTGCGGTCGGCTGGCCTATAAGCAACATTATCTTATCTTATCTCCCAGTTCATACAAACACTCATAGATGTTATAAAGAAACAAATATATTACCACTAAATGAGAAGCGAATATTGGATGTATCCAAATATATTGTCAGAAGTCTTTCTGTTGAAAATTCAGTTACTGAAGAAATACTGATGGATTCCAGTAAAGATTTTCCTAAGAGGTCTAAAAACATGTCACATATTCAACCAATTAGAAACTACACATCTGACTTTATGTCACATTGTAATATTGATATTACTGATATACCAGAATTTCCTGTGGTACCTACAATGCCTCCTTGGGAGCACCTAAATGCTTCTTTTGATTACAAATACACTTCGATAAAGAAAAGTGATAATGTAAATATCTTAACCACTGAAGTTCGTGAACATTTAGAAAACAGCTATCCAAATCGTTTAAAAGTGTTTACAGATGGGTCTGTAATGGAATCCTCTGACTGTGGTTCTGGCTTTATTATACCAACTTTAAATGTCAGGAAATCATATTATTTAGGAAAGGGGTTTTCAATCTATTAACTAGGTAAAACTGTATGTTTTATAATAGAACATTCTCATGTCTGGATAAACTTTGTTTGTTTTTTAATTATAAAAAATACTATTATATCTCATGTGAATTTGCATGTATGGCATCCTTATCATGAACTGAAAGTCAATCTGTGTCAGTTGAAAGGGTCTTCAATCTTCAAATCAATAGCCACGTCATCTCCATAGATTTTAAGTGACTCGGGTGTGCTTATTAAAAAAATTTTTTTAAATCCTGGTAATGTACTATCTTGTTTAGAAGACAGCATTCATACCACACCACTCCTCCCCTAACTTACTACCAGCTAGCCTTTAAAAAAACCCCAACCCCCCCACCCCCCCCCCCCCCCCCCCCCCCCCCCCCCCCCCCCCCCCCCCACCACTAAGTGTGGAGCTGCAGGAAGGCTACCCACGTTCACCTTTTCAAGAGGGGTTACCCCACTCCCTATCCTGCCCAGAACAAGCATTAGGCTGGTCCAGGCCCGCCAAACCATTCACACACACTTCCACACGACAACACATACAATGACTGTATTTTAAAAGTGAAGTTTGCTGAGCTCCCTCCTGAAATGTGCAGAGAGGGGGCCTTAGCTGCAGCTGCCGGTAGAGAGTTCCAGACTGGAATGGTGCAATGAAAGAAACTATACTTCAGGACATCGGTTTTTGATTCTAAGGTGGCGAAATTTCTTGGAATGGTTGGCTCTTGTTCTGGCGGATGCTGGTGTCAGGTACTCCTCTGGTGGAATGTCCACAAGGTTGTCCACAGACTTGTATAACATTATAAGTTGGGCTTTCGTCCTCCTGGACTCCAGGGATCCATTTGAGATCAGTGAGCAGACCAGTAATGCTACAGGTGTAATCATAGCGGTTGGTGACATATCCGGCTGCTCTCCTCTGTATCTGCTTCTGTCTGTTTAGTCTGCGGTGTACGGGTTCCAAACTGTACTGCAGTATTCGAGGTGGGGGCGAACTAGGGTCTTGTAGGCATTGGTCTTGGTTGCCTGGTTCGCCCTCAGGTTCCGCCTCAGGAATCCTATCATGCTGCTGGCCTTTTTGGTGGAGCGGTTGATATGGCTGGTCCAGCTTAGATCTCTCGAGATATAACTCCTAGGTATTTTGATTCGGTTGTTTGTTCCGGGGTGTGACCTTTCAGTTTATACTAAATATGATGGGGTCCCTGGATCTGGTGCAGGATAGGGTATTGCATTTCTGCGGGTGGAATTCCATACCCCATCTCTTTTCCCACTTGGACAGTGTGTTTAAGTCCTCCTGCAGTAACCGGCAGTCGTTCTGGTTCCTGACTTCTCTGTAAAACAATGCAGTCATCAGCGAACAGCTAGTTCTGGAGTGAAATTGATCAGGGAGGTCGTTAATGAAGACCAGGAAGAGAAGAGGGCCCAAAGCTGTGCCTTGTGGTACGCCACTGACAACTGGGGCCTGCTTGGACTTAGCACCATTGACTACTACCTGCTGAGTACGATGGGACAAGAAGGCTTTTATCCATGCCAGTGTCGGTCTTGGATACCATAGTGGTTCAGTTTCTTAAGGAGACGCTCATGGGGCACTTTGTCAAACGCTTTCGAAAAGTCTAAGATGGTCATGTCAGTTTGGATCCCTTTGTCCAGACTAGAGGCGATCTCGTGTGACAGCGTGAGGATGTTGTGTCTCACAGCTTCTGGCTCTGAAGCCGTGCTGGCAGTCCGTGAGTATGTTATGTTCTGTGAGGTGTTCCATGATGTTACTTGCTATAATGTGTTCCTGTAATTTGCAGCATAGGTGGTCAGTGTGACTGGTCTGTAATTTGCTGGGCTGTTCCTGTCCCCTTTTATGAAGACTGCTGTTACTTTAGACCATCTTCCAGTCCTCAAGAACACATCCCTCAGTTAAGGTGTTGGAAAAATCAATGTTAACATGGGCGCTAGTTCGTCTGCACACTCTTTCAGGACTCTTGCTGGAATTTCATCCGGACCTGCTGCCTTGTGTGGGTTAGTCTTCCGGAGTAAACTGCCTCACTCCTTCCTCAGACACGGTGATGTTGTTCATGGCTGGGGAGGGAATCCCTGTTGGAGATGGGATATCTCGAAGGTCTTCTTTGGTGAAGACAGATTTGTACTGGTTGTTCAGGATGTTGGCTTTGTCACTTGCCGCGGAGAATAAGTCTCCCTAGATGTCTCAGAGGGGCAATACCAGTACTATCTTTCCTTAGTGTCTTCACATAGCTCCAGAATTTTTTTCTGGTTGTTGCCATGGTTTTCAGAGTCGCCTTCTTCTGGGGGGTCGATCAGGTTGTTTATATATTGCCAGTAGTTCCTGCGCTCTTCCTTCTGTGCCTTGGTCTGGTGTACTCTCCTTAGCTGCTTGGTTGGAAGAAATTGTATTTGTTAAAGAGTCAGAGTAGTTTCTTCCGTCTATTCTTGACATGGGTGTTATCCAGGGCCTGTCACTCATGTTGCTCCTTATCTGTTTTGTGGGAATATGGTCATTGATGAGGGTAGTCAAGAGGGTCGGAACTTCACCATAGGTCGTTCATCCCCATACAGCTGGCTGCATCTTTGAATTCTTGATAGGATTCCTTCAGCTTGTCTCTAATGGAGGTGAAATCTGCTTCTTCTAAAAAATGAAGACTTTCCTTGGTGGTTTCTTACAGAAGATTGGACGAAGGGATTACTCTACAAAGGTATCTTCTGGTCTGAAATCCCAGGAATGACTTTGACCTTGTTGATCAGTGATTTGTTGTTTGTGAAAAAGATATCGACAGTGGTGGCAGAATACTTGGCGATCCTTGTTGGTTCTAGGACCACTTGTTCTAGGTGGGCATAACTGGCTATGGTCAGCAACTCAGAAGACAGGGTCGGCTGCGATGCATAGGGTTTTACTGAGTCTGACTTCCAGTCAATGTCTGGGAGGTTAAAGTCGCCTCCTACCCATACTTGGGAGCTGTCAGGGATCTTCCCGAGGGTTGTTTCCAGGTCTTTTAGACAGCCAGGACGTTGGTATGCTTGGGCCAGGTAAAAAGGCACAAATGTAAAGGCTCTTGGCTCCTCTCGCCTTCACTGTCACCCACAGTATCTCACTATCCGATTCTTTGTCAGCCTTGAGCTTGTCCGGTTCATCACTTTCTAACTTAAGGGTTCAAATAAGACTAGAGCTACAAGTCTACAGAAAGAATTTACAATCCTCAGCTTATGTAGCTTAACCTGCACTCATTGAAAGACCATTTGAAATTTTCAACGGTCAGTATATAAACAAGAATTTTGAATAACAACTTCCTATAAAACAAGAAAATCTGATGGGAAAATGTTAATATGCCACAGTAATACCAGCTGAAGAAAAAACAATCATTTGCTAATAAACTGTACAGATATGGAATACTCTCTCTGTTCAGCTTAGATGTGCACCAAATTTTGATACATTGAAAGAAAAAAAAAATCTTGTCGATAGTGATCAGTTGTGTAGTGAGTTACTTTTCTTTGATAGTTAACTCAGATTGCCATGTGCAAGTATAACCGTGTGATGGTGTGGAGGGGTAAGGGGTGTGCAGGTGAAGACAGGCAGATGGTGATAAGTGCAGGAACCAAGGGACAGCAGCCAGTCAAGAAGACAGTGGACGAAGCAGAGTTTTTCTCCTTTTATTTGCCTTCCATGATAAGCTCAAACCAGGAACGCAGCCCTAGTAGTAGTAGTAGTAGTAGTAGTAGTAGGGACTGGCTTCATTAGCCTAGACCTCGCGGTCTATCATGTGTCCCCTCTAAATTTCTTCACTTTTTGGGTCATATGGCATGCTACAATTAATATCTTCATTGCAATCCATCATAGTCATGAAACAATTCTCTAAATTTTGAATCATTATCTAGAAAATTCTTGAAAGTATTAATATCAGGTGCAAATTTAATGGTAGTAGTATTTCATTCCAGTGGTTAGCAACTCTATAAGAAAATGAAAATTTACGTTGGTTAGTGTTACAGTGCTTTATAAAATCTTTCCTTCAGAGTTTCTAGTACTCGAAGTTTGTGCAGCAGAAAAGAATGTCTCAATGTCAATATCATCATAGCCATTAAAGATCTTATAAACTTGAATTAGGTCACCTCTGATCCTTCTTCCCCTCAGCGAGTGCAGATTCAAATATTTCAATCTTTCATTATTGATAAGTTTTTGCAATGCTTCAGCAATTTGGTAGCTCGTCGTTGAACCTTTTCTAACATTATTGATTGACGCTTTAAAAAAGGGCTCCAAATCACATTAGCATACTCCAAATGTGGCCTGACAAAAGCTTTGTATAATTTCAAAAAAGTATCTTTATCTAAAAAAGTAAAACTCCTTTTATGATACCTAACATCTGGTTAGCTTTATTTACCACTCTCTGTAAGTGAGGGTCAAATGACAACCTGCTATCGAAGGTAACACCCAAGTCTTTTTCTTCAGTAAGAGCCACTACTTGGTGATAAAACATCATTCTCCATCATTTTATATTCATTATTTTGATTATTATTCCTGACGTGCAATACACCACACTTGGTCATGTTGAAATACAGATTCCACGACTTAGACCACTCTTGCAGTTTGTAGATATCGTTTTGAATACAAGTACTCTTTGATGTACAATTGTAAATCTTAGTATCATCTGCAAATATTTTACATGGACTGACAAGGTTATCTGGTAGATCATTTATAAAAATAGTGAATAGAGCAATCCCTCTCGTACAGCACTCAGCGCACTGAGCACTCTCTCTGCCTCTCACGCCAGTCGCTCACATCATGGAACACTCTGGGGGAACACTCTCTCTTCTCACACAACGCTCGACTTTTATAAGCATGTACCGAACCGCAAAGCCAGCGACATAGTGCCGGAGCCGAAACGAGCCTCGCGAGGCCGAACCAACAGAATTTTGTGTTTTCTATGGCAGCTTCCGTGTTGTCTGGCTCGCTGTCCGTTCAAACTATCAACACATATTTACTATCGATGAAAACCTCAGAACACAAGGAATAAAATGCAGCAAGTCACATTTGACAATTTTGTTCCTGTACTAAATCATTGCTGATTAATGTCCCAGAGTGAAGCCACTTTTAACAAGCTTACGTCATATTTTCCTTTATTTCGATGAAAAATACTAAACAGCGTGAAATAATTTTACAATGAATGAATAGCGGGCATTTCGCTCTTTTCATACATATAAACTTCATTTTCCGAGACAGTGTCTAAGTGGAGAATTCTGTTGTTAAAAATTACTAGAAAACACAGCTGACTTTTCACTTCGCTGGGCCGTCGGCCCCCACTTTTGACACAATTTTCAACTGAAAAATACTCTGTTGAAACGGTCTGTTAAATAATAAAATTCTACACATTTTCAGTTGTATTCTTAACAGAAATGGAGTCATAAGAAGATTTCGATCGAGAAGTCCGAATTTCGTAAAATGATAATTTGGATCAAAACTCCGACAGTAAACAAAGAAGGCGATCGCTAAAGGGATCGGCGCTGTCAGTCATTTCGTATAGTCGCAAGCTTGTACAGAAAAGATCATAGGCATGCGATATACGAAATGAAAGCTTATGGACTCTACTTTTAACATGCATCTTCAGATTCTTCGGTTTTCCTCTTACTTTTGTAAAATCAAGAATTATTCAATATTCATTCGACAGACAATTGAAAATGGCGCCAAGATTGCTCGTGCGAAATACCAGTTTAGAGAAATATGGGCTTCTCAACCCAGTACGGTTGTAATGAATCAAATACATTAATTTTTGTGACTTCAGCGACGTACATACAACTATGTAGGTTCTGGGGTATTCATGATTTAAAGAATTTACACAATAAAAAAAGGAGATTCGACCAAGGGAGGTAAGGGGAAGATAACTCTCGAACAAAACATTTTCATCCACGAAAGGTAACCAAAAGAAATATATATACTTTTAGCACCCGGCTACATCCCCCCTACTCTGTTACAACCCAGCGTCCTCGCTGGCACAAAATGACATGAAAATAACAAGAGTTATCGAGTAGGAGTGCAAAAATCAATCAATAAAAAAAAAATGAAGCATCAGCTATCAAGTCTTTAGGGGCATGGCTACCCCAATCAAACCACTTACATCAATGCATCAAAACATCAAAACGTCAAAACATCTTATTTCCCTCTCATTCTTTGCATCCACATTACTCTGACTACCAACAAGGGCTTTTTTCTTTTAACCAAGGTGCCTGAAAGTCGGCAGATTCACACTGACTAGAATGGACATGTATTTTAATAAAAATTCCAAAAGTCAAATACAAAATGACTACAAGGGATTCCTTTCATGAACAAAACCCGGACTTTGGGTACATAAGTGACTAAACTGGACTTGATATTTAAAACAAAGTTCCAAGTCGGACATCAGAAATCATTAGGAACATGTGTTAAAACCCAAAGCACTGGTTAGGTACCAAGTGACAATAATGGACTTATCATTTGAATAAAATTCCAAAATGTCGGATACCAAAATGACTTGAAAGAATTTGTTACTTAAACAAAATTCAAAAAGTCAGATGCCAGAAAATGACTGGGAAGAGAAATTCATGAAGATCCAAATCAGGTACCAAGTGACAGTAGTGGACTAGTTATTTAAAACAAAATTCCAAGATGTCAGGTACTAAAAATGACTTTGCAAGGATTTGTTATTTAAACATTCCAAGAAGGTCAGGTAAGAATATACCTGGGAGGATTTATCAAAACTCAAAACACGGGTGCCAACGTGACAATAATGGACTTGCTATTTGAACAGAATCCATAAAGTCAGACATAGCACGATAAAAGTGAAGAAAAAAAAGGATTTATCAAAACTCAAAACACGGGGTGCCAACGTGACAATAATGGACTTGCTATTTGAACAAAAAATCCATAAAGTCGGGTACAAAATGACAAAAACAGATTTTGCTATAAGATCCTTAGCCAGTAGGCCTACTGCTGGCTTCTGAAAAACCGTGGCATACATTATTATCCAACCTGAAAAACAATCAACATATATACTAGCTTGTGCATAAAAATAGAAAAACATAATTGTTTAACAGTCTGCAACACCTCTTCCCAAACAGGTATTTAATTATCAATCAGCCTTGGAATATATTTACTGTCCCTTGCGACATCTGACCAGGTCAGTTATTTGTGAAAGTGTTCCTGGTCATCCAGGCAGTCACTAGCATACCTTTTCACAGGTTTCACGCCAGACAGGCAGTTCGCCGTGGGCTGGCGTGGGTGGATTAACACTACGTATCAGGGGCGGACTGGAGTTGGCACAGGGTGGCTAGCAGTTCTGGGCTTGCCTTGGGTTGTGGGAACACAACCTAGTCTGTCCTGGAGTCTGGTGATAGTTCCAGTTTTGGGTCTCCTCCAGTCAGGTGGTTCAGGCAGTGCGTCAACTTCGGCTGTCAGGCAGGGAAGTTGCCTGACAGGGCCAGACCCATGGTCTGGAGGCCACAGCAGCCTGTGGTGGCCTCGGTTTCGGGCGCACGGTCTGATGGCATGGAGGCACTGGCAGTTTGGCTGACCTTTCTGCAGGGTCGGCAATCAGCCAGGTGCTGCTCCAGGTCCCGGTACATACCGGGCCAGTAGACCTGGGGGCGTTACATCTCCGCAGCATTCTGGTAGCCCCGGTGACCCTGGCGGTTGTGGGCCGATGACAGAACCTTGGGGCGGAGCAATCCGGGAAGGAGCAGCTGCTCACACGCCCCAAGTTTTGGGTCCACCATTCGCCGATACAGCACTCCCTGTCGGCAGGTGAATCGGCTGTGCTGTTGGGTGAGGGCCTGTAGCTCCCTATTTCTCGCCAGCTGCAGGCCTCTTTGGCCAGGAGGAGAACTGGCCCGATGGATGGGTCCTCCCGCTGCAGTCGGCGCATCTCTCCCGGTGACAGCCGAGGCAAAATGGACTTTGCCCGCTGCCTGGGTGCTGCTGAACCATGTTGCCGAGACTTGTCTGCATTCTGGCTGCTGACAGTGGCAGAGGACTGGAGTTTGTCCCCAGTTTTCATTGCAGCTGCAGTCTTCCGCCGTCGCCTTCGTCTGGGCCGTCGTCTTGAATGCTGCGCATTTGCCACGCAGCTGTGGATCTGCAGTGGTGGCCGTGCAGGTGGTGGCTGCTGGATTTCCTGCCTCAAACTGGCGACTGTAGCTGTGAGTGCCTCTAGCTGACTTTGAAGCGAGGCAACAGCAGCAGTGCCAGCCGTGTGGAGGATGTCGCCGTCGGCACTGCAGTCCCGCATCCACCTTTGGGCTTCCTTCCTAGCCTCCCCAAAGGTGGTGGTAGGATTGCTCCGGACGAAACACCGGACATCCTTGCGGAGCGCTGCCCGTCGTAGGCCACGGGCGAAGACGTCCAGTAGTATGGATGCCGGCAACATTCCATCCCCAGCCTGGTTCACCTTCCTCCATAGGTACTGGAGATGGGAGCCATACTCCAGATGGTCTCGTCCTGGCCTTGCTGCCTGTTGAAGAATTTCTGTGGCCAGGGTGACCACATCACGCTGCTCTCCCCAGTTCTCCTCCAAGATGGTAAAGATCTTGGCTGGGGAGTCCACCTCTGCTGCTGGCAGCCTGATCACCTCCTGGCGAGCTCGGCCATTCTAGGGCGGCAATCAGCCAGAGGGCGGCTGTCCTTTCATCAAGGGGCTGCAGGTGTAGGGCAAGCCTGGCCTCCGGATGAAGTCGTCCACTTCCCTGCTGCTCTCGTTACCCGTGATTTGGGGAGCTGATGCAGGGGGTGCAGATGTAGGGCAGGCTGGCCATGGCATCCGGTCTTCTTGGGCTGTGTCTTCTTGGTCCCTTGTCTTCAATCCTGCTCGCAGCGCCAGTTGTGATGGTGTGGAGGGGTAAGGGGTGTGCAGGTGAAGACAGGCAGATGGTGATAAGTGCAGGAACCAAGGGACAGCAGCCAGTCAAGAAGACAGTGGACGAAGCAGAGTTTTTCTCCTTTTATTTGCCTTCCATGATAAGCTCAAACCAGGATACGCAGCCCTGGGAGCAATCCTCTCGTACAGCACTCAGCGCACTGAGCACTCTCTCTGCCTCTCACGCCAGTCGCTCACATCATGGAACACTCTGGGGGAACACTCTCTCTCTCACACAACGCTCGACTTTTATAAGCATGTACCGAACCGCAAGCCAGCGACATAGTGCCGGAGCCGAAACGAGCCTCGCGAGGCCGAACCAACAGAATTTTGTGTTTTCTATGGCAGCTCCGTGTTGTCTGGCTCGCTGTCCGTTCAAACTATCAACACATATTTACTATCGATGAAAACCTCAGAACACAAGGAATAAAATGCAGCAAGTCACATTTTACATTTTGTTCCTGTACTAAATCATTGCTGATTAATGTCCCAGAGTGAAGCCACTTTTAACAAGCTTACGTCATATTTTCCTTTATTTCGATTGAAAAATACTAAACAGCGTGAAATAATTTTACAATGAATGAATAGCTGGCATTTCGCTCTTTTCATACATATAAACTTCATTTTCCGAGACAGTGTCTAAGTGGAGAATTCTGTTGTTAAAAATTACTAGAAACACAGCTGACTTTTCACTTCGCTGGGCCGTCGGCACCCACTTTTGACACAATTTTCAACTGAAAATACTCTGTTGAAACGGTCTGTTAAATAATAAATTCTACACATTTTCAGTTGTATTCTTAACAGAAATGGAGTCATAAGCAAGATTTCGATCGAGAAGTCCGAATTTCGTAAATGATAATTTGGATCAAAACTCCGACAGTAAACAAAGAAGGCGACTCGCTAAAGGGATCGGCGCTGTCAGTCATTTCGTATAGTCGCAAGCTTGTACAGAAAGATCATAGGCATGCGATATACGAAATGAAAGCTTATGGACTCTACTTTTAACATGCATCTTCAGATTCTTCGGTTTTCCTCTTACTTTTGTAAAATCAAGAATATTCAATATTCATTCGACAGACAATTGAAATGGCGCCAGATTGCTCGTGCGAAATACCAGTTTAGAGAAAATATGGGCTTCTCAACCCAGTACGGTTGTAATGAATCAATACATTAATTTTTGTGACTTCAGCGACGTACATACAACTATGTAGGTTCTGGGGTATTCATGATTTAAAGAATTTACACAATAAAAAAAGGAGATTCGACCAAGGGAGGTAAGGGGAAGATAACTCTCGAACAAAACATTTTCATCCACGAAAGGTAACCAAAAGAAATATAAAATACTGTTAGCACCCGGCTACAACCGCATGGGTGTATTTGTGAAAATATTGGAGGGAACTTTAGAAAGGCTGTAATAACAGTAAGCCATGATGACTATAGGCTGCTATACAACTTAAGAGGTGACAATAGTCATTTCAAAAATGGCAAATTTGAGATAGCCCAATGATTTTGAAAGAAGATGGAAGGGCTCATAGCAACTGGTGAAAGCCAAGTGCTTTGATTGCAACAGCCCAGTTTCCCACTGCTAACATCAAGTCAAACAAAAATTTGATAAGTATGCTATATTAGTGGTTGCCAGTTTTGTTGGTATTCAGTCAACTAAACTGGTGAAATAGCAGTAATAACAGGCTACCCCCCTTCTCTGATATTCCATTAACTAAACTGGTGAATTAGCAGTAATTACAGGTTTAACCTCCCCCCCTCCCCCCCCCACCCCCCTGAACTTGGGTGTATGAGAGCACAGGATACTGTAAAAAAAAAATCATTTGCAAGCATTTGAAGACCTGGAAAAAAAAAGAGACTGAAAATGTGTGTGTTTGGATTGGAGGCCAGTGATGACTGATCAGAATGGATCATTTTTAGTCAGAGGAGATCTAGACTCTGTGGTAGAGATGTTGGTTCCCATGTTTCAGGAGGGCATTTTTGAGGCTGTAAAAGTGGACTGACTGGTATTTGTGGAGAGTGCTGCCTTTTTGGCATTGATTATATCTCATTCTCCACTGGCTTGCCCACTTTTCAAGGTTTTTGAGTCCTTACTACCTGACCACAAGGTCCCAGATGTATCGAAACTCTCCATACAGCAAGCTGTCAGCTGAAAAGAGGCATACTGTTGGCTTTACTGATTTGAGAGGTATTGATGTGTCAAAGAAAGAACAATGGGGCAAGCAGTGAACCAGAAAAGATCAAAATGCAAAAAAAATAATTCAGTCAAATGCTACCAACAGTCATGCTTTAAATCCTCCTTTCCTCTCCCCACTCTTTTGTTTTTGTTGTTGTTGTCTAGATCTATGTGATTGATTGAAGTATAGTTTTAAGGACACCAGTTTCATGACACATTTATAATTGTCATATATTGTCTTTCCACTGGTAAGTTATAATTTTGAAAATGTTCTTGTTAATATTTGTTTATGCTGTTTTGATGTCATCAGTTATTTTGTTTGAAAAACTGATAAAGATCATTAGATGCAATTCTGTGTTAGTAAATGAAACATTTCTTGTGTAAGTTAACAATTTTATTAATCAAATACTTTGTCTGCCCTGTTTCTTTCTCTTTTTTTTTGATAATGATAATGATGCCTATTTCTGTAGCATTATTCAAGTGATCTGCTGTATGAGCTTTACTACAGAAAAGAAAAATCAAGTCTTTCAAGTGCACTTTTGCAGCTTGTCTATTCCTTCCCCACGCTCGCTCATATTAGTTGAACGTATAGTCGGTATACACACACCACGCACGCACGCACGCACGCACGCACGCACGCACGCACGCACGCACGCACGCACGCACGCACACACACACACACACACACACACACACACACACACACACACACACACACACACACACCACTGTACTCTTGCTGATACTCAAGGAAGCCTATAGTCTTGATAAACAGTTGAGAATTTAGATGTATTCAACTAGCTTTAGAACTGAATGTCCCTTTGTAGGTGAGACAGTGAAAGTGGAACACCTTCTGAGCATGTTTTTTTCTTCTTTTTTCAGTTCCTGTTTATTTGCTCATGTGACAAACTTAATGTGCCAGCACCACCCAGCCCAATGCTTCAGCTAACTTTGACAGAGTCCAATTACATCTGACCGTCCATACCTTACCTCCTCTCTCCCTTTCCTGCCTCTCTGACACTCTGTCTGTCTTTCTGTCTCTCTCTCACCTCTGAGCCAGACCAGGTCTGTGGCAGTACCAGTCAGGCTCAGGTATGCCAAGTTGATGGTCATAACTCATACTGCATGACATCCCAGCTACCCTGGAAGATATTTGTGCGTTTTTGATTCTTGTCACTGTCCGTCCTCTGTGGAGTGAGTATGTGTCACTGTTACCACGTTCCTAGTTATTTGGAGCTTATGATTTGAAGGGTTGGTTTGAATTTCCAGATCTGACTATTAGACTGAATACATGGAAGTGAAAGGTATTTAGTGTTATATTAAAAAAAAAAAAGTCTGAAATTTTACACAGTGACACTTTATGTTATCCATCCAAAAGAAACGTTTTAAAAACTTGAGTATATCCAGTATGTATTAGACAACCACACGTACCAGTAGTGCTCAATTTGATGGAAGTCATGAACAGTTGAGCCCAAATGATACTTTTAGAAAGAAAAAATCTGTCATGGTAACCAAATAATGAAGTATAGATGGTTAGATTTGAAAAAAAAAGACCAGCCGCCGTGGCGAAGTGGTTAGTGTCGCGGACTCCCGGCTGGGAGGTCGTGGTTCGAATCCCATCAGAGTCATGTGGGTTTTTTCTGCCCGACCGGCTCCTACCCAGAGTTGAGTTTGCTGCGGACTCAGTTGGGAAGACTGGGACCACACAGTCGAGTTTCATCCACTTAATGGATGCGTTTCTGAGAGTGTTGCTCAAATTTCATGACCAACACTGCAGTGCCTGTATCTCTCGGGCCTGGTTGACGCCAGGATATTGTCATGTGACGTAGCCTCACATCAAGGCATGTGACGCTCCATCACATGTAGTTAGTGATATGAATCAATTTCCCCATGCCACCACTAAAAAGGAAGAATATTCATGTGGCTTGACTAGTGTAGCGGGCGTCCCCAAATATTGTGAGATATACTCATAAAATAAACAACGGTGGTCATTGGGTGAAAGTGACACTGAGAGATAGTTTAACAAGGGCTGGTAGGGTGCTGGTCATGTGTTTTGAACACTGAGTATGCACTCACTAGGAGGAGGGAGGAAAGAATCAGTTTTAGCCCAGCAGATGGCCTAGAGACTCGAACCTGTCAGGACGCTGGTCCTCACTGCTGACCAGTCATTACCAGGTGAGCCATAGATAGTTGGGGAAGCTACAGGGAAAACTAAAGAAAAGAGAAAGAAAGAATTTATAATTAAATTAAGAAGCAGGTTACTTACACGAACCTTATTCGTGTTTCAGCCCTTCACCTTTTACCCTTCGCCCTTCGCCTTTCACCTTTCACGCTGTGAGAGGGTTAAGGATGGCCATGGTGTGGGGAACACACCAGTAGTTCAGCCCGGCAATTAACGACTCTCAGGGAGAGGAGTTGGAACTCGTCATCTCTCAGAGACAGGAGAAGACGAGGGAGAGGAGTGGGAACTCGTCACTCCAGTGACAGGAGAAGTCGAGGGAGAGAAGCCGGAGCTCATATCTCCAGTGACGGGAGAATTCAAGGGGGCGATACACTGTCTCAGAGAGACAGAGAATCATGATGGTATGGAGCGAGTCCAAATTCTGATGCAGGTATAGCATCAAGGAGTGAAAGAATTATATATTCTCTGGTCTGGATCTTAGGCCAATGTTGTTTGAAGGCCAGACTTTATAGAAACTTGGATCACTGAGTTTATCTCTCAGTGTAAAGAGAGATACATATATAAAATCTGTTTATAAATTGTTTGATATGATTTAGTAAAGTGTTTTTCCCTGAAGGAAGGGGGAGAAGAAAAACATTCGGTAGTGCGCCTTTTGGTTGATTGGAAAGATTGCGTGTGCGTATGGAGTAAATGCTGTCATGAATGCATGTGTGCAAAAGTGACAGTGTGACAGTGGTGACCCCGACGTAGCTGCCGTTTTGTTTTCCCTGGGTGAATGTGCATTATTAATTGATTGTTTATCATTTTGTAGCATTACTGTATTGTTGTGTATATTGTGCATGATTTGTTTTTTCCCGTCTCCAGTTTCACGGGAGACATGACCACTATGGCTGCTGAGGGGGTTTTTTTGCTTTCTTGATTTCTCTACTATCCGATCCTTTTTTAACCTTTTACT
>CM031607.1:47196346-47197379 GCA_018398815.1 Conus ventricosus | reverse complement strand
GGAATCTAGGAATACTCCTTGAAATCGTTGAAATCAAGGATGTAGAAGGGACAAGATTAGCATCTTCGCCTGTGGCGAGCTGGAATTCCATTTCACACATTGAAGGCGTTCACTTCTTCTTGATCTCATCAACACTGTGTCTATCTCCTGTTCACCCACCCCACTTCACAGATGACAGCGTCCAACTGCCAAGTTTGAATCACACACACACACACACACACACACACGATGGTTCACGCATAGGCAAGGGCTATGTGCAGGCAGTAGGTAGGCCGACTTTGTCGAACAGCGAACAACTAGAAGCTGCCATAATTATGTGGTAACCTCAGAGGGCAGATATGCCAACTGAACAGTTCTCTCGCCCGGAAGTGGCTTGTGACCTGCACAAGCGAACTGGAACTACGACAAGGACGAATAGCGAGAAAACAAAGCGAGGTGCTGATTCTCTCCCTTGAACATCGTTGAAATTCATTTCTTGCTTCAAGTTTGTGATGTGTCAGTGAGGAAAGCAATACGTCCATTTGGCAATTGTCCGTTTGGCAATTACATCATTCCCAGGGTTGTTTCTTAAAGCAAAAATGCTGACATTGACATTGTATAAGAACTCCTTAATAAGTGAAGAACGCGAAGTCTTCCGTTAGTAACGTTCGCTATCTTCCGTGACCTCTCGGTGGTACAGCTACAATGCCGGCTCTTTCGGACACAGCCGTATTCACGTACTCACGTACACACGCGCGTACGTGCGTCGGTGTGCTCTCTCTCTCTCTCTCTCTCTCCTCTCTCTCTCTCTTCTCCTCTCTCTCCCTCTTCTCTCTCTCTCTCTCTCTTCCCTCTGCAAGGAAAATTAAAAAGCTGTAACTTACATGCACTGTCGTAGCAATAAGAAGACAACCATCGTCATTATTATCATCAGCAGTATTATTACCGGCTTCATTACCAATACCACGACCACCACAATCACCACCACAATCACCACCGCGACCACCACACCACAGTCATCATCATCATCATCATCATCATCACTATAATTAAT
>CM031607.1:47188846-47191346 GCA_018398815.1 Conus ventricosus | reverse complement strand
TGTGTGTGTGTGTGTGTGTGTGTGTGCGTGCGTGCGCGCGTGTGTATGACATGGGTTAGAGTGCAAAAGATCACGTCTTAAAAAAAAACAACCCAAAAAACCCAGTCCGGCTCAGGACATTTGAGGAGGAGTGTACTGACAAAGAGTACTGACAAACGCTAACAGGGTTGAGAATGTAGACAGTGACATTGTGGATGTCAGCCGCTTCTGGCAGCTGTTCCACTTCATCAGGCCAATGCAATCCAAACAAGAGAAGCTTTCCGAACATCCAATAGTGCATACCATCTCCTTCATTCTCCTGTCAAGATATTTTACTGACCTGGTACGTGGTGTCGACTTCCTCAGGTTAAAAATGAAACCCCGTTAAAAGAATATTAAAAAAAAAAAAATGAAAGAAAAAAAAAGAAAAAAAAAAGAGTGTTTGATCAGCTGTTGCCTTACTTTTAGCTGCTTGACTTGAATCCGTCTGTGTTTTCACTGTGACATCGACTGACTGTTCTCGTATGCTTGTCGTGTGCACGCGTGTATGTACGGAAGAGGAAGATGTGTACTTACTATGTGCCCGCAGTTGTGTTAGCGCTCTCCTCTTCTCTCTGTCTCTCTCTGTCTCTGTCTCTCTCTCTCTCTCTCTCTCTCTCTCTCTCTCTCTCTCTCGTGTGTATTTGTGCATAATTATGTAGAGTGTGTGTGTGGTGTGTGTGTGTGTGTGTGTGTGTGTGTGTGTGTGTGTTGTGTGTGTGCGCCCGCGCGCGCGCGTGCGGGTGTGCGTTTGTGCGTGTCTATGCGCGCGCGCGCGCGTGTATGCCAGTGTATGTGTGGCGCGCGCGCGAGTGTGTGTGTGTGTGGTGTGTGTGTGTGTGTGTGTGTGTGTGTGTGTGTGTGTGTGTGTTGTGGCGCCGCGCGCGCTCACGAGTGCGTATATGTGTATATGCGCGCGTGTACGAATATATGTGTTTGCCGCGCGTGCGTGCTGCGCGTTGTGTGTGTGTGTGTGTGCGCGCGTGCGTGCGCGCGTGTATATGTGTGCGTGCGCGCGCGCGTTTCTCTGTGTGTGTGTGTGTGTGTGTGTGTGTGTGTGGCGGTTGCGTGTGTGTGCGCCTGTGTGTGCGCGCACGAATATGTGTATGTATGCATGCATGTGACAGGGTGTGTGTGTGTGTGTGTGGTGCGCGGAGCGCATGCGCGCCCGCGCGCAGGCGCACGTGTAATGCGCTCTTGTATTAAAACTTGTATACGAGTGTGTTGTCGCTCTCTTGTACCTCTTAAGAAATATCCCTGGTAACAGCAGGTACCATTGGGGGACATTGAATTTCAAATAGGATGGAACATACCATAATATATAAGCAGTAAGCTCCAGTAGCCTATAGTGGGGACGGATGCGCTCCTCCGCTTCATGAGGAATTACATGTCATCAGCAAGAAGACAAGGACATGTCAGAGAACATGGACAGCACTTCAGTTCTGTTGCGCTTTACTTTTCTTGCTTTTTTAGCGTATTATCTTGTTCGACCGGTTTTTCCTTACGATGTGTTGTCTGTCTGACATTGTCCTGTCCTTTCCTGACCGCGTTTGTTTTGTTTTGTTTGTTTTGCCTTTGTCTTCTGTTTTGTCTTGATGTGCGTGGTCTTGTCCTGGCACGGATTCTTGCTACACACAGGTGAAGAGGAGAGTAGACACTTTACCTTCACAGCCCACCATCTCTCTCTCTCTCTCTCTTTCTCTCTCAGTCTCTATCTCCTTCCTCCTTTCTCTCTCTCTCTCTCTCTCTCTCTCTCTCTCTCTCTCTCTCTCTCTCTTCTCTCTCTCTCTCTCTCACTGTATGTGTGTGTGTGTATGCGTGTGTGTAAGTGTGTGTGTGTGTGTGTGTGGTGTGTGTGTGTGTGTGTGTGTGTATGTGTGTGTGTACGTGTGTGTGTGCGAGCGTGTGTGTGTGTATGTGTGTGCGTAAGCGCGCTCGTGCGCGTTGTGTGTGTGTTTGTTTGTGTGTGTGTGCATGCATGCGTGTGTGTGTGTGTGTGTGTGTGTGTGTGTGTGTGTGTGTGTGTGTGTGTGTGTGTGTGTGTGTGTGTGTGCGTGCGTGCGTGTGTGTGTGTGTGTGTGTGTGTGTGTGTGGTGTTGTGTGTGTGTGTGTGTGTGTGTGCGTGCGCGCGCGCGTTTGTGTATGTGTGTGCGTAAGCTTACTCGCGGACGTTGTGTGCGTGTGTGTAAGTGCGCGCGCGCGCGCCGCTGTGTGTGTGTGTGTGTGTGTGTGTGTGTGTGTGTGTGTGTGTGTGTGTGTGTGTGTGTGTGTGTTCTCCAAGGAAAAGGAGAGTGTAATTCAAAACCATAGCACAAGCCATTCATTTTTTTCTGGACGGCAACTAATTTTGCTTTTCTCTACGAAAGTGGATTCTTTCAAACGGTTCAGCTGCCTCGTTGCCGTGGATTCTTTTACGCGCGCAAAGCGCATACCCCACACAGAACGTCGTTCCCTATTCTGTTTCGTTTTGTCTTGCTTGGCG
>CM031607.1:47178846-47183846 GCA_018398815.1 Conus ventricosus | reverse complement strand
CTTTTGGGGACCTTGTTGTGTGTGTGTGGTTGAGAAAAGGAGAGAGGAGAAGAGAGAGAGAAGGAGAGGGGAAAAAAACAACAACAGACAGAGACAGAGGAAACAATAGACAAGCAAGTGCTGCCGAGACAAATAAAAACAGAAAACAAATAGGAAGTAATTGCTCTACTTTACAGCGCGCGCGCGCGCGCACATACCACACACACACCCCACACACACAAACACAAAAAAACCCACACACCTCCACACAAACTCAACCCACACTTTTCCCCAATCGGGCCACCCCAATCCAACTATACCCTAAAAATGTTCATTTCAACAACACATTTTCAAAACAACACACATTAAACCCTTTTCAAATATTTCCACATCGTCGAATCACTTTTAGGGGAAGGCTTAAACTGAAAAGAAAAAAAAGAAAAAAGAAAAGAAAAAAACAAGAAAAAGAAGAAAACACACACACCACACACCACACCACACCAAAACACACACAACACACCACACACCACCCCAACAAAAACGAACACCACCACCACGCACGCACGCACCACGCGCATACACGCACACACACCACACACCACACGCACACACACACCACCCACACACATACACCCCAAAACACACACACAACACACACACACACACAACACACACACAACACTCACACACCACACCACACACACACACACACACACACCACACACACAAAACCCCACACAATCTAAAAACGTTTTTCTCAGGTAACCGACAACCGCCCATAGCATTTGTTAAGGGCCCAACGAAATTTTCCCCAAACGCAAAACTGGGGACAAAACCCCTTTAAAAATTTTTCCCCTTTTTTGGGATGGAACCTAGGTCACTACTTACATTTCAATTCGAATTTAACGCCTGTTCGAAATAAAAAAAACCCTTTAAACCCCCCAAAAAAAAAACAACAACACAACAACAACAACAACAACAACAACAACAAAAATTTCCTTTTCCCAAATTTATTTCATCTAACTGTCCAGTCCAATTCGGAGCCCGTTTCTCCCGTAACTGTGTGACGACAGTTGCAGATTTGACCCCCCCTGGGGGGAATGAGGTCACTCTCACGGTTTTTTGAAAGTATATTAGGGACGAAATTCCCGAAGGGGGTTTTTACCAATTAGAGAAAGCCCCGATGAAATTGATTTTTAAAATAAAACAAAGGAGTGCTTGGGAAAAAAAAAAAAGTCATGATTCTAATGCGCCCTTCCAGGGATTTTTCATACGAATTGACTTTAAATGGTTAAAACTACTTTTGATAATCATTGACCCTCACGCAACACTCAAATTACATTGAATGTAATGGGTTTTAAAAAACTTTTGATTATCATTACCCTTCCCAAAAAAATTTCTAATACGGACATTGAACAAATAATGGTTCAAACTGCTTTGATAATGATTAACCCTTTTTTTGCAATATTTTGTACTGACGTTTAAGTAAAGGTTAAACGTTTTGACAATTACGCCCGTTCAGACTACACTACATACGGCATTGAAAAATTAATGGCCCCAAAACAAAAAGGGGCGAACCATCACCCTTTTATTTAAGATTTACTTTCGTTTTGTTTTCATTTTTTATATCTAAGTGTCTTATCTAAATTTTGGTCCCCGAAGGGGAAAAAGAGAGAGAGAGAGAAGAAGAGAAAAAGAGAGAAGAAGAGAGAGAGAGAGAGAGAAGAAAGAAAGGGGGGGGGAGGGAAAGGGGGACAGACAGCAAAACGACAACAACAATAGAGATTACAAGCCTACAAAGACAACAAAACAGAAAACAGCCCGACAGACAGACAGGGGAAAACCACAACAGCAACAAAGAGGGCCTCATACTCATAAACCACCACCACAATATAAAGATTTTTTAGAATGCAGGCGGGAGGCAAGGGAGACAGACAACAACAACAACACACAGCAACAGACAAAAGACAGGGCAACAACAGACAAAAGACACACACACACCCCACACACACACACACAACACACACACACACACACACCACAACACACCCCCGCGCCACAAACACACCACAACACAACACAAACCGAAAAAGGGAAAGGGACAAACGGAGGGAAAAACATTTAATTTCTCGCCACTCCCCCCCGCCTCCCCTACCCCTCCCTCCCCACCCCTCCCCTCCCGCCAATTTACACAGCCCCCATCACAAAGACCCCTTTAATTTCTATGGAGTTACAACAGTCCCGTGGGTTTTCATTGGTTCCACTCCCACTCACCATTCCACAAACTATAGATCCATTGAATTCCGTCACTTAATCGCATCGGCAAAAACACACTGCACCACCACGAAAAGTTCCGCCTTAACCCAAGAAAGGAAATGTGAAAAAATTTACGTGTGTTTTTGTGTTTGTGTGGTGGGTGTGTGTGTTGTGTGTTTGTGGTGGTTGTGTGGGTTTTTGATTTTTAAAAGCACGAATCACTATTGGGAAAATTTTGGGAAATTCCATTTCAGTCACACAACACACACATACCACACAAACCATGCACGCACCGCGCGCCCGCACACCCCCACACAACCACAAATGACACCACACACACACACACACACACACTGACCACACCAAACTTTCACACACAAACAGCACACACAAGCACCACTTTTCTAACCAAAACACCCCACACCCCATTTCACACACAAAATACACGCAACAACACCACACACAAAACACACACACACACACCACACACACACACACACACACCACACTTCTACATATCTGTGTGTGTGTGCGTGGGTGTGTTTTTGGTGTGTGGTTTTTGTGGTTGTGGTGTGGTTTGGGGTTGTACTGTCTGCCTTCGTCTGCCACACACACACACACACAAACACAAAACACAAACACCCCCACACACACACACACACCACACACCACAAAACACCCTCATCACCACCACCACCTTCAATACCACACCAAAACACAACAACAACGAAGCAAGCAACAAAACCAAACCAAAAAGAGTCAGTCAAACATCCGCTACCTCCCTCCCCCTCGTAAACCGCGCTGTCGTTCGAGTGTGTCAGTGTAGTGTTGGACAGGTCAACAACGAACTGACATCTTGATAAACACCAGTCAATAAGAGTAGTTAGGGAACAGTTTGAGAATAGCTACAGAATTCGGTGAATCACACATTATGTATTAATGAAAATGTTCGGAACTTGACCAAGTTCCTGTTCTTTTGAGATGTCTTGGTACATGAACGAGAATTACTTATGAACAAGATGTAAAGCATATAAACGTACTCCCAATTTACCTTGAATACGCATGAGATATTCCATAAAGAGGAAAAACCGTTCTGGGTCGTTATAGTCGTAAGTAACGGATATAAAGGTAAAACAAAACATTGGGCATCATCCGTGACCCATAATGAACATACCTACAAATTTTCAGAAAGATCGGCCACGTACTTTTTGAGATATTCCATAAAGAAGAAAAAACGTTATGGGCCGTTATAGCCGTTAGTAACGGATATAACGGTAAAATAAAACATCGGGCATCATCTGTGACCCATAATGAACATACCTACAAATTTTCAGAAAGATCGGCCCAGTAGTTTTGTCTGGAGCGAGTGGAACACATTTTGACCACGGACGGACAGACAGACAGACAGACAGACAGACACACACACACACACACACACACACACACACACACACACACCACACACACACACACACACACACACAGACAGCATTTCTTCGTTCCCATTGTAAAGTACTCCCTGTTCTATAGAAACTGGGAGTACGAAAACAAAAAACAAAAAACCAACCAACCAAAAACACAAAAAGAAGGATATGTGCTGGTACATTAAAGGAGTATGTCGAGGGTAAACAAATGACTTATACAAGCCTTGAACACAGAAGGATTTGCAGAGTCTTGTTTACCTTCTTAAGCCTTGGCCTACCGAGCATGGAAACGGCGAGGCTTGTATGCATTGACTGCAGTGAACATATAACACCAGGTGACTGGTTTGTCACCTGGACGATGGTCAGTTGTCTCGCAGGACAGACAGCAGCGTCATGTGTGGAGTCATTGCCAGGGCGTATGATTCATGGTAATGTTTTTTTAACGACACGGGGTGGGGAGGGGTGGATGGTGTGACAATTAAATGTAAAATAAAGACTACGACTGGGCTATTATTACAGGCTCAACAGACTTCCAGGTAAGGCGCGGTCAAAAGATATGAAAAGTGGATTAACCAAGATTAGTATTGATACCGATGTGTTCTTCACTGATTTAAACATGACGGTTGATTCATACTTGTTTTTCTTTTCAGGAGCTTTTTTCTTCCAGATAGCCTAGGATCACACAATTCATTTATCTCCAGATAGACTAGGAGCACATAGTTTATTTCGTTATCTTCCAGGAGACAGGAGCACACAGTTTATTTCTCATCTTCCAGATAGACAGGAGCACACAGTTTTATTTTAGTCTCTTCCAGATAGACTAGGAGCACACAGTTTTATTTCGTATCTTCCAGATAGACTAGGAGCACACAGTTTTTTTAGTTGTCTTCCAGACAGACTAGGAGCACACAGTTTTTTAGTTTCTTCCAGACAGACTAGGAGCACACAGTTTATTTAGTATCTTCCAGATAGACTAGGAGCACACAGTTTTTGTTTTTCAAAATCGTTATATTTTCAGATAGACTAGGAGCACACAGTTTTTTTTAGTTGTCTTCCAGATAGACTAGGAGCACACAGTTTTTTTCGTTATTCTTCCAGATAGACTAGGAGCACACAGTTTTTTTTAGTCATCTTCAAGATAGACTAGGAGCACACATAGTATATTTAAGTTTTTTTTTCCAGTAGACTAGGAGCACACAGTTTATTTAGTCATCTTCCAGATAGACTAGGAGCACACAGTTTATTTCATCATCTTCCAGATAGACTAGGAGCACACAGTTTATTTAGTCATCTTCCAGATAGACTAGGAGCACACAGTTTATTTAGTACTCTTCCAGATAG
>CM031607.1:47158846-47168846 GCA_018398815.1 Conus ventricosus | reverse complement strand
CTCTCTCTCTCTGTTTCTGTCTCTTACAAACAGTGTCATTAGCACACATCCTTATATTAACTTCACTGAGTGCTCATAATTATCTGGGTTTGGGGAATACATTTCTCACTGGTGAGAGGAACCCATTTCTCACTGGTGAGAGGAACCTTACTCAGCAGATACGAAAAGTGCTTTTCGATCATGCAGAACTGCTTGGCTTCATCTGGGACACAGGACCTGGCAGCCAGCCTGATGACCTCTCCACAAGGGGGGCGAAACAGTTGGCGCCTGCTGGTCCTGCCGACCTCTCCTTTGCAAAGACAGACCACTTACGTATTCCTACAAGCATTTCCCCCTCCCACCATCACCACCACCGCCGCCGCCACCCCTGCCCGCATACCACGTTCCATCCCCACTTCCCCGCCCCCCCCCCCCTTCTTTTTCAACGCAAGTCTGTCTTATTTCAGGCAATAAATTCGTAACTGGAATTTTTTTTTAAACGTTTGGTCCACTCGCTGTGTAAACATGAAAGGCATCAGGGCTCATAATGTGTTTTTTTTTTAATCATTATTTCTAGTTTCTTGTCTTGCAGGTTCCAGTGAGCATTCCCGAGGTACGGTGGGGAAGAGGTTTATCCAGAATTATCATCTCAGGATTTTTTTTTGGAATGTGCTCTCTCTCTCTCTCTCTCTCTCTTTCTCTCTCTCTCTCTTTTTCTCTCTCTCCCTCACTCTCTCTTTTCTCTCTCTCTCTGTCCCTCTCTCTCACTCCCCCTCTTTTTCTCTGTCCCTTCTCTTCTTCTCTTCTCTCTCTCTCTCTCTCTCTCTCTCTCTCTCTCTCTCTCTCTCTCTCTCTCTCTCTCTCAATCCTAATAGATGATTATCCGTTCCAACCGGGCATCGCAGCAAAAATCGTTTCAAATACCACTTTTTGATTTAAGATACATTTTAGTCTCTTTTTTTTTCATGACCCCCCCCCCCCCCCCCTATTCATTGGATGCCTTATGTCTAACCTTTTTGGAGTCAGTGTATTCATCATGAGAGATAAATATCCTTGTCAAATAGGTATCGAGCCATGGTCGGCGGGGAAACTTTTAATCTTGTATAATGACTACAATCCCTTGCAATAAATGGCAGAATGAGTCTAGTTGCAAAGTGAGACGATTGCAGGCGGAAATCTAAACAAATCTTAAATAAATGTAGCGAACCGCCCAGAGAACGTGGACAAACGGAGGATATTTCAGGTTAGGGTTAGGGTTAGGGTTAGGACTTTGACTATGACTCACTCACTATTTCCCTTCCAACAGCCTCGTTCTCCTTCAACGCCTTCTTCCTTGCGCTGAACTCTGAAGCGATCTGAAGCGATCAAAGCTAGGTGAATTTTCGTTGTTTTATTCGTTTATGTCTCACCTGAGGAAGACCTAAGAGGTCGAAACGCGTTGTGTTTTGTCTTGTGACTCGTTGGTCCACGTTTCTGGGTGGTTCGCTAACATTTATTTAAGACTTGGCAGAATGAGATTTCGCATAAAGTTTTTACACTATGGACCTCGTTTCTGTGGTCTGAAGCCAGGAAAATGATAGCATTCGGGTGGAAAGACATGATCACGGAACAGGACTTCTTGCTTGGACCCTGGCGGTGTTGCGGATTGTGTGTGTGTGTGTGTGTGAAGTTGCCGTATTCATATATAATGTGGAAAATGGCTTTTCTTCACCTGGCAACCAGGAGCCAGTAGAAGCCCTGATGAGCTCTTCATACAGAGCGAAACAGTTTCCACGTTCTGGACTGCCGGGACTTCCTCTTTTGAGGAACAGTATAGAACTCAAGAACATTTAGCGGATATTTCGTCCTCACAGCTTCTCAGCATAGTCTGTTGTATTCAGTTACAGATTCATAACATGGTGGGTTTGAAAACTATTTGGTCTAGAGGTGGATGGGTGAGTGGGGAAGAGGGGAAAATATACCTGGAGAGGAGAGAGAGAGAGAGAGAGAGAGAGAGAGAGAGAGAGAGAGAGAGAGAGAGAGAGAGTATGTGTGTGCGTAAGTGCGAGCGCGTGGCGTGTGTGTGTGTGTGTGTGTGTGTGTGTGTGTGTGTGTGTGTGTGTGTGTGTGTGTGTATGTGTGGTGTGTGTGTGTGTGTGTGTGTGTGTGTGTGTGTGTGTGTGTGTGTGTGTGTGGTGTGGTAAGTGCGTGCGTGCGTGCGTGTGTGTATGTGTGTGTGTGTGTGTGTGTGTGTGGTGTGTGTGTGTGTGTGTGTGTGTGTGTGAGAGACGTTGTGTCGAAAAGTAGAAAGAAACCGACATCGAAGATTTGCCCCAAAGTATAATCCCAAAATACAATTAGGAAATGGCGGACTTGGTGAATTTGAACAGAATTCTCTCTTCAAAGCATCTTAATAATAGTCAAGAAGACAGTCAGGGCACACACAGCTAATACTGAAATTGTAGAAGCAGTGTTTTAGATATATTTGTATTTGTTCACTCTATTTTAAAATGAGGACTAATGAAAACAAATAAACATTCTTGCAATTTATAATGAAATGAACCTTGTCCAGCAGCAAAAACAGATGAAAAAACTGAGATTTGAATGACATGTAAATCAGAAATGAGTAAGTCGAAAAACAAGCACAACAGTACTGGAAGAAACACATACGTAGAAATGGTCAATTAATATTTCTGAAAGAAAAGAAAGTTTCAAATGACAGAGATCTTGAGTATGCTGGCGGAAACTTTATGAAAACAACAATAACAACACCCCCCCACCCCCCACATAATATTTGGCTGTGTTCTACAACTATCCTATAGATAAAATGAACAAGGAGAACAACATCTGCTTCTATGATAATTCCAAAGGCAAATTTCAAACTTCTCCCGCTTCTTATGTCTATTCACCTTGTACAAATGCAGACCATAGATATACAGAATAAACAAGAAAGCATCTCCCCAAGTTAGTTCCTTCATCTCCCCAAGTTAGTTCCTTCATCTCCCCAAGTTAGTTCCTTCATCTCCCCAAGTTAGTTCCTTCATCTCCCCAAGTTAGTTCCTTGTCAAAATTCTCCTACCGGTTTTCATTTCCCCATCTCACTTCAGACTTCAGTTCATTGCCGCAAATTAAAGAAACCAGGCCTCCTGCTTGCGCTCGAATATGGCAAAATCTTCATAGAAATGCTTTCAAAATGTTATTGCGTACACCGCTTATCATCAGACAGAGACAGAAATTACAGGGAAAAGGGACAATGATGATGACAAATGCTCTGATGCTGCTGAAGAAAATACTTTAAATGATATCCCTGGGTCTCACAACAACATGGCACCGAGATCAAAGTCTACTGTGACACAGACGGGAACTTGAGGAAGCCTTGATAACAATTATACAGGCCGCAAGAAAGACGACGGTTTGGTTCAGTTAGGTCTAATATCCACCGATAATTACCCTAATTATCCACATTATTTAATGGTTCTTCTTTAGAAGATACATATTTGCATATCTGAGATCGTTTCTATTCTGATGCACTAATATTCAGTCTATTTTTAAACTTCCCCTCCCTTCATGTTGTTTCAGGTTTGATCACTAAAAACACAAAATGTTCAAGAATAAAGAAAGAGGAAAAGACAGGACGATTTAGAACTGATAAGTAATTTAATCCCTTTATTGTCTTTTCCTTGTTGGATTCTGTTCAACTCTAGACTTTTCGGATGCGAATCCGAAGTGTGGGAAATGGTGCCAGATTTTAAATAAGGTGAAAGAACCTAGTGTTCCTTTGCGTTAGTTCAGAAGAGGGATACTACACACATGCATACGCACGCGCGCACCCACCCACCCACACACACACCCACACACACACCCACACACACACACACACACACACACACACACACACACACACACACACACACAACAACTATCTTTTGATCTTATTCAGCGCACGAAGGATAGATCACAAAATTTGCGTTACAAAACAAGAATCGACCCTAAAACAACTATATACTGTTCAAAAAAAGAAACGCAAAATGAAATTTTGCCACCTGGGGTGGACCATACAGTTGAGAACACGCCAAAAACCGGCCCTGATGTATGTCTTGAACGTCGACGTGCTAGGATAACATTGATTCCGGTTGTCACTATGTGCACGTGCGTGTTGTGGGCCAGGTGCGACAGTGCAAACATTGGGTTGTGCTTCTGTTGTTTCGCCTGCAAAGCATGCCCAACTCAGTGGTGAACACACACACACCATGGTCATAGTGCAGTATAAAAGCCGGGTCATTTTGGCAACCGGCAGGCACACCGTACCAAAAAACAGCATGCCACGTTTGAGCCCAGCAGAGAGAGAAAACGCCCTGGGTCGTTTGCAAGTTGGTCAGAGTGCAACTGATGTGGCCCATGCTTTGAATGTCTCCCCCAGTACCATATGCCGACTTTGGACTCGCTTCCAGAGGACAGGGTCATCAGCTGATGCCCCGAGGTCAGGCCGACCTCATATCACAACGCCAGCCCAGGACCGCTTTATACGGCTAAGACATCTCCGCAATCGCTTCCTGCCGGCCTCGTCCACTGTCCAGGCATGCGCTGGTGTCCGTCGCATCTCCGACCAGACTGTCCGGAACAGGCTGCATGCTGCTGGGCTGAGGGCTTACAGGCCCCTACGTGGCAACGTAATGACGGGGCGCCATCGACAGACCAGACTGCAATGGGCTACGCAACACAGACACTGGACACTGAGGAACCATTGGCGACACGTCTGGTTCTCGGATGAGTCACAGTTTCTGCTGCAGCGCCATGACAGGAGGCGAAGGGTTTACCGCGGGTTAATGAACGCAACCAGCAGAACTGCGTCGACGAGGCACCTCCGCATGGTGGCGGCAATGTCATGGTATGGGGGGCCATCAGCAACACAGGCAGGAGCCAGCTGGTGCGCGTGGAAGGTCACCTGACAGCCCAGCAGCACGTCCAGGTCATTGTTCAGCCACACGTCCTGCCTCTAATGGCCACTCCCAGGGCCGTGTTCCAGCAGGACAACGCCAGGCCCCACACAGCACGCCTGACCACAGCCTTCTTTACAGCCAACAACATCAACACCCTGGCCTGGCCCTCTCTTTCCCCGGATTTGAATCCTATTGAGCACGTTTGGGACGTTTTGGACAGACGCCTGAGAGTGAGGGCCAACGCCCCAGCGACTCCAAATGAACTGTTCCGGGCATTGCAGGCCGAGTGGGCGGCCATCCCACAGCAGACAATCAGGAACATTATTGCTTCATTGCCCCGCAGATGCCAGGCTACCATTGCAGCCAGAGGGGGTCACACCCGTTACTGACTTTGGAAGCGGCCTGGCGATTTCCCTGAGGGTCTGGGGCTGGTTCTTTACCACAGCATTGCAGGGGAGACTTCTGTCCTACTGATGACCTGTTTTTGTCATTTTCACATTAAACGTGTTGTCACACTGAGCTTCAATAAATTGTGTTTCAAATCGGCAGCTTGGCATTTTGCGTTTCTTTTTTTGAACAGTATACAATAAAAATCTCGGTCGGTGATTTGACAATTTTCAATATCAGTTTCAAAGGGAGGTGACCGCGGGCGGAAACGGAAACAAACTTAAAAGGAAAATTACTCTGCCGCCGAAACGAAAGAAACAAACAAATTACACAACAAACACATCGCGTTTCGACCTCTTGGGTCTTCTTCAGGTATGACAAACAACATTCAAGACAATGAACACGAAGAGTAAACAAATTACTATCTCCTCAAATTGGGCGCAAAATATACGGTTTACATTCCACATCCATTCTGCGCCCAATTTGAGGAGATAAGTGATTGTTCGTTCATCGTTTTCATTTCTTGAATGTTGTTTGTCATGCCTGAGAAGACCCAAGAGGTCGAAACGCGTCGTGTTTCTTTTCGTACGGTGGCAGATTAATTTTCTTTTAAAATTATGAGTGTTATTAACAGTAATGATTACATTAAGCGAATATTTGGTGACTGCATAAAGAAATGAACATATACATGGCACTTTCTTTTTTTTCTTCATACTGTTGCTTGAGTTGAAACAGGTCCCCTGTTTTATACGGGGTGTTATGTGGGTGACTTTGGGTCCAAGTACTTCCTTGAAATAATATTTTAAATCCTGTCTCCAAACATACCATTTAACGATTAGGCTACAAGTTTGCCATTCTCGTGGAATATTGCTATATATATTCAAATTTTGATCGGTAATGACTGCTGTATCTGAATCAAATGGATATCACACACACACACACACACACACACACACACACACACACACACACACACACACACACACACCCACACACACACACATACACACACACATACACAAGCGCGCACACGCGTGCGAGTGCGCTTTTGTGAACACAAAATTTGTGTCCTCATTTCATTTTTTACTTGCTTCTTGTTTCTTGTTTAGAGTTGAAAATTCTTTCAATAGCTTTGTACAACTCTCTCTCTCTCTCTCTCTCTCTCTCTCTCTCACACACACACACACACACACACACACACACAACACACACACACACACACACACACACGGACGCACGCACGCACACAGACCCACATATGCGCGTCAGTGCGCGATAACACCCCCCCCCACACACACACACACACCTCACACATACTCCTCTGTCGTCTCTTCTAATATCACTTTTTTTTTTTTTAGTGATCACACGTAGAACTACAGAACAAACGCACACACACACTTGCTTCAACACACTTCTCACCTGTTGTCACCGCCACCTCCCTGCAGGCAGGCTGCGCCACACGTCCAACACACACACCGACACCGACACACTCACACACACAGGCTCCAACCGACAGACCGACCGGAAATGTCAACACTTTCTACCCGCCACCACCACCACCAAAAAACACCACTTCCATAACTGTCATAGGCTCCTGATGACGATTTTTTTAACAACTGCCAGTTTTCTCACTCTATGACAGCGTAGTACTTTTGTTGTTGTTAGTCTTTTTAGTAGCTGAGATGAAATGCAGCAAGAAAGCTACAGTGAGTTCACAGATACGTGTCCAGCGAAAGTTCGCAGCAATATGTCCAGCGGAGGAGTAGAGAGGAGTATAACGCAAGGGGACACTGCTCAAAGTTCCCGCTAGGTACTGGGACTTTGCACTTTGTGTTAAATGTGTGTGTGTGTGTGTGTGTGTGTGTTCGTAATCGGCTCTATCAACAGTCGTTTTTTTTTTTTTTTTTTTTTTGTGACAGGCGGCAGCTGGGAAGGGGGTGGGTGGTGAGAGAAAGGTTCAAGGTGTGGAGGTTGTGTGGGGGAGGGGGGGGGCGGAATCCGGTTGGGCGGGGGATAAAGGGGCCGTAAGGGGTTGGGGTTTGGGGGTGCACGGGGGTGGAGAGAGAGGGGGAGAGAGAGCGAGAGAGAGAGAGAAGGCGCTTGAACTGAAGATATTGTTATTTCTGTTCTGCGTGTGTTTGTTCGTGTCGTATGTCAGTTAATCTGCCGGTCTCTCTTTCTCCGTCTTTGCCTCTACTCGCAGAGTCCGTGGACTTGTACACGCCCGTAAGAGAGAGAGAGAGAGGAGAGAGAGAGAGAAAGAGAGAGAAGAGAGAGGAGAGAGAGAGAGAGAGAGAGAGAGAGAGAGGGGAATGACAATGACAATGACAAATAATTTAATTGAGCTAGACCTCGTCCCCGTGTCAATGGGGACATTGGGATGGGGTGGGGGGGGGGGGGGGGGGGGGGGGGGGGGGGGACAACAACATTGTGGAAAAAGCAAAAGTAACAGGAAAATAACACCTTGCAAGTATACATGCACTTTCTCGGCCAGGTAGATAACTTTCACATTCTCCTCAGTCATGGATGTATACATACTGACCCAAATACGCACCAATATACAGCTTAGGGCATATCATTTTCAAATCTCACAGAAGATAATTCATTTGTAATTGCCTAAAAACCTGTAAAACCTTTTCATGATCACACACACACGCACACACACACAACACAATTCGCCACACACACACCACATTCGCACACACACACGCACACACACACAACACACGCACGCACACACACACACACCACACACACACCACACACACACACACACACACACACACACACACACACACACATACACATGACACACACACTCGCCCACATACACTCACACATACAAGCTCTTTTGTTTTTTAGAGGGGAAAATTTTACCCCGAATTATACATAAAAATATATGAACTTTACGTCCCATTCGTTTTTTTGCATCTGATTTCAAAAGCTTTAGTTATGAAAGCAGCAACATCTTTAGCCATTTTATCATTGGCAAGTAATAATGACATCTTGAAAGCCGACGCTCTTGCATAATATTTAGTGGGTATGAAATGCTCTCGAACATCCTTATATTTAGGGCATACAATAAAAAAGTGATTCAGATTCCCAAATGACCCTTTGGGCAAAAAGGACAGCAGAGTGCCTCTCGGGGAACACTCGAATGGCGCAGTTTTGTGGATATTTAAACAAGATACGCCCAACCTGAATCTTATGAGATTTTTACGATTGTTCAAATTACTTACCGTAAACAGATAATTTGGTATTTGTCTGAATTGCTTAAAGGGAAGAATAGAAGGAAAAAGCGATCACTAACATCCATTCGGGTGTACCATTTTGAAGATGACAATCAACCCAAATTTTAAATTCTAAGAGAAAAACCTTTGACATTGTAAAAAGTTCTGGTTTTCCCATACATACCCAAAGCCATAGCGGTTTAACATAGAACAAATGATGAAAAACCCCGTTGTTCTGCCTCGATGATGCAAATCATATAACGTGTTGTAAGCTTTCTTAGGAAGGCGATTATCCGGCATAAATTTAAAGACACGTAAACCAATATTTGATACATTTAGTATAATTGTTTATATAGAGTGGATACCGACCGTTTCTCCATAGACTAAAGGGGCTGGTGTTTTTATGGAAACATTTAAGAATCTCTTGATGCAAACCAAATGCACTTTTTAATAATTGAGTTGTTTGCAATCAAACCCCCTACTTCGGCACCATAGCTAAGCACTGGCTGGACTTTGACGTCGAAAAGTTTAAAAAACAATTTCGGGAAAGACTTTGAAAACTTCCACAGTAGTTTTATAATATTGATGACTTGACGTTTTGCCTTGGGTGCTAAATCCTCAAGGCATGGGAAAAAAAAAGACCCGGGGAAAAGAAACGCCCAGATATTTATACTGATTTTAAAAATTTCTAGTTGCCTACCGTCGTAGAACCATCTTTCCCTTGAGGCGATATACCCCCCATTTCTAAACACAATAACTTTTGATTTTTCTAAATTTTTCGATCAAATCGAGTTTTTTCGCTGTGCTACACAAAACATTCAGTTGCGCTGGAGACCAATGACGGTAGAGCTACGAGTGCAACATCGTCGGCAAAAAGCATAATTTGTATCTCTATGAAGTCTGGTAATAAGGGAATACCATGTTTACCATATTTGGATTATTTCTTCAGCAAGCTCATTGATGAATAGCGGAAAATAAAACCGGACTGCATATTTTCTCCTTGCTTCAGACCCCGAGGCACATAAAAGTGTCAGTTAAACTCCCCCCACTTTAAACCCTAGCTTTGAGGGGGGGGGGAGGGGGGGAGGGGGGGAGGGGGGAAAAAGGGGGGGGAGGGGGGAGGGGGAGGGGGGGAGGATGGGAGGGGGGCAGAGGGAGGGAGGAAGGATAAAAGATGATGTTGATGATAATCTTTATTTCCAAGGGTGATAAGCAAATATATGGGGTTTTTTTTTACATCCCCGGGCCCTTTCCCCGCCGAGGGACTAAGAGTGACTAGCAACAAAACTAACGTGACTAGCTACTAAATCATACAAATAAAATTTTAATTATCTTTAAAAATACATGGGAAAAAATGGATGAGCTTTTACCTCCTTCAATATTGACGAATACATGAGCTTAGAGGGAAAAGGGACATGAAGCAACACGCAAGAATAAATGAACTGATTACTAAAAAAGAATAAGGAAAAAAAAGTGCGCACGCAC
>CM031607.1:47123846-47146346 GCA_018398815.1 Conus ventricosus | reverse complement strand
GCTACAAACGTCCCGCAGTCAGCGGTGACATCAAAGTCAACGACTTAACTGGTGCAGCTGATCTTTTCTTGCGCACGTGCAATGTTTGTGATTGCGCAATCATTGCTTGCGTAGCTCTTTTAGCGGTTATACATACATGCAAACGTACATACATACATATATACATACATACATACATATCTCTGTCTGTCTGTCTGTCTGTCTGTCTATCTATCTATCTATCTATCTATCTATCTATCTGTGTGCATGTGGTGTGTGTGTGTGTTGCACGCACACACACACACACACACACACACACACACACACACACAACACAACACACACACACACACACACACACACACACACACACACACATTAAAAGACCCTGTTGATAATAACGTATTAGGTGCTATGGCCAAGTCACATATTGACGACAGTTATCCTAATCACATAAAAGTTTATACAGACGGATCCCTATTAAATGGCAATGCTGGTTCCGGCTTTGTTATTCCTGCTTTGAAAGCAGATAAATCTTTTCATCTTGGAAAGGGGTTTTCTGTTTTTACGGCTGAATTGATAGCAATTCGAATGGCTCTGCATTATATTACTGACATTCCACTTGATTTTTCCAGAATACTTTTTTGTGTTGATTCCAAATCTGTTCTTCAAGCAATGGAATCTATTGCTGCTACCAATCGCGCCGAGATAATCACCGAACTAAAAATTCTGATCCATTTCCTTACATCTAGAGGGATAACAGTGGACTTTTGCTGGATTCCGTCACACTGTGGGATTGTAGGAAATGAATGGGCAGACAGAACTGCCCGTATGGGATCCAAAAACTCTGAAAATTCTGTCCATATCAAAATACCTTTGAGTCTTCACGAAGCCTATGGACTCTTAAAAAGAGACTCTTTTGAGTCTTTTCATAACCTGTACAAAGATTCAGTACTCTTTAAAATACATGCACAAAATTCTCCACTGAGTTGCTGTTCAAGAATTCAAAACTTTACTCGTCCATCTAACGCGTCTATTCAAATTCGTAAACTGTATACAAAGACGTATCTGCATGTACACAAATTTCGGAAACTGGAATCTCTCTTTTACAGGCTTAAAGTTAACGCTCTTCGTACAAAATTTCACACAAATTTACAATGCGCTTGTGGAGCAGTCGACAGTTTCAATACTCTGCATTTTCTTTGTAATTGTTCCTATTTTAACTCATCTCTCTCCAACTTCCGACAAAAAGATTCCCTGTGCATTTTCCAGAATCTTCATGCCTTTTTTACATTTGTAAATTCGTTGATGTTAAGCCCAGTTGGCTCGTTTGTGTAAATATTTTCAGTTTTTTTTTTTAATGCTTTGTAATCTGTCTAAATTGTTACATTTAGAACATCTTTTTCATTTCAGTTGTCAAAGTCGCACACGCACACGCACACACACACGCACGCGCGCGCGCGCGCTCGCACGCACGCACGCACGCACGCACGCACGCACGCACGCACGCACGCACGCACGCACGCACGCACGCACGCACGCACACACACACACACACACACACACCACACACACACACACACACACACACACACACACGTAGGCCTATAATAGCATGTTGCATACACTATTTCCATTTCTCTCATCCACTCATTTCTGCATTATTTTGTCTAATATCACTTAAAGTGAACAGACGTTAAATTGAAGAACTAACTAACACACACACACACACACACACACACACACACACACACCACACACACACACACACACACACACAGAAAGAAAGAAAACAGTAAAGAGCAAATTGAGAGGGACAACGAACAAACCAAACAAGATGAAAACAGAAACAAGTGGAGGGTGCTGTTGTACACGTGACACGCACTGTTCCCTAGTAGAGCAACCTTGAATTCACTTACAGACATCTGTCATGACGATGGAAGTGTCCATTCCACTCCGCTCCACTCCACCACACTCCACTCCACCACACTCCCACTCCACTCCACTCCACTCCACTCCACTCCACTTCACTCCACTCCACCACACTCCCACTCCACTCCACTCCACACCACTCCATTCCACTCCACTTCACTCCATTCCACTCCACTCCACCACACTCCACTCCACTCCACTCCACTGCACTCCACTCCGCTCTGCTCCACTCCACTCCACTCCACACCTCTCCACTCCACTCCGCTCCTCATCCATTCCTCACCTCTCCCACCTCACACTCCACTCCACTCCACTCCACTCCACTCCACTCCCACTCCACTCCACTCCACTCCACTCCACTCCACTCCACTCCCTCCTCCCATTCCTCACCTCTCCACTCCACTCCACTCCACACCACTCCTTACCACTCCACTCCTTACCACTCCACTCCACTCCTCTCCATTTCCCCACCTTCCTCTCCCTCCACTCCCCCCTCTCCATTCCCACCTCTCCACTCCACTCCACACCACACCACCCCTCCCTCCCCCCACTCCACTCCGCTCCTTTTCCATTCCCCAAACCCCTCCCCCCCACTCCATCCACACCACTCCCTTCCCCCTCCACCCACCCACCCTCTCCACTCCACTCCGCCCTCTCCATTCCTCACCTCTCCATTTTCCACTCCACTCCACTCCACAACACTCCCTCCCTCAACACCACTCCACTCCCTCCACCCACCCACTCCAACCCCTCCACCCTTCCACTCCACTCCAAACCACTCCACTCCACTCCACACCACTCCACTCCACTCCCCCTCCACACCCTCCACTCCACACTACTCCACTCCACTCCACTCCACACCACTCCACACCACTCCACTCCACTCCACTCACTCCACCCCCCCCACCCCACCCCACTCCACTCCACCCTTACCACTCCACTCCACTCCACACCACTCCACTCCACTCCACACCACTCCACTCCACACCCCTCCACTCCACTCCACTCCACTCCACTCCACTCCACTCCACTCCACTCCACTCCAATCCACTCCACTCCACTCCACTCCACTCCACCCCACCCCACCCCACTCCACCCCACACCACTCCACTCCACTCCACTCCACTCCACTCCCCACCACTCCACACCACTCCACTCCACTCCACTCCACCCCACCCCACCCACTCCACCACTCCCCTCCACTCCACTCCACTCCACTCCACCCACTCCACTCCACTCCACACCACTCCACTCCACTCCACACCATTCAACTCCACTCCACTCCACTCCCATCCTTACCCCTCCACTCTACTCCACTCCACTCCACTCCACTCCCCTCCACTCCACTCCACACCACTCCACACCACTCCACACCACTCCACTCCACTCCACTCCTTACCACTCCACTCCACACCACTCCACACCCTCTACAACCCCTCAACTCCACTCCACTCCACACCACTCCACACCACTCCACACCACTCCACTCCACTCCTTTAAACCACTCCACTCCACACCACTCCACACCACTCAACTCCACTCCACTCCTCTCCACTCCACACCACCCATACCCTCCACACCACTCCACACCACTCCACCCACACCACTCCACACCACTCCACACACTACCCACTCCACACCACTCCACACCACTCCACTCCACACCACTCCACCCCAACCCAAACTCCACTCCACTCCACTCCATTTTTCACCTCTCCCACTCCACTCCACCCCACTCCACTCCACTCCACTCTTCTCCCACTCCACCCCACTCCAACCCACTCCACTCCACTCCACTCCACCCCCTCCCCTCCACTCCACTCCACTCTTCTGCACTCCACCCCACTCCTCTCCGCCCCACTCCACCCCCTCCACTCCACCCACTTCAGTCACCTTCACATGAGTTACCAACCTTCAGGGCACGTTTTACTCCACGCTAAAGTAATCCTATACTACAAACAATGAAAACAACAATAGAATACAATGTGATGGAAAATGGCAAGACAGCATTGGGCTGAAGACGACGGGACGATCAGATATTCAGTTTTGGAGTCGGTAACAGCTGGGTAAAGATGGAATGGAGCATAGAGGGGACAGAATGTTAGGGGTGAGGGCTGGGGTTTTGGGGGGGGGATAATCGGGCTGGGAGGGAGCGGGGGCACATTTTCGGTGTTATTTCTTTTTCTTTGGAAACTGTAATGTTCATTGTTTTTCTTTCTGTATTCCAAGGCAGGGATGAACACCAAATACCTCAACTCACCAATCGCTGGTGATCCTGAAATCTCCATCCTCAACTCACCAATCGCTAGTGATCCGGAAATCTCCATCCTCAACTCACCAATCGCTAGTGATCCGAAAATCTCCATCCTCAACTCACCAATCGCTGGTGATCCCAAAATCTCCACCCTCAACTCCGAAAATCTCCATCCTCAACTCACCAATCGCTGGTGATCCCAAAATCTCCATCCTCAACTCACCAATCGCTGGTGATCCCAAAATCTCCATCCTCAACTCACCAATCGCTGGTCAGAGTAGAACATCATCTCTTAGGTATTGTCAGTTAAAAATGTTGTGTTACAAGTGATATGTAACATTTTTTTCATGTACCGCTATTAGTTTGTTTTTAAGATAAACTCTATTGTATTGTTGTGGGAGTTGTTCGATTAGAACCCCCAGAAATCCTCCACTGTTGGTTCTACGAAGGAACACAAACTTCATCGGAGCTCTTTCCATTGTAGACAATACAAACATCTTCCAGATGAAATAAGTCCGCGTGTCTTCTACCCTTTGACACCCAAGCCTTGCTGAAAGCGGATCAGTATGCGCAACCTGGGAGGATTTATTCCAACTTTGTGAAGACTTCAAAGGTATGGTATCCATGCCTGATTCAGTTTAGAGCAGTTTATGCAGAGTGAAAAGGCCATTTCAACTTAGTGAAGACTTTAAAAGCGTTGTATTTATGCCGGGTCAATTTAGATCAGTGTGCGTAGACTGGAAGGATTATTTCAATGTAGAGAAGGTTGTAAACAATATATATGATATCGCTGCCTAAGTCAGTTTATCCATTTCTATGTAGAAGAAGGCAAAACCTGTAGTGGTACGTGATAACCTGTTCTGACCGCCTCATCGCATCATGAAGATGCTGCAGTCATTCACTGACGAATGTATTCCTCGGTTCCATCCAGAGTTAAAGAGAACACGTCCTTTCTTATGGCGCGAGATACACTGTGTTATTGTCTGCCTTTTCCGTTTGCTCACACTTCATTCTCAACAAGGATGTTTCCAAGCAAACCGAATATATACTATTTTTGTTTGTCTTTCCTGTGGAAGACCTACAGATCGAAACGAGTTGTTTCTGTATTGCTATGGGTTTATTCGATTCCTTTGGCGGTGTGGTAAAACAAAGTTTTTTTTTTTACTTTGACCCAGTGGTTAATAACATGAAGTGGCAACAGCGAGGTCGCGGGTTCATATCCCCACGAGAACTACCACATCTGTGGAAGTGTTCGGCCTCTGACAGGGTTCTTCCCAGACCTGAATGTGCCAGGGGGTTAGATGGGAAAACTGGGACTGTTCAATCGAGCCTCGTCTACTCCACAGATTCGACTGTTGCTCAGATTTCTAGATTTAACTAAAGGTGTCTGCATCTCTCGGGCCTGATTGAAGCCAGGAATATGCGATGAAAGGAAGTTTAGACCATATTCTTGAGAATCTTTAAATTACAAAAGAAGAAAACAACCATCGAGCAATCTGGACATCATCCTCACAATTGAAGCTAATTCATGAATAATGGTGTTCCTGAACCACTGGTCAATGATGACCAGGAGTGAGTTTGGGGTGAATATTCTGAGCATTTCCGCTGACAATCAAAGGACACTATTTTTTATTTGGTGCACGGAGAAGAAAGAAACAGCGGAACATACATAGAAAATATTTCCGCATTGCTCTCTGCCCCTTAAAGGCAGTTTCTAGTTTCATTGTATTGAAGATGAAGCGGAGTTTGAACAGAAATGTCAAGGATGTTTAAGCAGAATGATCAAACGCACTTGAACTAAAGTCACACTTGGAAGAAAACTGAAGATTGATTTATTGAAATAAGTTGAATGACCGATTAAGAATAATGATTAGTGAACACTGGAAATGAAGATGCTGAATAAATAAATGAAGAAACAAAGTTCTATGTGGAGAGTACGCAAAACCGAGATGCAGATACTTGAACCGAACCATGATGGCCAAAGAAACAAACTGAATACTGAATAAGACTGCATAAAACAACGTCCCACACTGTCTAACACACCGGCACAGCCATCCCAAACCTCTGATAAGCTCCCAAACTGTCCATTTCAGGTTGATTTGCCTCTGGCTGGTAGGAAGGTTTGACATGCAACAGACGACACTTAGACAAACAACATTCTTTCACAAAGGAGGGATTTAACCAAATTTCAACTTCAATTATATTTATTATAAATCAGTTTCTTTAGAAACCCCTCCCCAGACGACCCAGTAGAAAAGAAAATATTGAAACTTAAAGTTCAGAGGCACGTAACTTCACACATCATTGCCAAATTATTTACATTTTGTCTTTGATTTCCTTCCTTCCTTCCTTCCTTCCTTCCTTCCTTCCTTCCTTCCTTTCTTCCTTCCTTTCTTCCTTCCTCTTCTTCTTCTTCTCTCTCTCTTTTCTCCAAATTTTATTCTTTACCCTGTCTCTGATTTTGTAGATATCGACGCCAGATTTCAGGATCCATTAAGAAGTTGAAACTGGACTTTTTAGTCTCAGTCTTCCCAATTGAGCCCATAAAAAAACTCAACCCTCTGGGTACGAACCAGTCTGGGCAGAACAATCCCACAAATAAATGTCTCTGTTAATAATTGAACCCTCGGCCTCCCAGTCGGGAGTTCATGACGCTAACCACTTCGCCGCGGCGGCTCGTGCTTCTTTATGCATTCTTGCTGACATGCGAACAAGCGAGAGACCAAGCATTCAAACAAGTCAGCTTGTCAGACAGTCCATCTGTCAACGTGCCGAGGAAGTCGGACAGTGGATACGTGTGCATAATATACAGTTGGCCATGCATAGAAAGCAAAAGCAATCGTGGATTTTACCAGATGAACACCGTAACCAAAGCCATCGTAGATTATAAAGTAGCTGCGGGACTGGCTGCAAAAGTCAGCAACAAATGTCAGTCATCAAGACCACGGCCAGGTATTAAATGTCATTTACTGACTGACTCATTACCTCACTGCAATGACACATGCATAACGTTGCACATCTGACGAGAGAGAGAGAGAAGAGAGGAGAGAGAGAGAGAGAGAGAGAGAGAGAGAGAGAGAGAGAGAGAGAGTTTTCAGACTGAAACTGAACTAAAATAACTGAATAGAAACAAATGAACGAACGAACAAACAGCCAACCAACCAAGCAACCAAACAAAACCCACACCAATATTTTGCCTGGGATAGAGTGGGAACACGGTAAAGGAATATGTAGTAGATAAAAAAAAAATAGTAACAGACATCCTCTCCCGAGTCACACTCCCTTTCCGTTGATGAAAAAACATCGAACATATTACCAGCTAACAGAACTGGTTTAAGCGGACATGTACACTTGCTGGTAGAACTGTGATACTGAAATTACAATACTTTCCAAGCTTATGAGCCTGTAGAGACAACTACCCCCCCCCCCCCCCACTTCATTCTACGTGTCATGAATTTGTGTGGAATATGAACAATGATAGGATCAAAAGAAAAGAGTGGGGTGCATAACATTGAAAACTGATGTTTGGGAAAACCAAAGGTAAGTAAGTACAAATAAGATTTTTAAGATAACAAGGGTTTAAAAAGCTGTACATTATCAGCCCGATATGGGGGAAAATAGCTAAAACAGTGTTTCAGAGATAGATTCATTGACCTTGCATGGTCGTGAAAAATGTCTTCCCTACAAATTCAGAACATTTCGCGAAGACGTTTTTTTTTGTCTTACCAGAATTTCACAAAACACGCAACGTTACAAAATTCACAGGAGATCCCAGCAGAGACACTGTCTCAAGCGAAAAAACTGCAGAGTATGTAACGTAGTTTTGTGTATTTGTGTCGGATTTTCGTTTGTTTGTTTTTGTTAAAGTCGGTAAACAAACAAACGTCAATGGACACTCCTAGGATAAAAAAAAAATCCGATAAGTAAAAACAAACAAACAAACCGAAAACGAACATTATCTTGAATACATGGTATGTATACGATCTATGTAAGAGTAACCATATCAAATAAGGAATGGCGAATGTCATCAAACAAGACAAAGCACTGGTCATATCACATTAAACACAATGTTCTGGTAGAAGAGTTGATGATATTTGTAATCAAGTCTTTTCCTTGCTGTTCGCCGGTGGGCTCTGCAGTCATGACGGTGGTCTGGCACACCCATGGGAACGCTCCCATGGAGGTTCTGTCGTGTCACATCCAGTGGCCATTACACAGTGGCATCTGCCAGGGAACAATTATGTCCCTTGACGTCTTAATGGAATGTCCTGTGTGTGCCTGCACCCTATGTGAACACAGCGCAGGCCTCCAAGGGTGGCGCAGGATTGCTTACAGCTGGTTTGTTTGTCTGTTGAGGACAGTACTTCTGTGTGGGTCCCACCCGCACCTTCGGATGTATCTTTTTCTTCTCTTGTAATCAATTTTGTGTGTGTGCTCAATTTGAGTGTGTGCAAACCACGTTCTGTGACAGACTTGAAAAGAGATATGAAACAAATAAAGAAAAATCAAAGAAATAAAACTCAAGTTTTCAAATCAGGATATGCTATCCACTTTTATATCGAGAGAAATGTTAAAGCAAATGGGTGTACTCTACGATGATAGATGTTTATTTTGTGAAACTAAAAAAAAAAATACTATGCACAACTCTAGCATTATGAATAAGTTCGAAGTTTTTGAGGGAACAACAGAGGCTAATAAGAGGCAGATGCAAAAGCTGTGTGAATAAACTAAACATAAAACCGGCGCGGAAACGATGAAGCACACACAAACTGAAGAGAGGTTTGAGCAAATTAATCTCTCTGCTAAATATTTTGTTTGTAAATGTAGACTGAACAGAATTAAACCTAACACTCCGAGTTTTTAAATGATTGAATTAAACAACAAATATACAATCGAAAAACGTTTATACTGCCTGAGATGTTTTATATATAATTCTATCGAGGTTGGTGTTATCATCGAAAAGTTATTGAAACTCATACATGAAAATAGTGATGTTTATAAATGCCCATCTTTTCCATTGTTCTTCTGCGTTCGCGAATCGTCTTTGATTGTTCTTATAGTTCGATGTGTTGATATAATTTGATGTAATTGATGCATTGACATCTTACACTACCGGATGATTTATTTCGTCTTTATTTGCTGTTAATACATAATGCATTTGCATATAAATCTGCTAGAAATTAGAAGAAAGAAAACAGAGAGAGGAGCAAGCACCAAGCGAACGAGCGAATAAGAATATAAGACATAGATGGCTTATTCGTTTAGCATCTGGGCTTTAATAGATAATGATAAGCTGGTCAAAGATATTAAACAAACAAAGTGAAAATTGCTAATGAGGCAAACAACGTAACTAAACTCGCAATAAAGGACAAAAACTTGTAAATGACACCCCAGACAACCTACCAAACTGCTTCGCTCCTTTTGCATTCTTTGAAGACATTAACAGCGCATCTCCAAAGGCATTTGGCTCTCTGTAGTATTTGACAGTTAAGAGGTCACTTCAAAGTTCACTTAGGAGTGTGCAAGACAAACCACAAAAGTAGTTTGTCTTCTTCGTTATTTCTACACAGGGGACACATTGATTGTAAAACTCTGTGACTTTTTTTTTAATGGAAGTAAATGCGACTTGATATCATTCACTCCAAACCTTAATTTATCAAGCGCTTCTTTACACATCTGTCTATATCAGTTGCAAAATACAGTTCCTGAATATGGTTCGTTGTGAATAATCTATACATTATAATTCTTTTGCTTCAGCAAATGCCACTGCACCGCTTCGGCCAGTAACAATTTGTCAACTTTTACCTAAATCAGTTTATAAACTGGTCCACCGATTCAACATCTTGATTTTCCCACACATATCCAAATCCAAATTTGATTAAAGCTAATCGAATGTTAGTTACCCACTTTCTTTTCACCTCTCTCATCCAAATTTAGAAGCACTAGAAAAACTTTGTAAGGGAAGCAATTTTCATTCTTTCTGATAAGTATGTATTTGATCTAGCATATGCATTTACATACAAAAAAAAATCTAAGAGTATCTCCACAGATCATTTCATTAGCAGGTCTCTCAGAGTAAACGTTTATATGCTAACTACTATACTTCCTTTATATCCTTTATGTCCCTTGCATCCTTAAATGGATCCTCAAACATAGGTCCAAAGATTGTCCCCTACATCTTATACTGTTTACATAATGTTATTCGTTTTTCAGCAACTTTTTTCCTCTCCACACTTTCGTTTTGTTTTATTCTACTACCTTCCGCTGGCTGCTTTGGGGGTGCTGTTGGATTCTTTTTTTTTAACCCTTGGTGGTGAGAACACCACAGAATTATGGACTGTGGTGTGTCTCTATTTGACGCCAAAGAGCACAGTCACAATCAGCCGTGTCACCCTGATGAGTCCGTTCCAGCGGACGAAAGGCCGAGGAGCAGGTGATAAGTAGATATAGATCTGTCTTCAGGAGAGGTTGCGATGGTTCCCTCATGCAGCTGGTGAAGGGTATTCATATCTATGATATATTTTCTTCATCTTCAATTAAATTTTTTTTTTTCAAATCTTCGCCTAATCATTACTATAATGATTGAAGAATTGTTAACTTGCACGTGTTTTCCCCCACTACTTAATTGTTAAGCATTATATATCCTTTATGTATCATACTTTCGTCTGACACCAGATTCCTGATCTATATCAAAATACTTGACGGAGTCTGACGTCAAAAAAGTTTACTGACAAATTTCAATAGGCAACCATAGGAGGATGAGAAATTCAGTTTTGTGGAAAAATACAGTCTTAAATCTTTGTATGTGTTGACTACTTTCATTTCAGAATTACCACAAAGTATCGGTGTTCATTCGCTGCAAGAAATAAATCACCTTTACGAAACTCAATTATTATGTCACTTTCGTTCTCACTGACTTTTGATTTTCGTTTTATTGACAACTCATACAAACCGTTCAGCTGGTTTCGTAACCTAATTGCATTTCAGATATCAGTATAACGTCACCTGCGAATAACAATATTGTCACGACCGACCCCTGGAGGTCTGCCCTGACAGGATCGGTCTAGGTGGGAGTGAAGGGAGTGACTGACCTCACACGCCCCGCAAGAGCCCACACGAGAAAGATTACGATACAACACCCCATTTATTCACACCAACACACACAGTCATAAATAAGCATTCCAACACACACAACATGCACAATCACAATCAAGCATTCCAACGCACACAACATGCACAATCACAATCAAGCACTCCAACACACACAACATGCACAATTATAAATAAACATTTCACCATACGACGTACACAATCACAATTACAGCATTCCTGCACATATGACATATACACAATTATAAAGAAACATTTCCAGCATCCATCCCTTCCCACACCCTGGAGTGCCTCCACACCCCTGCCTCCGTCAAGTCTACTGGGAGCACCCTGTCGCACTAGGTGCTCCGAACCGGGTTGGTTCTTGAAGGAGTCGCTCAAAGCCGACACCCTCGACACGCAAGCAGGCAGTGAAGAGCGCGTCCCGGAAAGGGGGGGGGGGGGGGGGGGGGAGAAACGTGGCGTTGTTACTGGAGGTCCTGGACGGGGATCAGGGCCGGCCAGTCAAGCCGGCGGGCTTTTCTACCAGTCCGCGGTCCCGACCAGAGCGTGGCCTCAACCAGCACGTGGCACCATCCAGTCCGCGGTCCCAGCCAGAGCGTGGCCTCAACCAGCACGTGGCACCATCCAGTCCGCGGTCCCAGCCAGAGCGTGGCCTCAACCAGCACGTGGCACCATCCAGTCCGCGGTCCCAGCCAGAGCGTGGCCTCAACCAGCACGTGGCACCCACCAGTCCAGACTCCGGGTGAAGCCCCCGGGAGGGGGGGGGGGGGGGGAAACGTAGCTGGGAGGAGAGAAGAAAGGGAGGGAAGGAAGAAGGAAGAAAGAAGGAAGGGTACTGGAACCCCGCCGTCAGTACAGTCTGACCCATGCTGCTAAATCTTAACAGCCACTCGCATGATGGGCGAGGGGGAAGTCTATCAAACGCACCAACAGCCCCAGCTCAACACAGACCTGAGCATAACACAAGTAAACCGATCAAATCGTTAAAGTCTTCTCACATGAAGCAGGTAAGGGACGGGCATTAAATCAACAGGCTATAAAACAAATATGAATTATCTTCACCCTTCTCTCACTCACGTTTAACAATTTCCTTTCTTAGGAAATAAACCAACACAGCGACCATCGCTTAATAACTGCCACCACATTTGCAAATAATAATTCAATGGCATAATTGTCACATTTTATAGCCACATTTCAAAATAACACAAATCTCCAACCACGTATCCGAACGACAAATCATGCGTACGCACACTCGCGAACATAAAACTCGTTCTCCTTGCACACACAAACAGACGGTGGCCGAAGAATAAGAGTCCGGCGAATGTGACAGGGCGGACGAGCGAGACCAAGCAAGTTCCAACCCTGAATCACCAGGTTCTCTCCCATCCCCACCGACTACCGCATCACCAGATGCATAAACAGGAGAAAGAATTTTGGATATAATTTAGAATGGCCAGGTTAAAGATTGAATTAACCAGAGAAAAGGTCTCAAACAATATTCTTTTACAATTTTGAAAACAAAAGAAAATTGCGCAAAAGAGAAGAATAAGCCGGCTAACAACAACAAACCAAAACAAACAAACCACGAAACTGATGCTTACCAGCTACCCGTGGGTGACCCAGAAGAGGCGGGTCAAACGACTCTCTCTGCCCTCTGTCCAGTCGAGAGGACAGAAGCGCAGATGCGGAGAAAGAAGAAGTGATGTCCCTCTCCTACAGGCCGACTGCAGGAATTGAAGATACCGACTGTACCCTCGATGATACGGTGAAGAACCAAGACCGGAGCAGGCGCTCCCAGAGACATCTTCCGCTCGAGTGAAGAGCTAACCTCCCTCAGCGATGGCGGCCAACATGCCACGCTGCGTCACAGAGTGAGCATACTTCAAACTAAAAGAAATGAAGCACGTGCGACAGGTAAAAAGACAGGCGAGAGGCCGATAGACAGCAAGTTCGAGAGAAAGGTACCAGCCACCCATGAACCTGCAGGATGAATAACACGGGCAGTGGAATTAGAGAGAGAGAGAGAGAAAGCAAACCGAAGTTGAGCTGAACTACACCAAGGTGCAACCGCACCACAAGCCACATTAAGGGACGGATACACGACAACAGCAACGACAATAAATAAATGAGTAATTCCGCCACCCTAGATGGGTCAAACGTCGTAGGCCTCGTGACAAACTCGTGACAAACCCCCTTCTAAAAGCATCTGTTTCTCTGAGATACAGTGCTCCTTTGAACCTTGACGCATGTGCAAATTCACAACAATGGGACCGAACCCAACTCTCTGTGCTCGACAGAGTACGAGGAATCCATACAAACATTCTACGATAGAATCATACAGGGAAATACATAATACTACATTTATCAAACAACTAAGCAAACCTTCCAACCATGAAAGTAACAATCCGAACCATTGGTGATTCACTACCGTTAACATCACTGAAGTGAAAACTGTCACTACATCTGATACAGAGACCAAAAGGGGATATAACCCTGGTTGAGGGAAGTGTCCCTCTGACCGATTTTCCAATGTGCTGACTACGGAGCTCGGCTAAGATAGTCAGCATCCGTATTACAGGAACCCTTGATATGATGGAAAGTGAACGCATGACTCTGCAGTTCCACTGCCTAACTCATGAGTCGACGACTGACTGGCCGGATCCGGTCCAAGCACTGGAGAGGATGATGATCGCTCTCCAGTACAAACTTCCGGCCGTACTTCTTCTTGGGCACGCCAGTGCGCGTCCAAATCTGCCTGAGAGATTCAGCAACAGTAGGGGCATCGATAGTCCTAAGCGGGACAGCCTCTGGGTGTCGACTCGCAGATTCTACCACTACCGAAGTGTAGCGGTGACCGCGATCGGATGGAGGATTAATGGGTCCCACCAGGTCGACCCCAACCTTGCTGAATGGCTCCCAACCCGTGGCACTGACCCTAGGGGAACACGCGTCAAGCGACCCATTAGGCGTTGTCCGTTGGCAGACATCGCAACTGCGGCAGTACTGCCTAACCTGTGAGTTCATCCCTGGCCAAAAGAAGTCTTGTCTTACTCGCTCGAGAGTCCGCTTGGAGCCCATATGACCTGCCATGGGGGAATCATGGGCCTGCCGGAGAACAGACTCTCTCAAGCTTTGGGGAACAACAAGCTGTTTGGCCACACGATCTGCCTGAGTGAAAACCCTAAAGAGGATCCCCTTGTGGAGCTTGAAGCTCACCTTGGCGTGTCGGGCCGACTGAGCGGGACGATCCACAAGTTGTCATAGGCGTTGGACATCCAAGTCCCTGGCCTGAAGACGGATAATGCTAGCGGGATCGGCCCTTGCCAGAACCTCGTTAGAGATCGGCTGAAGAACGGGACGCAATTCCTGTTCCTGCTTCTTAGCTTTGGCGCATGTGGTGACTCCCACACACGCCTGTACGGGCAAATCCGTAGACACGGACTGACTGCGTCCGTCTGCGAAGGTGATAGTATTCCCTACGATAAGGGAATACAGAGGTCGCTCCACCGCGATGGCCCATACTTCGCCACAGAAGTGGGGGGTGGAGATAGAAACGAGTACAGAAGGACGGGTGGAGGTAAAACCAGCCTCCAACCCGCACACATCATAACTAGCGCCCCGCCGGGCCTCAGGGGAAACCAAATTCTTATCCACAAAGATCGTTGATGCTCCCGAATCCCTGATGGTGTCGACCAAGGAGGAACCAACAACAGAGAGAAACACTGGACACTCTGTACCACCAGAAGCTGGGATGGAACCCACGTTAGCCGAGGCACGAGGACGTGGGAAAGGACCAGCCCCACGACTACCAGCGGCTTTAGGACAATCTTTCCTAATGTGGCCGGGACGACCACAAAGAAAACACAGTCGGGGCGCTGAAATCCCCGATGAACTGCCTGCCTTGTTCACCCCGCTAGCAGTTGTCGGCGCCTTATTGCCACTAAATCCTGTGGAGGGCTTCCTCTCCGTATCTGGGCGATGCCCATAAGCCCTGCGAGCTTCAGCAAACACCTCAGCGGTGTGAATCGCAGCCGCGAAATCCTGAGGTGCTGTCTCGCCTATCCGGATCCTCAACTCTGGGGACACAGTGTTGGTGAGCTGTTCAATGAGGATCAGATCCTCCAGCTCCAACTTAGCCAACTGACGCCAGTACCCTAGCGTTTGCGCAGCCTATCACCAAACTGCACGAAGGTCTCGTCGTTATTCTTCTTCATGGACCTGAACTTCCTCCTGTACGTCTCTGGGGTAAGGTGGAAAACGCTTACGCAGAGCCAACTGCATGTCTGCATAAGACGCACCTTCATTTAGAGTGAGCACACACTCCCTTGCAGCACCAGATAATCCAGAAAAAAGGTGCATAGCCTTTTGTTCCTCAGACAATTGGGATGAACTAGCAACCTTGTCAAAATGCTCTAGGAACATATCAATGTCCTCACTAGGTCTGAACTCTGGAAGCTTTAACTTTGGGCCTCTAACTCTATCACCTGCCTGGTGATTAACCCCCTGACTTACAGATGCGGGAGACCGCGAAAGAAGTTGTTCCATCTCCTCCCTACGCAGAGCCTCCATCCTGTCTAGTTCTTCCCTACGGAGGGCTTCCTGCCTGGCAGCCTCTTCCCTACGCCGATCCTCCTGTCTGGCAGCCTCCTCCCTACGCTGAGCAGCCTCTTCCCTACGCTGATCCTCCTGTCTGGCAGCCTCCTCCTTACGAAGGGCCTCCTGTCGGGCAGCCTCTTCTCTGCGCAGCATAGCCTCTTCCCTATGCAGAATCTCCTGTCTGTCAGTCTCCTCTCTGCGCAGAGCCTCCATCCTATCCAACTCTTCCCTACGCTGAGCAGCCTCTTCCCTTCGCAGAGTTTCCTGCCTAGCGGCCTCTTCCCTTCGCTGCCGCTCCAGAAACATCAGGACGGAGGTGATGTCCTGGGCGGGGTTCACCACTCCCGACATGGGAGGATGACCCGTCTGACCGTCCCTTGGGTCTCGACCTTCCCATAAGGAAAGTCCCCCGGGGCATACTCCTTACGAGGGGAAGCATGGAGAAGAGGGGGCTTTGGTTTCTGCGACTCAACAGAAGCCCACAGTTGCTTCGCTATACTCTGACGCTTCCGAGCGGAAGTGCCAGTCGGGGTCTCAGCAGGAAAATCCCCTAGCGAAGAAGAAGTGAAAGTACTCGCTGGACTATCGGCTACAGCACTGGAATAAGTGGAAGTCACTGTAGTCGAAGTGCTGGTACTAATAGTGGGGACTACATTTAGAAGACCCTTCTTCTTCGACGCCCGAGTAGCCATACCACCAGCACCGGACGTTGCCATGACAACTATATCCTACAGTTATCAAATACAGGGGAAAGACAATTCCACTTGAAAAACAAATATTTTAGGGTGTGTGTATATGTGTGTATGTGTGTGTGTGTATGTGTGCGGACAAGTTCCGGCTGCTCCCACTCTGGCAACACCGCGCTCTACAACACGAGCAACAGTGCGGTGGGGCTCACTGAAAAAAAAAAAAAACAAAAACTATGTCCGGCTGCCCCCACTCTGGCAACACCGCGCTCCACAGCACGAGCAACAGTGCGGTGGGGCTGGCCGGAAAAACAAACAGGCAGACGGAATCCGGAGAGAGGAAAAAAAATGACACTAACGTCCGATACAACTCCCTGTACTCAATAACCCGGAGAGAAAAAAAAACAAAACTGGCTAAATACACAACAGGAATGGAAGACTGAGCGGCAACAGAAAGGCAAGACTTACGGCCGTACCTGCGTGAGGTACCCGGCGGAAGGAGGTCTGGACGCGGTCGACTCCCCTCGGTCTCACCTCGACCCCCCAGTCACACCGGATGTTCCTTCAGGCCACCAAGACTCCCTTCACGCTAGAGTCACCCCGCCAACCACCCACAAACAAACACGACAAACTAACTAAATGAATACAAAACCGACAGAACTAAACAGGTACTCCGCGAAACGAGAGAGACAGTCAGAGCCCTTCACATCCCGGACGAGCCCCCACAATTGTCACGACCGACCCCTGGAGGTCTGCCCTGACAGGATCGGTCTAGGTGGAGTGAAGGGAGTGACTGACCTCACACGCCCCGCAAGAGCCCACACGAGAAAGATTACGATACAACACCCCATTTATTCACACCAACACACACAGTCATAAATAAGCATTCCAACACACACAACATGCACAATCACAATCAAGCATTCCAACGCACACAACATGCACAATCACAATCAAGCACTCCAACACACACAACATGCACAATTATAAATAAACATTTCACCATACGACGTACACAATCACAATTACAGCATTCCTGCACATATGACATAATACACAATTATAAAGAAACATTTCCAGCATCCATCCCTTCCCACACCCTGGAGTGCCTCCACACCCCTGCCTCCGTCAAGTCTACTGGGAGCACCCTGTCGCACTAGGTGCTCCGAACCGGGTTGGTTCTTGAAGGGAGTCGCTCAAAGCCGACACCCTCGACACGCAAGCAGGCAGTGAAGAGCGCGTCCCGGAAAGGGGGGGGGGGGGGGGGGGGGGGAGAAACGTGGCGTTGTTACTGGAGGTCCTGGACGGGGATCAGGGCCGGCCAGTCAAGCCGGCGGGCTTTTCTACCAGTCCGCGGTCCCGACCAGAGCGTGGCCTCAACCAGCACGTGGCACCATCCAGTCCGCGGTCCCAGCCAGGCGTGGCCTCAACCAGCACGTGGCACCATCCAGTCCGCGGTCCCAGCCAGAGCGTGGCCTCAACCAGCACGTGGCACCATCCAGTCCGCGGTCCCAGCCAGAGCGTGGCCTCAACCAGCACGTGGCACCCACCAGTCCAGACTCCGGGTGAAGCCCCCGGGAGGGGGGGGGGGGGGGAAACGTAGCTGGGAGAGAGAAGAAAGGGAGGGAAGGAAGAAGGAAGAAAGAAGGAAGGGTACTGGAACCCCGCCGTCAGTACAGTCTGACCCATGCTGCTAAATCTTAACAGCCACTCGCATGATGGGCGAGGGGAAGTCTATCAAACGCACCAACAGCCCAGCTCAACACAGACCTGAGCATAACACAGTAAACCGATCAAATCGTTAAAGTCTTCTCACATGAAGCAGGTAAGGGACTGCATTAAATCAACAGGCTATAAAACAAATATGAATTATCTTCACCCTTCTCTCACTCACGTTTAACAATTTCCTTTCTTAGGAAATAAACCAACACAGCGACCATCGCTTAATAACTGCCACCACATTTGCAAATAATAATTCAATGGCATAATTGTCACATTTTATAGCCACATTTCAAAATAACACAAATCTCCAACCACGCATCCGAACGACAAATCATGCGTACGCACACTCGCGAACATAAAACTCGTTCTCCTTGCACACACAAACAGACGGTGGCCGAAGAATAAGAGTCCGGCGAATGTGACAGGGGCGGACGAGCGAGACCAAGCAAGTTCCAACCCTGAATCACCAGGTTCTCTCCCATCCCCACCGACTACCGCATCACCAGATGCATAAACAGGAGAAAGAATTTTGGATATAATTTAGAATGGCCAGGTTAAAGATTGAATTAACCAGAGAAAAGGTCTCAAACAATATTTCTTTTACAATTTTGAAACAAAAGAAAATTGCGCAAAAGAGAAGAATAAGCCGGCTAACAACAACAAACCAAAACAAACAAACCACGAAACTGATGCTTACCAGCTACCCGTGGGTGACCCAGAAGAGGCGGGTCAAACGACTCTCTCTGCCCTCTGTCCAGTCGAGAGAACAGAGGCGCAGATGCGGAGAAAGAAGAAGTGATGTCCCTCTCCTACAGGCCGACTGTAGGAATTGAAGATACCGACTGTACCCTCGATGATACGGTGAAGAACCAAGACCGGAGCAGGCGCTCCCAGAGACATCTTCCGCTCGAGTGAAGAGCTAACCTCCCTCAGCGATGGCGGCCAACATGCCACGCTGCGTCACAGAGTGAGCATACTTCAAACTAAAAGAAATGAAGCACGTGCGACAGGAAAAAAGACAGGCGAGAGGCCGATAGACAGCAAGTTCGAGAGAAAGGTACCAGCCACCCATGAACCTGCAAGATGAATAACACGGGCAGTGGAATTAGAGAGAGAGAGAGAGAAAGCAAACCGAAGTTGAGCTGAACTACACCAAGGTGCAACCGCACCACAAGCCACATTAAGGGACGGATACACGACAACAGCAACGACAATAAATAAATGAGTAATTCCGCCACCCTAGATGGGTCAAACGTCGTAGGCCTCGTGACAAACTCGTGACAAATATAAACAGTTTTAAAAGGGTGGTGTCTGTAAAGCACCATGCCTTGCCTTGTTAATGAAGCCAGTTGCAATTTTTTTAAACACAGGGCTGCACACGTCTCCTTGCTTTACCCTAAGCAGACAGTTTGTATTGCCTACATAATCTGTCAAAGATGCCCCAGATCTGACTCGCGTCATTAAGCTAGTTCAAGAACTTTTCACACAATCAAATAGTCTACCTCCAGTTCCGTTTTTTTTCCGTAGGATATGGCAGAGCAGTTTCCTTGAGGAGAGAGAGAGAGAGAGAGAGAGAGAGAGAGAGAGAGAGAGGGGAGAGAGAGAGAGAGAAGAGAGAGAGAGAGAGAGAGAGAGACAGACAGACAGACAGACAGACAGAGCGAGAGCGAGGCATCCACACGTACACGTGCACGCAGAGAAATCATGCGTTGTCAGTATATTGTCGATCACCCCCGCCCCTCATTCCTTCACCCTTTTTTATATTCACCCCCCCCCCTCCCGCTTCCCCTCTCTACAACCGCACCCTCCGTCCCTTCCTCACCCTTCCTCCCGTCCCGCCCCCTGTCCATTTGATCCATACCAACACCCGTAAGTAGCCTGACTACCTTACCTGATGTGTCACAGAACCGAAGAGTCGTGAGTGAGACAAAGAGACGCGGCCTATTCAGCACTGTCGAGTGACTCACGAGAGGTCAGGAACAGCAGGCGACAGGTGCGCCAGTCTAAACTGCGTGTTGTATATTGTAACGTGCCACATCATGCCGCTTTGGGCGGCAGCAGCAGGTGAGAAGTGAAATTACGCCGTCTGTCTGTCTGTCTGCCTGTCTCTCTCTCTCTCTCTCTCTCTCTCTCTCTCTCTCTCTCTCTCTCTCTCTCTCTCTCTCTCTCTCTCTCTCTCTCTCTCTCTCTGTGGGCTAATAGATAATTGCAGAATGGCCTGTCAGTGTCCACTCTGGTCAGCGCGTACAGTCTCTTTACCCAGTTGCTAGACAAGGATATGAAACCTTACCTGTTACATAGAGTATTAGTCTAGCCGTAGGGGAAAAAAGATTATAAAAGCTTTCCAGAACAAACTCAGATGAGTAGGTCACAAAGCCGCAAAACTGGTGCACGGCAGTAAATGGCGACGAAGAAGAAGAAGAAGAAGAAAGAAGAGAGAGAGAGAGAGAGAGAGAGAGAGAGAGAGAGAGAGAGAGAGAGAGAGAGAGAGAGTGAGTGTGTGTGCGTGTAAGAGAGGGAGAGAGCGAGCGAGCGAGCGAGCGAGAGAGAGAGAGAGAGAGAGAGAGAGAGAGAGAGAGAGAGAGAGAGAGAGAGAGAGAGAGAGAGAGATGATGTGGACATACATACATAAGTATATACATCCGTACAAACATGCATACATATACATGTACATGCGCACATACACATGAAAAGGCACATACATACATACATACATACATACATACATACACACATACATACATACATACATATGTACACTTGTTCATATATATATATATATATATATATATATATATATATATATATATATATATATATATATTATATATATATACAAAAGTGCGTGCATACATAGACATGCATACATACATTCATACATACATACATACATACATACATACATACATACATACATACAACATTCACACATACATACATGCATGCATGCATGCATGCGTGTACGCATGCATGCATACACACGTACATATTAGCAAACATACAAGTATACATACATACATGCATACTTACATACATACATACATATGTGCAGGCTCATACAATCACGAAGTGAAGGTCCACTCAAAAGCTGAAAACGTTGCAGCGTTCAAAATCTATCAGTACCCCCCCCCCCCCCCCCCCATACCATCACTCGTCCTCCAACCTCAGCCACATCTTTCATCTGCACGAAAACACCCCCAATGGCTAACTGTTGATATTTTGGACAAGCGAATAAACGTTTCACCTCTTCCAGTGGATCAACGGGTTTTATGAACATGTGTTTATTTTTTTTATTTTTTTTTTAAAAGTGGCATCAGTTATCGGATCAATGGAGCACCAAAGGTGGTGATTTTTTTTTCTTTTCTTTTTTTTTCCCCCCTAAGGCCGAAATCCACCTCTTCATTTTTTGGTGCTTCACACTGTCCTCTTCATCTGCCCAAAAAAAAAAAAAAAAAAAGCAAAAAAAAAAAAAAGAAGTAATTTCCACTACTAGCTTTCTTTCTTTTTTTTTTCTCTTTTTTTTTTCTCCAAGCAGTCCCTTTCACACCATGCGTAGTCTGTATGTTCTCTTAGAAATGGACATAGTCTTGCTGATTTTAGTGTTTGGGTGTTTGATACAAAATGTCTGGGTTTGTTAATGTTCTAATGTGTGGTGTACTGGCACTCTCACACTGATCATGTGCTGCTTATATGAACATGTTGTGTTGTTTGTTTTCGTTTCTGTTTGAATGTGCTTGTCTTCGGCAATCGTTACGAATTCCAATAACAACTCCAGCACAGCTTCAAGCTCTCTAATAAATACGAAGACAGATTCAAAGAGAGTAATAGAACAGGGGAAATTATCCGACCCTCACTCACTCCCCCAGCCATTATTTATTACGTAGGCAATCGGGACCGATGTATTCCACTCCATTTTGTTTGTAGGACTGTCTCCTTGTTTCGTTCTTCCTCCACTCAGATCTGTGATCACGTCCGAGTGTGACAGGAACACAAACAAATCAACCGTACTCAGGGTTTCGTCTAGTAAGGGGAAGCAATAGCATGGTACACTCATTAAATCATTTACGAGATTGTTTCCCTTTGCACAAATTGCGTTCGCGATAGCATCATCTCTTCTTTTGCTCATCTTTATGGCAAGCAGGCCTGTCTCTTACTGTTTTTTTTTTTCTTTTTTTTTTAACGAACAAAGTTTTAACCCCCCCCCCTCCCCTGTTCCCT
>CM031607.1:47111346-47118846 GCA_018398815.1 Conus ventricosus | reverse complement strand
CCTCTTTTAGCTGGGAGTTGTAGAGTTGGTCCTGTATCTCCATCCTCTTTTAGCTGGGAGTTGTAGAGTTGGTCCTGTATCTCCATCCTCTTTTAGCTGGGAGTTGTAGAGTTGGTCCTGTATCTCCATCCTCTTTTAGCTGGGAGTTGTGTGAGGTAGATCTTGTTTTCCATCTTCCTTTAGCTGGGAGTTGTAGAGTTGGTCCTGTATCTCCATCCTCTTTTAGCTGGGAGTTGTAGAGTTGGTCCTGTATCTCCATCCTCTTTTAGCTGGGAGTTGTAGAGGTAGGTCTTGTTTCTCCATCTTCTTTTAGCTGGGAGTTGTAGAGGTAGGTCGTGTATTCTCCATCTTCTTTTAGCTGGGAGTTGTAGAGGTAGGTCTGTTTCTCCATTTTCTGTGGTCGGAGTTGCAGCCAGATTGCGTTTCAGGTAGTTGGAGGAAAATATGTGACAGAGTAGACAGAGAAAGAGGTGGACAGACATCATTGCTGAGTGGGCCGGGAGGAGAGTGGTCACAATGCAGGTACTTTTGCCCACATTGTCAGAGGTGGAGACAGCTGGTGCAATGTTCATTATTACAGTGCTCCAGGTGCGGACGCTACTAATTGAAATCTATAGCTATACAAATGAGGTATTATGTGTTACTAGTTTTTGGATGTGAGATTCAGAAAAAAAGGATGAGGGAGAAGACACGTAAAAAAATAAATAGATGAAGAGCACGTTGGTTTAAAGCCAGGTGTGTGCGTGCGTGCGTGCGCTCGCGCGCGCGCGCGCATGTGTGTGTGTGGTGTGTGTGTGTGTGTGTGTGTGTGTGTGTGTGTGTGTGTGTGTGTGTGTGTGTGTGTGTGCAAGTGAGCACGCCCATGTGCATACGTACACATGTATGTGTGTGTGTGTGGTGTGTGTGTGTGTGTGTGTATGTGTGTGTGTGTGTGTGTGTGTGTGTGTGTGTGTGTGTGGTGTGTGTGTGTGTGTGTGTGTGTGTGTGTGCGTGCGTGCGTGCGTGCGTGTGTGTGTGTGTGTGTGTGTGTGTGTGTGTGTGGGCACGCATGTGCGTAAGAGAGAGAGAGAGAGCGAGAGAGAGAGAGAAGTGGGTGGAAATAATGTCTTGTTTAGAGAGTGAATAGAACTTCAAAGGACAGAGTGCAAATAGGAACATTTCTATTCTGATTCACAACCAAAGCGCCTGCCTGAAAAGAGTTTTACAAACAGTGAAATAATCAAAAGTTTTTAAAAGACTTTCAGCTATCCCCAGAATACCATATAAGATACAATTACTTGCAAAAGAAACACTGGCAAATAGTTAATTACATTCTCATGAGGAAGGCCAAAACATTGCGACACACAGTATTTTGTCTGGCTTTAAAGATTAATATTCCAAACCTAGAAGAAAAGTTACAGCGCTGAACAATGGGTGATCATGAAATAAAACTACAGGAATTGTACTGCAACATTTAGGGCTAAATTCGTTGTATTCTGAGGTCATGAAGTCTAGGACAAGCGACGGATAAACGAATTTTTGTTACAAAATTGACATGAGAAGTGTTGTTCTTTTCTACGTTAATGTCTGAAACGACGACAGTTGTCTTTATCAATTCTTTCACAAGAGGGGAAATTAGGAACTGTGCTAAAGGACGCAGAGAAAATGTCCTTATATTACCGCATCTAATGAATTCATCTGAAATGTCCTTATATCATTATATTACCGCATCTAATGAATTCATCTGAAATGTCCTTATATCATTATATTACCGCATCTAATGAATTCATCTGAAATGTCCTTATATCATTATATTACCGCATCTAATGAATTCATCTGAAATGTCCTTATATCATTATATTACCGCATCTAATGAATTCATCTGAAATGTCCTTATATCATTATATTACCGCATCTAATGAATTCATCTGAAATGTCCTTATATCATTATATTACCGCATCTAATAACTTCATCTGGCAAATTTCTACCGGGAAGTAACGAAAAGGTGCAGAAATAGCGTGTGGGCCGAATGTTGAATAAACGACAGAGATTGCTGGGCTTTTAGTTTGATTGTCCTCTTGTTTCTTTCTCCCTACACTCCTTTGTGTGATCACGTTCGAGTAACTAGTTTTCAAACACACTGGCAGACCCAGCCATCATGAAAAGTAGGGAGGGGAGGGGAGTTTGGAAGAAGAGGCTGAATGTTCATGTCTGGGTGGACAGATCATCCTCTCAATAACAGCAGTTTGCATAGAAGATGGAGTGATTGGAGACATGACTATAATTACTTTGGTATCTATGATAGAAAATATTTCCCTTATATGGTTGCATGATGATGGAATAATCTAGCGATTAGGAAATTAGTATCACTTTTTTTTTTTAGGTCGAGAGATGAGGGAATGCTGATAATAGTGGTGGTGGTGACGCTCATTTAGTTGATTCATTTGTATTTTTTTTTTCTAGCAAGAACGTCTTTTCAATTTCTTTTTCAGCATACAATCATCGTTTCATACATTTGCAAATGGTTTAATAATGTAGGTCGTTTATTTGACTTTCTTGTGTTTTGGAGCTATGGCTCGCTTCTTCTCTAAAACAACCATGCAAGGGGAAGAGCAGAAAGGGCAGACAGAGAAAGAGGGGGACAGACGACATTACTGAGTAGACTGGGAAAAAACTCGGCCGCCACCCAGACCCTTGCCCAGCACCATCAGAGGTGGAGACAACTGGTGCAGCGCTCATCACTGCAGGGCCTCCACGTCCCCTGGGGAGCTCCGGGGCTGGAGGTTGTGGCTGGATTACAAGACAGTCGGACTCTACACTGCTTCGCCATATAAAACCTATTTCTGTGCAGGCGTTATGAAATAGTGTCTGTGACTGGTTTTAGCTTTGGTGAATCGTTCAAGTTACGGGTTTAGAAACTACGTGTTGTATGTAGTATTGGTTTATGGCTGTTAGAATCAGAAAAAGACAGGAGAAACGAAACAGAGGAAAAATGGGTTCGTATTAGGAACGTGAATGTGTGTGTGTGTGTGTGTGTGTGTGTGTGTGTGTGTGTGTGTGTGTGTGTGTGTGTGTGTGTGTGTGTGTGTGTGTGTGTGTATGTGTGTGTGTGTGTGTGTGTGTGTGTGTGTGTGTGTGTGTGTGTGTGTGTGTGTGTGGAGTGAGTGAGTGAGTGAGTGTGTGTGTGTGTGTGTGTGTGTGTGTGTGTGTGTGTGTGTGTGTGTGTGAGAGAGAGAGAGAGAGAGAGAGAGAGAGAGAGAGAGAGAGAGAGAGAGAGAGAGAGAGAGAGAGAGAGAGAGAGAGATGACACTTTTCAAAAAGAATAAGAGTTTTCAAAACGAATAAGAGTACAAATATGGTTATGCACATTCACACACAAGCAAAAGCCATTTGACGGAGGGAGTGACACAAATAGACACATAATAAACAGCGTCAAAAGAATAACTTCTCGCCATCATCAGAACATCACACCCCGGTCACATACATAGAAATGCTGATTTCAATGATTACATCAGCAGGACACAGACAAAGTTGTTGCAACACATACTATTTTCTGAGCTTTCTAGATGAGTGTTGCTAATGTAAATGGGGTCACTCCAGTGCAGAACAACAGGAGATTTAATCAGAAGAGACAAGGTCATTGTTGTACATCAGTGTTGAATCAAATTGGTTCTGACGGTATGACAGTTATGGGAACAAAAGAGAAAAATGACAATATTTTTTTTCTAGGCTGCATTAGGAAACTGGCATGATTGATCGTGAGGTCATTAAGGACTGGAAAAGGGAGAAATCATTTTCAGGGTCACGTGAAATAACTTGCACCCAAAGTTCTAGTTGTAATTCACATTACTTTCTGAAACTGTGACATGCCATCACCAATTCTTTCACAAAGGAGGAGGGAGTGGGAGAGAAAGCAAGGAATGGTTGAAACGGAGACTGCCGGTTTTTTTTTCTTTTTAAAAAAATAATCTTCTTTTTATTATGTTATCTCAGAACTCTATCCAGGAGTTCATTCCAACCTTGGTTACAACACACAATAAATAGCACGTAATATTGAACACACGACGGAAATAGCTAGATTTTCATTTATTGTACATATCCGCTTGTTCCATCTCTCTGCTTACTATCACGCTGGAGTGTTTGTGCCCAAGCACTCTGGTAAGCAAAGAGATGGGGCGGCAGAGAGGGTGGGGGGTGGGGGCCGGGGTGTGGGGATGGAGTCGGGATGGGGTGTTCGAGAAAGACGGGAATCCTCATGTCTTGTTGGCAGAGGTTGTCTCCCACTGACAGCGTTGGGAATGGAAGATAGCGCGGTGACAGCCTCGGCCCTCATTGCTCTTTCAACTGATTGGCTCTGTGAGGACGGAGGCATCCAGCAATCATCAACAGTAATAAATCTTCTTTGATAGTGGAGATACTCGTGCTGATGTTAATTTATTTCATAAATTTCATTTTGTAAGTATTTTTTTCTTTTGATTGGAGATTGTGGTTAGATTCTCTTAAACGATGCACTGTAGCAGAAAAAGTGACAGAACAGACAGAGAAAGAAGTAGACAGACAACATTATTGAGTGGACTGGGAAGAGCTACGCAGCATCCAAGACACCTACCCACATCCCTCAGAGGTGGAGACAACTGGTGCAGTGTTCATCTCTGTAGTGCTCTCCCGGCTCTTGTGGGCTCCTGGACCAGTGATTGTGGCTGTATTGCTGCACCACGGGATTTGAAAGAGGACACGGGTCTGTGCGTGCATTGTATTAGACTAACGTTGCTGATTCGTTTTAGGTTGGGGCCTACGATCTTGGAAATAAACTAGGTAATATTTCTATTCGATTTATGGCTGGCAGAATCAGAGAAAAGAAGGAGGGAAGGGGGGGGGGGGGGGGGGGGGGGGATGGAAGAGGAGGCAGGAGGGCAGAAATGAAATAGATGGAAAATTGGTTCTAGCCGGCCGTGTGTGTGTGTGTGAGTGTGTGTGTGTGTGTGTGTGTGTGTGTGTGTGTGTGTGTGTGTGTGTGGTGTGTGTGTGTGCGTGCGTGTGTGTGTGTGTGTGCGTGTGCACGTGTGTGTGTGTGTTTTGTGTGTGTGTGTGTGTGTGTGTGTGTGGTAGAGAGAGAGAGAGAGAGAGAGAGAGAGAGAGAGAGAGAGAGAGAGAGAGAGAGAGAGAGAGAGTGAGAGCCATATTAGTATATCTTCTCTCATTCAGAATACAAATATAATCTTGGATGTCATAGATAGGTCAAAGGCCAAAGAGAATTAAACAAACAGACAGACCAGCATAAAAGAATACTTACAGCCATCGCCAATATATCAAATCAAATATCTCAGTACATCCGTAAAAATCACCGACTTTCACATTGTGACATCAGAAGGAGACAGGCTGATCCATTGCATAGAGCTTTATAAATGAATATTGCCTGTCTACAACGAATAGCTTCAATAGTGGATCACAGGAGATTCTATCAAATTGTACAAGGAGCTCGCTGTTATATTTAGGATCTAATTAGACTGATTTTCAGGTCATTAAGAATTAAGTTAATTTTTCAATGCTACCAGAGATAACTAACATCACTGTTATTATTTTTTTAATGGAATATTGATATCTGAAATGACGCTTATCAAACTCCTTTACAAAAGAAGGATTGAGAGACAAAGCCACGAATGGCTAAAATGGCCACAGATAATTTTGTTTCTTAAATGTTTGTTTTTAACTTACAATTTCAAATCATAATAATTTAGTTCTAGGCAGGCTTGGAGCAAGTATAAACTTGTGATGTTGAATGAACGACAGAAAAGGCTGGAATTTCAGTTTGTATATTTTGTTTCTTTTCCCATCTGTCTGCCTGCTATTGTGTTCGCGTGTTCGTTTCCAAGCACCCTGATCAATCATGAAGTGATTGAAGGCAGGGAGGGTGGAGGTGTCAGAGAGAGAGAGAGAGAAGAATCTTCATGTCTGGGTGGAAGAGTTCGTATCCCACTGGCAGCATCGAGGATGGAAGATAGAGTGATTAGAACACCCATTGCTGTTTCCCTTGATCGGCTCTCTGTGGACGAGTATTCCAGCAATTAAAGGCGGAAATAATTTCCTTTCTTTGGTGGTGCTGGCACTGGATGTCATGTTTGCTTATTTCATTTATTCACATTTGTCCGAATCTTTTTGTCTTCTTCTTCTCTCACCTCTTCCTTGTCAACTGTGTTCTCAGGGCGTAAACATCATGTGACTGCATCTGCCAATGCAGGTCCTGTTTATCCATCTTCTCTTGATTAGAGGCCATGGCTAGAAAGGACCACTGTAGCAGAAAAGGGGACAAGGCAGACAGGGAAAAAGGTAGACAACATTTTGGAGTGGGCCGGGAAGAGCTATGCTGCATCCCCCAGACACTTATCCTCCAAAGTCAAAGCTGAGACAACTGGTGCAGTGTTCATCATTTCAGCGTCACTATGCCCTTGGTGCTCTGCTGGACCAGCGATTGTGCCAGTGCTGCAGCACAGGTCTGTGCGTATGTTTTACTGAGTAATGTTGCTGATGTGTTTTAGGTAGAGACCTATAATCGTAGAAATTAGTTGGTGAATTAAATAGTCCTGAACTAAAAAGGAATAACTTCATTCTCAGATGACACAAGGAGATGTCATCGAAAATTGGAGTGACTTTCAATTAATTTGAGTTCAGAATGACACGACAAGATAATAAGAAATTATAAGAAATTAAGCTTTTCTTTTTTTAGACCATATAACATAATCAACTTTAACGTTCTCTTTTTTTATTTTTAGAGATTACTTCTAGTAGCTTTCTCGTTTCGTCCAAATTATACAAGTACTGGTCTGAAAGTTTTCACTATTTCTGAAATGGAAATGCCAATCGATCATTCAGATACACAAGCTTTTTCCCTCTAACAGTCCTTCTAAATCCTCTCAAGGCGGTGTTTTCTTGCCTATGACGTCATCGATACCCTTAACAGCCCTCGTGAACTCTCGACTAGCAGGTTCGGGGCTCTCAATCAGTGTACCTTGCAACAGCTTCTTTACATGAGGAAAGGGGAATAACTGGCAGAGTCAAGTCTGGAGAGTGCAGGGGATGAGGCAACAACAACAGCAGCACTCCCTCTGAAGCCTCAAAGTCTGTGGCTACGAAAGTTGTGTGGGGCCAAGGCATTTCCTTGATCGAGCTCATGGCCGCGAATTACCGACTTAGGACGGTGACTACATCAAGCAATGAACACTTTGGGGCAAGCAGTGGTGGACATAACACTCAAACGTGACTGTGCATCTGGCACACACAGAGAGAGAAAGAGAAAGAGAAAGAGAGAGAGAGAGAGAGAGAGAGAGAGAGAGAGAGAGAGAGAGAGAGAGAGAGAGAGAGAAGGGGGAAAAGCAGAGAGGAAGAAAATGCGTCTTTTTGCTTCTTATGCGGTCGATTTTGCGACAGAAAAACACAATACAAAAATAAAGAAAAGCCTGGTAGGGAAAGACCACCACCCAAACCACCACCACCAGCACCACCACCATCACCATAAAAAAAAC
>CM031607.1:47098846-47103846 GCA_018398815.1 Conus ventricosus | reverse complement strand
ACCACGGACTTGAAAGGGGACACGGGTCTGTGCGTGCATTGAATTAGACTCTTGTTGCCGATTCGTTTTAGGTCTGGGGCCTACGATCTTGGAAATAAATTAGGTAATATTTCTAGTCGATTTATGGCTGGCAGAATCAGAGAAAAGAAGAAGAGAGGGGGGGGGGGGGGGGGGGGGGGGGGGGGAGGAGGGGCGGGAGGGCAGAAATTAAATAGATGGAAATTGGTTCTAGCCGGCCGTGTGTGTGTGTGTGTGTGTGGTGTGTGTGTGTGTGTGTGTGTGTGTGTGTGTGTGTGTGAGTGAGTTCATTAATTTAGGTCTGTTCACACTTGGTGATATTAGACTTAAAAAAAAAACAAGAAGGGAAGCGTTTATAAAAATCTATTAATTTCATGCATGGAAAGCACTTTTGCTATTTGCACGATGTCTGGTTTGTGGGTTATTGTTTTGATAGAATCGTGTACAGTCACATCCACGTTCGATTCTTTATACAATGAAGTTAATATTGAACAATGAAAAAGAATATGGTCCACTGATAGAAGATTTGAACAATCACATGCTACACTTTGGGAAAACTTGGTTTTCCACGAATTGAGACGAAGCTTGTATATTAAAGATGACAATATCATGGACATGATAAGATTTCATACTTCTCTGGAAGGTGTTCACTGTTCACGCATTTCTCTAATAGCGAATTAATTTCTTGTACGTCAAGCTTTAAATTACTCTCAGGTGTTTTTCTTAACGCACCATCTCTAGCTAATTTATCTGCTGTTTCATTACCGGATATCCCACAGTGTGATGGAATCCAGCAAAACGATACCCCAATTCCTTTCAACATAATAACATGTATGTAATGTCTTATTTCAAAAAGTAAATCTTTTCTTATTTTTGATTCCCAATTTTGCAAGCTATATAGAACTGCCTTGGAATCAACGCAAAAAGTATATTATAGACAGCAGTGTTATCGTCACACATAAAAATCAACGCCATAAGAATAGCATACAGTTCTGCCGTAAATATGGAGAACCCTTTCCCTAGAGAAAAAGATCTACGAAACTTCAGCAATGGAATCACAAAACCATACCCTGCATACGAGTCTAAAATCGAGCACTCTGTAAAAATCTTCAGATGATATGGATAAACGGTTTCAAGGTGTTCTTTTGATTCACATGACAGAATATTAATGTTATCAACCTTCTTCATGTCAGTGTAATCTATATCGAATTTAGTGTGTGTGTGTGTGTGTGTGTGTGTGTGTGTGTGTGTGTGTGTGTGTGTGTGTGTGTGTGTGTGTGTGTTCCTCAATTTAACGTCTTCTCACTAAAAGTGATATCAGACGATGTGTTAATGGTATGTGTGGTATGCGGATGTGTGCTTATGAAAAGAACGGTGGAGGGAAGGGGGGGGGGGGGGGGTGTGGTGTAGAACTTTGAATACTACTACGTGATAAAAAAACACACATAGATAAAACCAATTTAAGATAAATTCCAACTGGACTCCGTAAGAAACTTTGACTAACTAATCTGAGAAACGAATAATGATTCAACATTCTAGAGAGTGATGACGTCGATCTCTCCGTAGTATTTCCACCAGCAATAATAATCAAGTTATTTGTTTTGGTGCAATAAATTAACAAGTGTAAAACACTTAGTGCATTTCCACACATATATCTAACATTTCTACTGAATTTTGTTTTCAGTGAATTTGAACGTAATCTGTGAATTAAGCTTCTTACATCTCCAGATTTGCTGTTTCATTCTGTGTTCCAGAACTGTATGCAATACAGTTATGACAGTAATGAGATTCCGAGTTCTTTAAGGACTGTTGGAAGCTTTTCTCAATCTGTTTGTCAATTAAGGAATAACATTCTGAAACATCTAAAGGTATATTAAGTGAAGTTGTGCTTTCCATATTTCTCGCTGCTCTTTTTGCTGCGTGATCAACCTTTTCATTTGATACAATTCCACCGTGAGATGGTACCCTATAAAACGTAACAGTGATCTCTTTAAGTGATAAAAGGTGAATCATGGTTAATTTCTAGTCTCAAGTCGAATTTTTGAATTTTGGGACTGGAGGGCACCCAGAACCGATTTGCTATCAGTACACACAAGAATTCAACATGAATTTAGGGGGAAATGTGTGTGTGTGTGTGTGGTGTGTGTGTGTGTGTGTGTGTGTGTGTGTGTGTGTGTGTGCGTGCGTGCGTGCGTGCGTCCGTGCGTGCGTGCGTGCGTGCGTGCGTGCGTGTGTGTGTGTGTGTGTGTGTGTGTTGTGTGTGTGTGTGTGTGAGTGCGCGCGCGCACGTGTGTGTGTATGTGTGTGTGTGTGTGTGTGTGTGTGTGTGTGTGTGTGTGTGTGTGTGTGTGTGAGAGAGAGAGAGAGAGAGAGAGGAGGAGAGAGAGAGAGAGAGGAGTGAGAGAGAGAGAGAGAGAGATTAGTATAACCTCTCTTATTCAGAATACAGGTATAAGTATGGATGTCATAGATATGTCAAAGACCAAAGAGAATCAAAGAGACAGACTAGCACACACACACAAAAATACTCACAACCATCACCAGAATGCCAACTCAATATCTCAGCACATCCATAAAGGTCACAGACTTTCACATCGTTACATTAGCAGGAGACAGACTGAGCCATTGCAACACACAGTATGTCTCAGGTTCATCAATGAAATTTTCCCGTTTGCATCGAATAGCTTCAATATTGGACCACAAGAGATTCTATCAAAATGTACAAGGCGCTCCCTGTTATATTTAGAATCTAACCAGATTGATTTTCAGGCTATAAAGGGCAGAAAAAGGAAAGGAAAAAGAATAAAAGGTCTACTTTAGAGATTTTCGATAATTTATTAAAAACAGGTCTACATGTCATATAACTACAGTATGGTATTCATTTTTCAAGAAAAATCGCCGGAAGAATTTAATAGATAAAAAACGACTTTTGCACACCTGTTCAAACCCCGCGCGGTAGACCGAAAACCGTGACGTCACTTGATGGACTGGCCGTCAGCCGCGACCTACACAACAAGGCAATGCCAAGTGAAATCAACACGAGTTGCGATCCCCCACAGCCTAAAAAGTCACAGATCACGAGGGGGTGGCAGATATTGTGCTGTAGGCGAGTGCAGCAGCTCAGCAGGAGACGGATATTCTTTGCACACATTTCCATCTGATCCAGATACTCGAAAGAAGTGGATTCGGTTCGTGCAACCATGCTCGGCCGCTAAGCTCTTTTTACCACGTCAGTTCCAGCTGGACCGCGGAAACGAGCTATTCCGACAGTTGCCGAGCCCGTTCGAGTGGATCAAAAACTTCGTCTGCATTGTGCGCGTATACTTTGAAGGCGGAGTGGTAAGCTCGTACAGATGAGTACGATAGTCGCATGTTTATTCTGTTCTTATCTATGGACAGATCACACTTGTTAAATTGAATGAACACGTTAAGGCTTGAGGAAGGAGAATTTCCGCTCGCCGTCCACGCGTGATCGCACCAAGAAGTCAGTCGGTAGCCTCCCTCGAGACTTCGGTAAAGTCCGTACACCTTCGGAATGCTGTGTTCGGGCGTCCAGCTGGAACTGAACTGACGTGGTAAAAAGAACGTAGCGTTCAAACTGATAAGGTACAGGCCTTGCAGAAACATCCCCAGAGTCACATTGGCTGTCGCAATCATAGTCACTGCTTTTACATGATAAATTGAATACCGAGTGAGATGTGCAAGAACCATCAGAATCGCTTTCTGTCGCCGTCGCTGACCATCATGTGACGTCACATCCAAGAGCAGTTAAGCCATGCCAAGATTTAGTTGATTACCTCCCGTTTTCTTGATTACAGGTGAAAATGCCCACTTTCGCGGATCGATTTCGTGTGATCGGGAGCGAATCGGATGTTTATTTTACCAGTTTATCAAACATTTCACATTTCTGCATAAGCTGACCAATTATCGAAAACCTCTAAAGCAGACCTTTAAGTTCATATTTTTCTGTGCAATCAGATAAAAACTAACGTCACTGTTCGTATTCAAATCGAATATCCATATCCGAAACGACGCTTGATAAACTCCTTTACAAAAGACGAAATGAGATACAAAGCCAGGAATTGTTGAAATAGGCACAGGCAATTTTTTTTTGTTTCTTAGAGTATCTTACCTAACGACTTCAAATAGCAATTTTGTTCCAGTTAGACTTGGAACGCAGTATGAATAACACGAAGTTGAATGAACAACAGAAGAAGCTGCAATTTCAGTTTGTATGTTCTTTTTTTTCCAATTTCACTGCTCGCCATCACGTTCGAGTGTTTGTTTTCTAAGCACGCTGGTCACACTGATAAATCATGAAGGTATTACAGGCTGGGATGGTGACGGTGTCAGAGAAAGACGGGAATCTTCATGTCTTCGAGGCGAGTTCGTCCCCTCACTATCAGCGTTGGTGATAGAAGATCGAGCGATTAGAACCACGGCCCTCCTTGCTGTTTCCCTTGATTGACTGTCTGAGGGTGAGTAATCCAGTAATTATGGGCGGAAATTATTATCTTTCCTTGGCGGTGGTAGTACTAGCTGTGTTGTGTGTTTATTATATTACTTCACGTTTGTCAGAATCTTTTTTTCTATTTAAATCAGATCTAGTTGCAAAGTGAGACGACTGCAGGCGGAAATCTATTTAAATTAGTTTAAAAAGAAAGATGACTGTTCCGCCGAACGAAAAGAGACAAAACACGACGCGTTTTGACCTCTTTGGTCTTCATCAGGTAAGACACACAATATTTAAGGCAATGAAGATGAAGAACGAACAATCCCTTATCCAATCAAATTGGGGGAGAAGAACGAACAATCCCTTATCCAATCAAATTGGGGGAGAAGAACGAACAATCCCTTATCCAATCAAATTGGGGGAGAAGAACGAACAATCCCTTATCCAATCAAATTGGGGGAAAGCTGAATGCTCATTTTGCACCCAGTTTTAGAAATCAAATATCAAATCTGGGTGGTTTAAAGCTGGT
>CM031607.1:47086346-47088846 GCA_018398815.1 Conus ventricosus | reverse complement strand
ATTCGCATAAAATAAGGAAAGACAATGTTTCTCTCTCCGCTGCAAGAAATCCAATCCGCGCGCTTCGAGCATCACTTTGCAGAATCCGTTCCAAGATTCCTGTTGTTGATCTTGATTTGAAAATCGCCGTACCGTTATTTTTGTGAAAGTTTCTTTGCATAGTGGAAAACCTTTGAACATGCCATTTCTCTTTTTCATTCAGTGCTCATTCCCAAATTGCGCATGCAGCCGACAATTTTGCATCGCAAATTATCACCCTATAAAAGACTTTTAAACTCTTTTTATTTGTGATAAATGTATCCAGACTTGCCTTTGTTTTACTACATTTCTTACTTGTGATTTTTTTTTCTCATGTAAATTTTGACTGCACATGTAACCCTGTGAAGTGAGAAAGACGTGCATTGAGTTCAACATTTACGCTGAATTCGTTAACACTTAGATAAAAAGTCGTTTGCCTTCGGCCGGTTTTGAAATATAATGAATATTTTTGTTTCTCCAGTCTCCGAAATGTACTGTTTTGGCCATTTTTTTAATGTATTATTTTACAAGATTGGCTGCACGAGATTATATTCTGGAGCAATCATTTCAGAAATGTTTGAGTACATGACAGGCGTCAAAAACATCTTTCCAAAATCTAGGCCTATTTACTGCAGCTTATTTAAAAAGCAATCTTGGTCCAAGCTTAAGCACTGAGTGTATTCTGAAGAAATTATCCCCTAAAATCTTAGTGCATCTCCGCGTTTTGTCTCCAAACAGTTTCCTGAGCCAAGCTAATTTGATTGAACACATTTTGGCTTTTATTATAAAGAGGACACCGGTACCCTCTTCATCGGCTGAATGGATCGCCGTGTTTCTCTTTATTTTGCATTTTTTTTCTTATCCCCCACAAAATCAGTACATATCCCTCGAAGCTGTGAGATTTTTTTTGTCTTGGGAGGTTAGGAAGTAACATGCAGAAGTACATCAATTTCGACACATCAAATTGGACAAAACTGAAAATGTTCAAATGGCCACCATGCCCAGTGGTAGCCTCGCTAAAGTGTTTGAGAGTATGTTCAGTTTATCTCTTATATTTAGTTTCTACCATTTCACTATCTTCACTTTCGAGCCACACCCCATGGAATTTGAAATTTAGGGGAATTCCATTCCCTGTTCAAACGCATACAAAAAGTTTTTTCATTATTCTTTTTCACTTCCCAACCAAACGTTATTTCTGTTCTTACCTTTACGTTCAATTCCCGACATATTTTCAAACTCTGAAAGAAGTCCGAATGAAGTACCATCCGATTTTGTACCTGTCTCCAGGAACAATAGTGTATTGTCAACAAAATCACTTATTGTTAATCAATGAATCTGAGGTTTTTGTGTCCCACTGCCGTTTTTAACTGAACGAACATTTAGGGATCTCGAATCTAGTTCGTCTAGTTTTGAATTTGGCAATTTCGGTGACCCTGGTCGTTGCTTTTATTTGCCCAATATTTTTGTTTACAATCTAACATCGGTGAAATTCGCCAGTCTTGCTGATCCTTAATTCATGGAGTGAAATAAATTAAAAAAATCAAATACATAAATAAAAAGGAACTGTTCGGGTTCGCGAAAAGGGAGGTAACCGTATGAAAAGCTCCCCTTGTAACAGAAATCAAGTGGTGACTTAACCCAGGTTTCTATGCTCGAATCGTACGTTTGTATTTCATTTGGCACGTCCATATTTCAGTTCGCAATGCTTTGGCATTAAAGAACATAAATACGAATGGATTTCTCTCTGTGAAGAAAAAAAAGGCTTTTGAAAAACAAACTTATTGACAATATCACACTTCTTATGCACTTGGTTGAAAACAAACAGTAACCTTATAATATCAGTGAATACAGAATCAGCAAGTGAAACAAAGACATCCACAAAGTGAAACAAAGACATCCACAAAGTGAAACAAAGACATCCACAAAGTGAGGAATGCATACATCATCAATGGAAAACAAAAACCCTCGTGTAAATACTTAACTGACGAGGAAAACAATAACTTTGCAAACATCAACAAGATCATTTCGCCGTTCGAAATGGTACACATCGATCAGCATGAGGCACAAACTGAGTAAAACGTTCTATTTTTGGTAATCTCATTTCTGAGGCAGTTTTTGCGCGTGTGTATGTTACGATTCTATGCGTGAGAATGCGCGCGCGCACGCATGTGTATGCATGCATGCACTCGCGTTCGTGTGTGTGTTTGTTTATCTGTGTAAGGCAGGACTAAAAAATCAAGAAATCCGTTAGGTCAAAGTTTTGTTGTTGTTTGTACTTCTTTTTTATATGATAAAGTACCAGGTTGTTCCAATCAACATTCCAGGAGCCATGTGAACTATCATATTATCTAGCGTTCAGTAGAAAGTATAATCAGGCTACAATTAAATGAAAAAACAGAAAAATTCTGTTATTGCTCATTCCGATCCAGTATCCCTGCTATACACCCTCCTTTCCCACTCCACCCCTCACACCACAGACAGA
>CM031607.1:47063838-47081338 GCA_018398815.1 Conus ventricosus | reverse complement strand
GTCGTTTGCCTTCGCCGGGTTTTTAAAATATAATAATTTTTGTTTTCCAGTCTCCAAAATGTACGTTTTTTCCCATTTTTTTAAGTATTTTTACAATTGGCTGCACAGTTATATTCTGGAGCAATCATTTCAAAAATGTTGAGACTGACAGGCGTCAAAAACATTTTTCCCAAAAAATCTGGGCCTTTTTCGCATTATTTAAAAAGCAATTTTGGTCCAAGCTTAAAGCAGGGGTGTACTAAAAAATTTATCCCAAAAATCTTAGTGCATCCCGCTTTTTGTTCCAAACTTTTTCTGAGCCAAAGGGCTAATTTTGATTGAAACCTTTTGGGGCTTTTATTTAAAGGGAACCGTCCCCTTTCTTGGGCTAAGGGATCGCCGTGTTTCTCTTTATTTTTGATTTTTTTTTTTATCCCCCAAAAAATCGTACATATCCCTCGAAGCTGTGAGATTTTTTTTGTTTTGGGGGTTTAGGAAGTAACATGCAAAGTACAAATTTCGACAATCAATTGGAAAAAACTAAAATTTTAAAAATGGCCACCTGCCCAGGGGTAGCCTCGCTAAAGTGTTGAGAGTTTTCAGTTTATCTCTATTTTTATTTACCATTTCACTATTTTCACTTTCGAGCCACCCCCCTGGAATTTGAAATTTGGGGGGAATTTTCCATTCCTTTTCAAAACCAAAAAAAAATTTTTTTTCATTATTCTTTTTCATTCCCAACCAAACGTTATTTCTTTTACCTTTATTTTCAATTCCCGACATATTTAAAATCAAAAGAAGCCAATAATACCATCCGATTTTTGTACCTGTCCGGGAACAATAGTATTTCACAAAATCACTTTTTGTTAATCAATAAATTTGGGGTTTTTTGTGTCCCTCTGCCGTTTTTAACAACGACTTTTTAGGGATTCAAATCTAGTTCCTAGTTTTGAATTTGGAATTTCGGTAAACCCGGTCGTTGTTTTTTATTTCCCCAATTTTTTGTTTACAATCTAACAGGGGTGAAATTCGCCTTCTTGCGACCCAAAATTTCATGGGTGAAAAAAAATTTAAAAAAAAAACAAATTCATAAATAAAAAGGAACGTTGGGGTTCGCAAAAAGGAAAACCGTATGAAAAGCCCCCCTTTGAAACGAAATAAGTGTATTAACCCAGGTTTCATTCGAATCGTACGTTTGTTTTTTTCATTTGGCCGTCCATATTTCAGTTCGCAAGTTTTGGGCATTAAAAAATAAATACGAATGGTTTTTCCTGGAAAGAAAAAAAAGGTTTTTTAAAAAAAACAACTTATTGAAAATATCACACTTCTTATCCGGGTTGAAAAACAAACAGAAAACCTTAAAAATTCATGAATACAGAATCACAAGTGAAAAAAAGACATCCACAAAGTGAAACAAAGACATCCACAAAGTGAAAAAAAGACACCACAAAGTGAGGAATGCATACACATCAATGGAAAACAAAACCTCGTGAAAATACTTAACTGACGAAAAAACAATAATTTTGCAAACTCAAAAAGATCTTTTTCCCGTTCGAAAGGGTACACATCGATCAGCTGGGGGCACAAACTGTAAAACGTTTTTTTTTTTGGAAAACTTTTTTCTGGGGCATTTTTTTGGCGCGTGGTATGTTCGATTTTGCTGAAATGCGCGCGCGCCCATGGTATGCTCATGCCTCGCGTTCGTGTGTGTGTTTGTTTATCTTGAAAGGCAGGATAAAAAATCAGAAATCCGTTAGGGTAAAATTGTTTGTTTTTTTTTACTTCTTTTTATAGTAAAGTACCGGGTTTTTCCAATAAAATTTCCAGACCCATGGAACTATCATATTTTAGCGCAGTAGAAAGTAAATCACTACAATTAATGAAAAAACGAAAAATTCTTTTATTGCTCTTTCCGCCCAGTATCCTGCTATACCCCCCTTTCCCTCCACCCCCCACACCACAGACAGACAGACACACCACGCACGACCACACACGCACAAACCCACACACACACGTCGCGCGCGCGCGCTGCGCGCGAGACCACACATTATCATAGCTCCCTCCCCCCTTTTTCCCCCCCTCCCCCCCCCCCCACCTTTCTCCCAATCACCATCACCCACCCCGCACACACCCTTTTCTATAAAGACAGAAGAAGAGAACGTGAAAACAAAACCTAACAAAACAAAAACAACACAAATAACAAAAAACAAACAACGACGACGAGACGGTCAAGAAGAGGCTTTTGAAGACTAGTACTCTAACGTGACTCAGAAAAAAAAAGGTATTGACAATTAAGGAGGTCGTGAGGTCGTGGGGTGGTTTCCAACTCTTACCCTGACACAGATTTTCATACGTCTGACATGAGGAAGTGGTTTTTTTAAACGTTCCCCCTGAAAGCTTTGTTCTCAAAACCCCCTCCCCCCCCCTTCATCTAAGGGGGGGGGAAGGAGGCAAACAAAACTTTTATGGAGGCGCAGATGACAGAATTTTTTTTTTTTTGGGGGGGGGGGGGGGGGGGGGGGGGGAAGCAGTTTATAATTAAATCAGAACAAAAAAAACGAAAGGGGGAAAGGGGGGGGAGGGGGCGGGAAAAAGGATGGGGGGGGTGCCAACACACTAAACCGACACGTGGGGGATATAAAAATAAAAGTCTGTAGAGTAGTGAAAGGGATTTTTTAACTACAGAAAAAAGACGACGGCAACAACAACAGCAACAACAACAAAAACAACAACAAAATAACAGCAGCAAACACAGCCAACACAACAACAAAAACAACAACAACAAAACACAGAAAACCCAGACAAAAACAACAACAACAACAATAACAGCAGCAACACACAAAACAACAAAAACAACAAGAACACAAAAACAACGGAAGGGGAAATGGTTGATTTGATGATAATAACGAAATAATAACAGCAGCAGCACAGCAACAAAAAGAAACAAATTTTTTTTACATTGAAAATACCCCACCACCACGATAATGTAATATAGTAGTAATAACAACACAACTACAATAATAAAAATTTGAATGTGCGAGCCCACACAAGGCATGTCCCCCTCCATCACATGTGTAGGATATGAATCTTTCCCCGTGCCACAATTAAAGGAAAATATTCATAGGGCTTGATATGTGCGGGCGTCCCCAAAAAAATTTTGTGAGATGACCTTCAAGAAACAATTTGGGGTCATTGGGTGAAAGTGCCACTGGGAGATTTTTTAAAAAAGGGCTGGTAAGGAAAGGGCTGTCATGTGTTTTGAAACGAGTATGCACCACGGAAAGGGAGGAAAGAGTCATTTTAACCCAGGAGCCTAAACCCAAACCCTGTCGGGACGGGGCCCTCTTGCTGCCCGTCCTTCCCCACCCCTTCACCCTTTTACCCTCGCCCTTCCCCCCTTTCATTTTTCCCCCCGGGTGTTGAAGAGGGCCATGGTTGGGGAACACACTGGTATTCGCCCAGCGGGTTTCCAAACCCGGGAGAGGAGTTGAAGCCGTCGTTTTCCAAACAAAAGAACCCCGGGAAGAGAAGTCGAGACTCGTATCTCCAGGACGGGAGAATTCGGGGGCGTTATGTCTGGGAGAGACAGGGAAATTTTAAAAAGGGGGGAGCTTTTTTTGAGGCAGCACCTCGGATTACGGAGTTTGTTTCCCTGGTTGGGTTTTTTTGGATAAGGAAGGGAAAGGCCATAGCTTTATAAAGGGGAAAAATTATTTTATCTCCATGTGGGGGAAGTACAGTGTAAAGGGAAATCATGGGGAAAGATGATTTGTCCTCGGTGGAGGGAAATACAGGGGCAGATTTATTGTCTCTCATTGGAGAGAGATACTTTTGTAAAACCTGTTTACAAGGGGTTGATGATTAATAAATTTTTCCCCCAAGGGGGGGGGAAAAGAAAACATGGGTAGGGGCCCTTTGGTTGTTTGGAAAGATGCGTGTGCGATGGGTAAATGCGTCATGAATGCGGGTATCAAGAGTGACGGTGACATGGTGACCCGACTCCAAAATTTTCACCGGGCTACTCCCTTTTGGTTTTTTTCCCTAAAAAAAAAAAAGATTTCTATTTGCCCCTCAAGGGGTTTTTGGGGAAGAGAAAAAAGAAAGATTTCATTGTGCCCTCAAGGTTTGAGGGAAGGAAAAAAAAAAAAAAAAAAATTAGTGTTATTGATTGTGTATAATATTCATTGTTTTTTTTTTTTGCTTTTTCATGTGTTTTTAAAGGGTGGTTGAGATTTTTTTTTTTTTGCTCTGTCCTTTGGTTTTTTTTTTTGTAAGATTTTTTTTTGCCCTTCCCCACCCGGGACCGAAGCCTCAACCCCTCTTGCTCGAAAGGCGCGGGGGGGCAGGGCTTTGGGAGTCTTTTCCTTCCCCAGAGGATTAGAATTTTTTTTCCCCTTTCCCGGAGATAGCCCCCCCCCTTTTCCCTGCGTTTAGCAGGGGACATGGCTTTGGGGAGTCGATAGCCCCCCCCCTTTTCTCAAAAATTCAATTTCCTTTCGTTTCCTATTTTTTCATTTTTGATTTTTCCCCCTTGCCCCTCAGAGTGGGGGATAATTTCCCCTCCGCACGCAATAGTGTGGGTGGGGGAGTTATTACCGCTCTGTCCAAAAAACTTTTATCTTTTGATCATTTTTTTTTCTGGGTGGTCAGTTTTTTCTTTGAGTTTGAGTGAATTGCATTTATTGATTGATTGTTTAATTTTTTTGTATTATTAGTATGTGGGATTTTTTGTCAGTGATTTTTTTTCCCCGTCCCCATTTCAGGGAAACATGACCATAGGTGTGTCTGGGGGCTTTTTTTGCTTTTTGATTTTGTTTCATATTCGGTCCTGTTACCCTTTTTTTTTTTTCCCCCCCCTTTTTTCAAAACCCTCTTAAAACCTTCTCCTAAATTAGCTCCATGTTTTTTTTTTAAACATTTTTCATTTTTTAGGTGGGGTTTTCCCGTATTTGTGTTTTTTCCCTCTTTTTTTTTGTTTGTGCTTCCATTTGTTTTGTAAATTTATTTTATTTTTTTGTTTAAGGGGGAAAATTTTTTTGTAAATTCATTTGAAAGTAAGTAAAAAAGAAAGACTGAAAACAAGAACATTAAAAAAACTAAAACTTTTAAAAATTTTATTTCAGAAAACTTTTTTGTGTTTTTTTCCCTTTCAAAGGGGAAACAGTTTTGCATTAAATTCATTTTTTTTCAAAATTTCCCCAATTGTTAGCATTGCAAATTTTTTTTTGGAAAAATACTTTCCTTGGATTTCTACTACCCTGTTTTAGTAAGCTTTTTTTGTTACCCCGGAAATTTAAATTCTGTATTTGTAATACATTTTAGGGTTTGTGAAAAAAAATATCATCATATACCCTTTTTTTTATTCATCTTTGAGATTGTTTGGTTTTTATATCTGACGTTCTTATGGATGATTTTGATAAATGTTAAACAAGGGGAAACCCTTTGGGTTTTGAGGGAAAAAAAACTTACTAACTTTGTGCAACTGCCAGAAAGGGCAGACACAAGACAGGGGGAAGCTGAAAAAAATAAATTACGGGGGAAGCCGAAATTGAAGAAAAAAATTAAAGGGAAGCGAAGAAAAGACTAGAGGGGAAGCTGAAGAAAATAAATTACAGAGGGAACGAAGCAAATGACTAAAGGGAAGCTGAAGCTGAAGAACGCAATTTAAGTTGAGGCAGTTAGAATAGAACTGAGCTGAAATTAAAAAAATCCGGCACGAGAGAACCCCCACCAGCCCGGTTCCCGCACCCAGCCTCAACCAAAAGCCATTTTCCAAATTCCCGCCTTTTGAGGAAAAAAGGAAAAACATTGATAGTTTTTTTTTCCCGATTTGAAAGTCACGCAACGTTTTGGGGTTGGGCCAAAGGAAAAGTGGACATTGAAAATTCTCGTTGTTTTAAGGGGAGCGCTTTGACATGTACCCCCACTTTCGCGAAACAAAAAATTTTAAATTGGGGGGTCAGTTTTAAAAAAGAACCCTCAAGAAAATTTTAAGTTCTGCTGATCGTTTTCACGAACGTTTCCGTTTTGTGCCCCGAAAAAAGGGGAACTTTCCGGTTTTCTGATCCGCATGAGTCTTGTTTTGGGGATGGGTCATTTTTCTAAAACGAAAAAGACTTTTCGTCATGCAATCTCCTTCTTAGAGAACAACTTTCCAGAGCGTGAGCAAAGATCGGCCACTTTTTTTTAAAAAAAAGGCATTTTTGAAAAAAGGGAGGGAAAAGGTCAAGGCTATCATATTTTATCGCTCACCCAGATAAGGGGGGGGCTAAAAGGAAATTTTCCCCTCTTTGAGTCTCGCTCAGACATCCCATCAGGACAGGGAAGTTACAGGAAAAGGGAAATCGTGGGTCATTTTTGATTCCCCAAAGGGTATACCATCCCAGGAACGGACAGGGTCTTTCCCGGGGGCGAGTGATTTCACAATACCCTACTCACCGCCGGACAGACCCGTTACTTCCACAAACGTTCCCAGGGCGTGGACAAAAGCCCCCCAAGACCTTTTGGGCCCTTTTGGGGCCCGAACAGAATCCAAAAACAGTCAGCTGCCCATCAGACAATGGCTGTTTCTTTTGTGAGGGAAGTTCCATCGAAACAGAATTGCCCTTTCGACCGGGTGATTCAAAACCCGCATTAGTCTCCCCTGATTGTGAAAAGGCTTGTTTGAACCAGATCAAAATGTTGGGGGACTTGTTAGAAAAAGGGCCATCATGGATTGCAGGCTTCGGTTTTGCGAGCCTGGGGGCACCACTGCTGGGTCGGAAATCTTTCGTGCTTCAAGACCATTCTCACACTGTCCAAAAGTGTAGGCGTTTTTGGAAAGGCAAGATTGAAACGTTTCCGCTGGCAAAATTTCAGTCGACACCCCGTACTACTCCCCGGGTTTCTTAGCCTGTGTCTTTTATAACCCCGTTGCGATTTATCTTGGGCAAATTTCAGGGGTTTGACAGACATGGGGGTGCTGGGGATCGTTTTTTCCTTTCTTGTGATACTGATCAAAAGTTAGAGCAGGGGAAAAGGTACAAAGCCGCTAAAAGTTCAAAACTGCATAAAATCCAGATTACCCCCCATGATTTAAAAAAAAAGCAGGGAAAAAACGAGACGCTGACGACAATACTTTTTGCTGCTAAACAGACTGTCACTGACGTACCAAAAGGATAAACCAAGTACAATGGACCTGAATTCTCTAAGGTGTTCCTGGACAGGGCAACAGACGGTTTGGTTTCCCAAAAACCCCTTAAGAAACAGTGGCCACGGTCATGATGCATTGTTTCTGGTCATGTGGGTCAAAAAAAACATTAAAGAGGTTCTTTATTTTTTTATTGGCCCGGGGGTCAAAAGGATTTAGAAATCGCCCCTCATGTGACATCGCCAAAACCTCAGAAAGGTCCGTCCCCTGTGCACCTTTGCACAAAAAGCCCCTTCATTTCTGTTTATTTTGGGGAAGGGAGTATTTACTTGTTGGGCCCTTTTCCACTGTCTTTTTTCCGGGGTATCCTAATCTTGATTTGGTGGGCCAAACAACAAAGGATCCAAAGCGATTCCCTTGAAGAAATTGAAACGTATTGTCCTGAAGCCCTTTCTTTCAATTTTTTCCGAGGGGTCTTCCCAAAGAAAACCTCCGGATTGTTTGGAACGCAATTCATTTCTGATCTCATGAGAAAATTTACAGACGGTCAAACCTTCCTTTCAACCACGCCATTCATCCCCCAAACGAATGGCAGGTTTTAAGTTTTAAGGAAAGTTGAATCCAGTTGGGAAAAGGTTTCAAGGCAAAGGGCCCCCGGATGGGTCGTTTCGCCCCCTTTTCTTTTTGCTACAGGGGAAAACCGAACGAAAAGCTGGGGTTCTCTCCATTTGTTTTTTTTTGGGGCACTCACCAAAGGGGACCTTTGGATTATTGAGACAAAAAGGGGCGAAAAAGACGGACATACCTGACAGTAAAACTTTTCCCCAAAAGTTTATGAACTCCCTAATCGTTTGAAGGGTGCATGTGACTTTTCAACAGTCAGTATAGAAAAACAATGTGTACAAGGTCTTTGCAGACAGAAAAAACAAAGGGCCCTTCCCCCTTTGTAGGGATAAAGTCCTTTTATTATCCTGAGAACTAACAAGTTTTGTGTTTGTGGAAGGGGCCTTTTCAGGTGTCAAAACTTCTGAAGTAAAATATAAGATCAAAAAAGGCAAACACTGAGAAAGGGATTTCATGTGACATGTTGAAGAATATGTTGAACGTACAAATGTTTCCCCCAACCATCGTTGAGTGGAATGTCCTTTTCAGAAACTTGCAAATGACAGACTTATCATGATGAATTTGTACCCAAGTAACGTACAGGGCAGATAAAAAGGTTTTTAAAACAGCAAATGTAGGAAGTTAACACTCCATGCAGATGGTTGTACCCCCCTTTCCAATCTGTCTTTCAAAGGGGAAAACCCTTTAGGATGGGTTCGTCAATGATTTTTCTAAAGTCAACAGAACAGCTCAAAGCATTTTGAAAGACTTTTAGGATGGTTGAAGGGTACCCAGGGACTAACTGGATTGAAACCCCCCTAGTATTCAGTTAAATTCTGAAATACCCGTGCGAACCAAACCCTACCCCCTCCCCTTTGCAAAAAAAAGGTGGTTTTAAGAGAAATCAATGTAATGCTGGATTTAAAAAGGGTGAACCTTCTAATCTCCCCACAGCCACCATGGGATTGGTGGACAAACCTGATGGATCAGTGCGTTTTTTGCATCGATTACAGAAAAGTAAAAGACATGGTTCGGCCGAGCCTATCCCGACATTGAAGAAATTCTGTGTCAGCTCCGGGAAAGGGAAAATATTTTGTGGGGCAGTAACTTGACTAAAGAATTCATTTACCCTTGAACCCGTGCCGGGGAAAACAAATGCTGGCAATTTGTTTTTCACGTGCCCCCCCCCCCCCCCCAATATTCATGGACAAATGACTGTCTTTAAAGGGGAAAGACTATTCCGTTTTTTTTCTTTCTTATATTACGGGTGTGACCTTTTGAGGTGATTGTATGTACACGATTTAAATCAAGTGGTTTTATGCATAAATTTTTTCTTATTAAGTACATATGTTTTTTCAAGCAAAAAAACCTTGAGTTTTTGTAATCATATCTATTCTTTGGGAAACAATGGGGAAAAATCAAGTACTATTTTTGCTAACTTGCTTGTGACGATGAAACTTATGAGGTGATGGCAAATAACCCTTTAAAAAAGATATATACATGTTTTGATTGGCAATGAGCAAAACCCAAAGTTTTCATTTTTCATTGCAACAAAGGAAAAAAGGGGACTTTTCAAATGGCTATAACTTTATGGGGGGAAAAAGAAATTATGTTAAAATATGTTTTTTTTGTTTAATGTCTATTGAGAAAAATTACCTTTTGGAAAAATTCTCTTTTCATGAGGGTTTTGAAAAATATGATGTGAGACAAAATCAGGGAAAATGTTTCTTCACATCTTTTTAGAACACAATTTGGGGCTTTGAAATTTTTGATATCCTAATTTTTTATCCATGTAATTTGTGAAATTTCTTTTGGAATATGGGGTTCAATTTTTAATGTTTTTTTTTTTTAAAAAAAGAAAGTTTAAATATGCTATTTAGGGGTCAGGTGATTGTTTATACTTTGAAATTATTAATTTTGGGGAATCTGTGCGATGGTTTTACATTTTGAGATTATGGAAGTTTTTTTAAGGAAGTTGTAAATCCTTTAAAAAAATTTTTTTTGAAAAAATTTTTTCCCAGGATGGGGGTGTCATGTACTACCCACATCAAGGCTGGACCTCCCTCACTGTAGTTAGTGATATGAACATTTCCCCGTGCCACAATTTAAAAGGGAAAAAATTTTATGGCTTGACTAGGGACGGGCGTCCCAAAAAATTGTGAGTATGACCTTTTAAGAAACGAAGGGCATTGGGGGAAAGGCCATGAGTGAGAGTTTAACAAGGGGGGGTAAGGGAAGGTGCTGGGCATTTTTTTGAACATGAGTATGCACTCACAGGAGAAAAGGGGGAAAAAGGGCAGTTTTAACCCGCAATGGGCCTAGGACTCGAACCTTTTGGGCGGTGGTCCCTTGCGACCAGTCATTCCAGCCCTTCCCCCCTTTACCCCTTTGCCCTTCACCCTTTTACCTTTTTACCCCGTGAGGTGGTTGAAGATGGCCATGGTGTGAGGAAAACACTGGGAGTTTAGCCCCCGCAGGGCCCAAATCCGGGGGAGGATTGAAGCTCGTCGTTTCTCAAGAGACGAAAACCCAGGGAAAAGAAATCGAGACTTATCTCCGGGCAGGAGAATTCCCAGGGGGCATAAATTTTTTTCGGAGAGACAGGGAATTGAGAAAGCAGGGGGGCTTTTTCTTGAGGCGGCGGTCCCAGTGATTTCGGGGTTTTTGAAATTTTCCCCGGTTCGGATTTTTTGGGTAAGGAATGGAAGGGCCCAAACTTTATAAAGCGGGAAATAATTATTTTATCTTCGTTGGGAAGATACAGTGTAAAAGGGAAAAAAATGTGGAAGATTGATTTTTCTCCCCGGTGGGAGAGATAATGGTTTCAGATTTATTTGTCTCCAGTGTGGAGAAGATCTTGTAAACCGTGTTTTCAAATGGTTGATGTTTAGTAAATTGTTTTCCCTGAAGAGGGGAGAAGAAAAACATTTGGTAGTGCGCCTTTGGTTTTTTGGAAAGATTCGTTGGGGGTAGGAGTAAATGCTGTCTGAGGGGTATGCAAGAGTTACAGTGTGACAAAAATAACAACAATAATAATGATAGTCATGATAGGATGTGGTGATAACAAAAAACATGAAAGGGGTGGGGATGTGTTGATGATGTATAAAATACAATAAAAAAAAACCAAACAAAAAAAAAAATATAAAATAATAATAAAATAAAAAAAAATAATTTAAAAAAGATAAAGAAGAAAGAAAAAAAGAAGAAAATGATAAAAAATAGTATAGTTTTTGTAGTAGTAATATATAACAAAATAAACATAAAAATTTGTTTTATTTTCATAAAAACAGCAACAAAAATAACAATAATGAAATAATAATAATATTTTGAATAATATTATCCAATAAAACAATGATGATGATAATGATAAAAGACAACAATAAAAACAAACAATAAAAAAGAAACAACCCTACTAATATAATAACAACAATAAACAATTATTTTAACAACAACCACCCCAAAAATAATAATAATTTAACATAATAATGATAATAATAATAATAGCATAATAAAGACGATTTGATGATGATAAAAATAAAAATTATAAAGAAATCATCATCATCATCAGATAAGTTTTCCGTTGTCATGGAAAACGCATGTAAAATAAGAGAAAAGAAAGATTCCCGGGGGTTAAAAAAAACAACAACAACAACAACAACACAACAACAACAAAAATATGTCGGAAGTAGATTCGAAGGGTTTCGTCACAGGGTGGTTTACATCATAACTCCCCTTTAAGGGGGGTTTCTGTGCGGATTCAGAAAACGTTCCCCGGGCAGTAAGGGATCCATCAGATTCGGGGCGATTAACAACAACCGGGGAAACCGGACAGCGACATGCATCAGCCTACACTACGATGACAACCGCAAAAAAAACCCCTTTGTATCGCTGGGCCACAACATGTTGGGAAACACTATAAAAGAGAACAAGCGCTACGTTGCAGGGTTGCTGACAGAAGAACACGGAGCACGCTCTAAAAGGATCGCCCTTTAGGGGGGCTTTATAATCCCCTAGGACGCAGTCGAGGAACTGCAGCCATCAAACCATCAAGTACGGTACTGCAGCGACTTTATCCGGCGAGCCAAAAAGATGTAGCCCGCCGGACGGGGGTGAGCTTGCACAGACCTTTAAACCTCCCCCACCTTTTAACAGTCAAGGGACATGGGACCAGACCTTGGGGAGGAAGGACTTCGTCAGCTGACAGAAAACGGGTGGGTGGGGGTTGCCCCGCGCGCCTACTTCACGCCTGGGGTGTCCACGAACACCGCGTGTTCGAAAAACGGTTAAAAACCTTGGGGTCCTTTTCCTCTTTCCTTCTTTTTTTTCTTTTTGTTCTTTTTTTCTTTTTCTTTTTCGACTAGCTCCCGTTGGTTCCAGTATGTAGTATCCCCCGTACGTGATCCCAGTACGTAGTATCCCATTTCGTAGTACCAGTACGCAGTATCCCTATCGGTATCCCAGAAACGTGTTTCCCCGGGCGATATCCCGTATCGCAGTACCCATATGTAGTTCCCAGTATCGATATCCCAGGCCCCCAGTTCCTAGTATCGTATATCCCATTTTCTGTTTTCCCAGTACGTAGTACCTAGTATCGTAGTATCCCAGTGTCGCGTAACCCAGATCGTAGTATCCCCGCACCCCTAGACAGTATTGTAGTATTACGTATCCAATACCAGGGTCCCAGGATCCCCGATTTTGAGTCTACAGCCCTAAAACCGGATTGCAGCACCAGTGGCAAAAAATCCACCAAAACCAACGCAACCACAACTAGAAAAAAAACAAAACAACTATCAGAAGCAGAAAAGACAGCTGTATGTATGAATTTATTGCCATTCGTTTAAAAAATGTGGTTTTTAGCTGATTGATGTGGGAAGGTGGTGAACACACAACACACAAGCTTCACCACCGTACACACGCCTTGTGATCTTTGGTGGTCACACGTTGATGGGTTGTTGTTGTTGTTGTTGTTGTCGTCGTCGTCGTCGTCGTAGTTGCTCTTCATCATCATCATCATCATCATCATCATCATCATCATCATCATCATCATCATCATCTCTTCTTCTTCTTCTTCTTCTTCTTTTCTCCTTCTCCTCCATTATTCAGGGGTTTTCTCCGGACATTGGATTCCTTACTGCTCGAACCAATCTGTGAGGTCAGAGCGGTGTTAACCCCTGGAGCTTCTCTGCTGTACCTGGCATTGCGTCGGCTCTCTCTCTCTCTCTCTCTCTGTCTCTCTCTCTCTCTCTCTCTCTCTCTCTCTCTCTGATAGGAGGAGTGTCCTCCGCAGGTCAGCTGGCTGAAGGAAGGCTGCACGCTCCGTGATGCGTGGCTGTGTGTGGCGATCTGCTGACTGATGCCTGGGAGTAGTTGGGGGCGTGAACAGCCCCCAGGCCTGCAAGTTTCTACTGCAGAGGTCGGCTGTCTGAGGAGTGTGACAAGACTAACCTGGCTATGTCCGGTCCTGCTTCTTCTCAGTCGGTGTTTTTCATCGATTTCATGTCACCATGTTTGCATGGATTTTTGGTTAGATGAACAGGCATCTTGCGGTTTGGGGTTCAGCCTTTTCATACGCTACAATGTTCTTGTTTCGATTCGACCGAATCATATTTCTAAGAGGGCGGGGGAGATGAGGGTGGGTATGGGGGTGGATGGGGGGTGGGAAGTATTCCTCCATTCCGATTCTCATATCCTTTGAGAACTCTTCGTTTGGCAAGAACTTCAGTCTTGTGTTTGTTGGTAACAAATCCGATGATGATGTGTTGTGATCGGTTAACTCTTAACATCTTCTCGATGGAAAATACTGATGTCGGCAGTTCAATGCGAGCGGTGGGTAGTTTCTGAAAGGTAAAACGCTATTAAGTTGACATTCTGTCTCAGGTTCACCGTCTTGTTCCACTCCTAAGAAACAAACGGAGACTCATTTGTGGTATAATTTAATTCTGCGGGGAAGGGGGGGCTTCTCTCTCGGCTGTAAAGGTTTTCCTCAGATTGGTTGCCTCCACTTCTATTTGATCTTCAGTTTCTGTCAAGCTTTCTTTCAGAGCGTCGATTTACTTCTGTAAGTCAAAGTTATCCGAGCGTAGCCTCTCAGTCTCTTCTGAGATGACCGGATTTGATTTCACTGGTTACGAAATTGTTTTGAAGGACACCGCTGTTGTAGATATGTATGTTTCAATGCTTTCAAGCTCTGCCGAATCCCCTCTGTATTGTAAATGTCACACGGCTTCCGCTGCCTCCAGGCATTGACTTTCCATGTCTACGATTTCTAACAATGTTTCGCTGTCTCCAGGTACTAACTTTCCTCTGTCTACGATTTCTAACAATGTTCCGCTGCATCCAGGTACTGGTTTTCCATTGTCTACGATTTCTAACAATGTTTCGCTGCCTCCAGGTATTGGTTTTCCATTGTCTACGATTTCTAACAATGTTTCGCTGCCTCCAGGTATTGGTTTTCCATTGTCTACGATTTCTAACAATGTTTCCCTGCATCCAGGTATTGGTTTTCCATTGTCTACGATTTCTAACAATGTTTCGCTGCCTCCAGGTCCTGGTTTTCCATTGTCTACGATTTCTAACAATGTTTCGCTGCCTCCAGGTATTGGTTTTCCATTGTCTACGATTTCTAACAATGTTTTGCTGCCTCCAGGTCCTGGTTTTCCATTGTCTACGATTTCTAACAACGTTCCGCTGCCTCCAGGTACTGGTTTTCCATTGTCTACGATTTCTAACAATGTTTCGCTGCCTCCAGGTACTAACTTTCCTCTGTCTACGATTTCTAACAATGTTTCGCTTGCTCCAGGCACTGGCTTTCCTCTGTCTACGATTTGCAACACTGTTCTTGGCTTAGAGCTGACTGAACTGATCATTGTCTCCTGTCATCATAAAAGAAGAAACAGGAAGGCATCGTCTCCTCGTTTGTTCTGTGAGTTCTGCGTTGACATTTCTGCTGGCGATTTGACTCGCGATGATCAGCATTCGTTTGCAGTTATGGCGTGTAATTCTTTCATCAAGGAGGAAGAGTTATCCTCCTTGTTCTTAGTTACTGTTTACGATTCCCTGTCTCATCTAAGATTTCTTTTCATTGAATTGTTGTTTACCCTTCGTCTTCGACGCCGTTTCTCTCTCGCAGGCCGCCTTAAAGTGTCCAGGTTATGGAACAAGCCGAACCCCAACCAAAGTCCCAGCAAAAAAAAAAAAGAACAAATAAATAAATAAAAAATAAACAAAAAAGAAAAGAAAAAAAAATCTATGCCTTAGGTGCTCCATTGATCCGATAAATGATGCCACACAAAAAAAAAGAAAAAAGATTCAAACTCTTTGCCCCCATTGAATCCAGACCAGTAGTTTCACGTCACTGCTGGCACTTGACACGGGGACTGGAGCGAGAGCAGAATATGTCCGTCTCTTTTGGAATTCAACAAATTCTGGGACCACCGCGACCACCGCCACTATCAATAATGACGACGATGACGACGACGACGACGATGATGATGATGACGATGATAATAATAATACTGATAATCATGATAACAACAACAACAATAATAATAATAATGATCATTATCATCATTATCATCATCTGTTCCTAAATTGTGCTCGTTTACCCGCCCACTATACACACACTATAACCCTTTCCCACTCCCACAAAAATGCATCACTATTTCTATAACACAAGTTAAGTCTGTCCCCAACCCAAACCCAACTCCTCGCGCCCCACACCCCTTCTCTCTATACCGCTCCACCGCCCTCCCTCCTTGCCCCCCCCCCCCTCAACTGTCCCCTTACTTCTCATATCTCCCACTCTCTTTTCCTCCCACCATCTGTTTGCTTCTCTCTCGCGTTTTCATTGTCCCCAGCTCAGCATCAAACCTCTGGCGTGTATCGCTTCCAGCGTCCCACTACCCCGCCACGGAAGTCATACTTTGATCCCTATCTGGTTGGTTTGTTTGTCTGTGTGTCAGCAGAAAGACAGGAACGAGAGTTCGGTGGAAAGACGAAATGTCGGCCAAGAGCTAACCTGTGGGGTTTTGGTACAGGGCCGGAATTATTTAGTGGGTATAGTTGTTTTTTTTTGGACAATGTGAGAGAACTTTTTTTTCGACAATTGCGTTGATTTTTCAAGAAATAATGCGTGTATAATAATAATAAGAAGAAGAATAATGATAATAATAACAATAATAATAATAATAATAATAAGGATTATCATTATTATTGTTTTGATTATTTTTGTTATTATCATGATAATGACAATATAACAAATACATTAATAAATACATAAACACATAGCCAAACTATGATAATCATAATAATGAGGACAACAATAACAATAATAATAATAAAAATGATAATAATAAAACAATAATATCAAGAAAAACAACAATAATAGTAATAACAAGAATAACATCTTGCTGAATGAATGGATCAATGTCTGACCACTCGTAAGATATAGTGCGGAACGGCATTTCTTTTCACAGGGATCCAGTGAGCGAAACAGTATTCATGATGGGGTATGAAGGTAGAGGAGAGGTGTGTGTGTGTGTGTTGTGTGTGTGTGTGTGTGTGTGTGTGCGTGCGTGCGTGCGTGCGTGCGTGCGTGCGTGCGTGCGTGCGTGCGTGCGTGCGTGTGTGTGTGTGTGTGCGCGTGGACTTATTTATTCAAGGTAAGGTAAGGTAAGGTAAGGTAAGGTAAGGTAATGTTGCTTATAGCCCAGCCGACCGCAAAGGGCCACATCAGGGCTGTCACCACTTTGAAGTCAGCTCACAAGTAAAAACAAAAAACAAACAAACAAACAAACAAAAAACCGCCATTCACACAACGTGTAGCCGAGACAATGAGGGGGCTCAGTTGGGTACACGTATGTTTGATAGATCCCTGATAGTTTTGAAGATATATCGAAAGATGCAGTCTGGATCTCGGTAGAGGTTGATTGAAGCTGAAAGGATTGTTTCACCTTGGCACCGGTCTGCGTTCACCCGAGTACTATTGTTCAGTTCCTTTCAGCCTTGACCTGAAGTCATTAATGATCGATTATCTCCCTTTCAGCCCCCCCCCCCCCCCCCCTCTTACGCTACCTTTTTTGGCAATGAATAAGTGGACGGATAAGCAAGTAAGTGAATAAATAAGTAAATAAATACATTAATGATGAAACAAATCAATGATCAATGAACGAATGAATCAATCAATCAACCAATCAACGGTGTATTTGTAGTCATGCGAAACAAATCAATCAATCAATCAATCAATCATTCAATCAATCAATCAATTAATCAATGCTGTACTTGCAGTCATAATGCATTTTCTATGACTGCATTTTATATGAGTGGAAAGCATGATTTTGCTTGATGGTCAAATACTCCAAGAAGAATTGAAATAAATCAAGAAAGAAATCAAAATATAACCAAACCGCAAGGAAATAATGTAGTTTTGCTGAGAACTTTTACCTGTTTACCCCTTACCCCTTCTGCAATCCGCCTGCCCCCTCACTATGAACTGTTTTCCAAACAGCTCTTTTTTCTGTGTGTGCTGATTTGTAGATTAAATCATTTGGTGTGCTGATCTGTAGATTAAATTGTTCTTTCTTTGTGCTAACTTTCCATTTAGGTCATCATATGTTTGTGCTGAACTTCAGTATGGAAATCATCCTTTTTCTTTCATTCCGGACAAGGTCGTATTTTATTTCTGTTGACTTAAGATGAGACTGTTCTTTGTTTGGAATTAAAGTTTGAACCGTTTTGGTTCGTGTTGAATCATAGTCTAAAATTAAGCGCTCTCTTTTCGAGGTGAACTGT
>CM031607.1:47053838-47058838 GCA_018398815.1 Conus ventricosus | reverse complement strand
AAACAGGAATACAACGACAGCAGCAGCACCACCACCACCACCGTCACCACCACCAACAACAATAACAACGTCGACAGCATTAAAACCTGGATTTTACGGGGGGTAAATCGCGTCGGTATGCAGGCTTTTTACTTCTATTGCCCATGTATAGCTTCAAAGAGCGAGTCTGTTCGTCTATTATGTCAAAAAGGTTTATACTGTCCCAAAGATTCATGATTCCACTGACAGGTTTCAGTTCACAAACATGTAACGTCACCCCTTGAAAGAAAAGGGGAAAAAGGTAGGTAGTAATCTCGGTGAACGGATCTCGGATCTAACCATTCATTCAGATCCTACTATGGATCCGCACCAAAACTGGCTTCGCCTTTAAGCCATGTTTTATCTTTCCGCCCACATTCCTTTCAATCTATATTGTAGTTTTTGCATAATTTTGCTGCCAGTCAGACGAACAAAAACAGTAAATTGTGAGCTCGGTTTTGTTTATTTTGTGTTCGTTCAACTTGTTTATTCTGCCTGAATGAGAGCAAGGTCGAAACGCGTTGTGCCTGTTTTGTCACGTTTTTAAAATTCCGTTTGTTTGGCGGTCTGGTAATCTTTCTTTAGCTCTCTTGCTTCAATTCTTGCCTGTAGAATCACCCTACTTTGAAACTAAACTCAAATAACAACCAACCAACCAAACAAACAACAGGTATTCGTGAAACTGTAAACTCCAAGGCAAAGGTAATGGATCATTCGGTCTGTGAAAGATTTGATGAAAATATTCTGGCCAGTTGGATGATGACAACACCCTTCCTGACACTGGAGAAGTCAAAGGAAAAACACGAAACTTATGTTCACCTAAAAATATGCCTGAAACTTTTCTTGTCTCTGCTGACGAGTTATGTTTCCAATCATGTTTGAAGGCTCGTCTGTCTATCAGCAAGATTACAGACACACACACACACACACACACACACACACACACACACACACACACACACACACACACACACACACACACACACACACACACCGACACACGCACGCACGTACACACACACACACACACACACACACACACACACACACACACACACACACACACACACACACACACACACACACACAGAGGCACACACGCACACACACACGAAATCTACTCAAACCAGTTTTAACAAAACGCGGTGGAAAGCGGGACTGTGATCCGAAGGAGAACCAATTAGATTTTGGTGCGTCTCCAGATTAACGGGCCATCCGGGATTTTCGTTCTCACCCTCTTCAACATTGCGGGACAGAACATTTTTCAACATTTTGTTGTCATGTTTTAACAGAGCGAGGTAGTTTATTTTTCAACGTTCTGTTGCACGTTCTTTACCAGAGCGAGGTAGTTTATTTTTCAACGTTTTGTTGTCACGTTCTTTACCAGAGCGATGTAGTTCATTTTTCAACATTTTGTCCTCGACTTCTTTAACAGTGTGAGGTAGTTCATTTTTCTACATTTTGTCCTCACGTTCTTTAACAGAGTGAGGTAGTTCATTTTTCAACGTTTTGTTGTCACGTTTTTTAACAGAGCGAGGTAGTTCATTTTTCAACATTTTGTCCTCACGTTCTTTAACAGTGCGAGGTAGTTCATTTTTCAACATTTTGTCCTCACGTTCTTTAACAGTGTGAGGTAGTTCAGTTTTCAACATTTTGTCCTCACGTTCTTTAACAGTGCGAGGTAGTTCATTTTTCAACATTTTGTTGTCACGTTCTTTAACAGTGTGAGGTAGTTCATTTTTCTACATTTTGTCCTCACGTTCTTTAACAGTATGAGGTAGTTCATTTTTCAACATTTTGTTGTCACGTTCTTTAACAGTGTGAGGTAGTTCATTTTTCAACATTTTGTCTTCATGTTCTTTAAAAGAGTGAGGTAGTTCATTTTTCAACATTTTGTTGTCACGTTCTTTAACAGAGCGAGGTAGTTCATTTTTCAACATTTAGTTGTCACATTCTGTAACGAAGCGAAGTAGTTCATTTTTCATCTTTTTTTTTTGTCACGTTCTTTAATAGAGCGAGGTAGTTCATTTTTCAACATTTTGTTGTCACGTTCTTTAACAGAGTAAGGAAGTTCATTTTTCAACATTTTGTCCTCATCTTTTTAACACAGTGAGGTGGTTCATTTTTCAACATTTTGTCCTCGACTTCTTTAACAGTGTGAGGTAGTTCATTTTTCTACATTTTGTCCTCACGTTCTTTAACGGAGTGAGGTAGTTCATTTTTCAACATTTTGTTGTCACGTTCTTTAACAGAGCGAGGTAGTTCATTTTTCAACATTTTGTTGTCACGTTCTTTAACAGTGCAAGGAAGTTCATTTTTCGACATTTTTTTTCTCACTTTTTTTTCTTTTTTTTTTACATTGCGAGAGAGTGCATTTTTCGAAATTTGATTTTCATCTTCTGTAACATTACGAGATAATGCATTTTTCAACATTTTGATCACATCTTTCTTAACATTGCGAGATAGTGCAGTTTTCGATTTGTTCTTAGTTTCTTGCACATTATGAGATAGTACACTTTTTTTAACGTTTTGTTCTCACCTTCTTTAACATAGCGAGATAGTGCATATTTTGACATTTAGTTCTCACTTTCTTTAACATTATGAAATATTGCATTTTTTTTCGACATTATATTATCCCCTTTTTTAACGTCGCGAGATGCTGCATTTTTCGACATTTTCCTCTTGCCTTCTTTAACATTGCGAGACAGTACATTTTTCGACATTTTGTTCTCGCCTTCTTTAACATTCAGATATAAAGCATAGTTCAACATTTTGTTCACGCTTTCGTTAACATTGCGACATACTACATTTTTCGACTTGTTTTTGTAAACTTCTCTACATATAATGCGTGGATCTGAATGGAAAAGTCGTACTCATAGGATGCATTGATAATGACGAAACGGTTAGATTGGAGGCGTATCCGGATAGCAACCTTGAGCAGAGGACTCTTCTACCTTGGCTGGGGTCTGCGTTCTCCCAAATGCACTTTGTAATTTCCTCTGCAACGCGATCGGTTGCAAAGACCCCCTTGTTTTCAAATCCATTTTTTGTACTCCCAGTTCTTGTGTGTGTGTGTGTGTGTGTGTGTGTGTGTGTGTGTGTGTGTGTGTGTGTGTGTGTGTGTGTGTGTCTGTCTGTCTGTCTGTCTGTCTGTCCGTCCATGGTCAAAATGTGTTCCACTCGCTCCAGACAAAACTATTGGGCCGAGTTTTTTGAAAATTTGTAGGTATGTTCATTATGGGCCATGGATGATACCCAATGTTTTAGTTTACCGTTATAGCCGTTACTAACGGCTGTAACGGCCTGTAACGGTTTTTCTTCTTTATGGAATATCTCAGAAAGTACTTGGCCGATCTTTGTGAAAATGAGCAGGTATGTTCATTATGGGTCACGGATGATGCCCGATGTTTTAGTCTACCCCGTTCTAGCCGTTACTAACGGCTGTAACGGCCTGTAACGTTTTTTTTTAATTCTTTATGGAATATCTCAGAAAGTACTTGGCCGATCTTTCTGAAAATTAGCAGGTATGTTCATTATGGGTCACGAATAATGCCCGGTATTAGTTTACTATTATAGCCGTTACTAACGGCTGTAACGGTTTTCCTTCTTCATAGAATATCTCAGAAAGTACTTGGCCGATCTTTGTGAAAATTAGCAGGTATGTTGATTATGGGTCACGGATGATGCCCGATGTTTTAGTTTACCGTTATATCCGTTAATAACGGCTGTGACGGCCTGTAACGGTTTTTCTTCTTTATGGAATATCTCAGAAAATACTTGGCCGATCTTTGTGAAAATTAGCAGGTATGTTCACTATGGGTTACGGATGATGCCCGATGTTTTAGTTTACCGTTATAGCCGTTACTAACGGCTATAATGGCTCATAACGGTTTTTCTTCTTTATGGAATATCTCAGAAAGCACTTTGTCGATCTTTCTGAAAACTTCTAGGTATGTTCGTTATGGGCGACGGGTGATACTCGATGTTTTACTTTACCGTTATAGCCGTTACTAACGGCTATAACTGCCCATAACGGTTTTTCTTCTTTATAGAATATCTCAGAAAGTACTTGGCCGATCGTTCTGAAAATGTGTAGGTGTGTTCATTATGGGCGACGGATGATGCCCGACGTTTTAGTTTACCGTTATAGCCGTTACTAACGGCTATAATGGCCCATAACGGTTTTTCTTTTTTATGGAATGTCTCAGAAAGTACGTGGCCGATCTTTCTGAAAATTTGTAGGTATGTTCATTATGGGTCACGGATGATGCCCGACGTTTTAGTTTGCCATTATAGCCATTACTAACTGCCCATAATGGTTTTCTTCTTTATGGAAAATCTCAGAAAGTTCTTGGCCGATCTTTCTGAAAATTTGTAAGTATGTTCATTATAGGTCACAGATAATGGCCGATGTTTACCAGGATAGCCATTACTAACGGTTACACCAGCCCAAGTCGGGTTTTCCTCTTTATGGAATATCTCACACGTATTCAGGATAAACTGGGAGTACGTTTATATGCTTTGCATCTTGTTTTAATATCCTTTGCTTTTTACCCGACTTTTTTTCTGTCTGATTTTTTTGTGCCTTTTTTTTGTTTTTTTGTTTTTTGAAGGCGCTCCGATCAGACCATGCAGAACCACCACAGAGATCAAGTTCGTTAATTTTTGTTGAATTGATTCAGTCAGTTATCATTTGTATGCCTTTTTATTTATTAAAAAAAAAGATTAATTTGTTAGCTATTAATAATATGCCTTATTTATTATTTGATTTATATGCCTTGTTTCTCTCTTTCTTTCTATATTTAGGTATGTATACAAGTATATGTATATGTATATGTGTGTAGTATGGATGTATGTATGTATTGTATATATGCATTTAAAAAGAAAAATTCTTGATTCATTCTTTCATTAGTTTTCTTTTCGTTTTTTAATTCTATCAATTTCATTATTTATAAAGCTTCGACAACCTCTCTCTCCCCCTC
>CM031607.1:47043838-47046338 GCA_018398815.1 Conus ventricosus | reverse complement strand
GCATTAGCCAATATCTATGGACCAAACAAAGATGAAACGTCTTTCTTTGAAAATATGAAATAAAAAATAGAAGATTTAGACGTCTCCGACATAATAATGGCAGGGGACTGTAATCTGGTAGTTTTATCCTAATAAGGATTTTCACAGTTATAAACATATCAATAACGCTCGTGCACAGGGAGAAGTTATGTAAATCATGTCCGGATTAGAGCTAGTTGATATATGGAGAGAGTTGAACCAAGCCACGAGGAGATATACTTGGAAAAGACCAAAACCGTTTTAACAAAGCAGGCTAGATTTCTCTTAACTGTCCGACACGCTGATCATTTACATAGAAGATGCTGATATTTTGTTCGGATACAGAACAGATCACTCTTTGATATACATAAATCTTGCTTTTAGAAAGAAGAGAGGCAAAAAGGGTTCTGGAAATGTGATTCTTCTCTTTTAAGAGACAAGCAATATGTAAATCTGGTTAATAAAACGATTGAAAGATTCAAGGGACAATATGCATTACTAGTACTACCTTACAATAAAAACTCTGTCAATAAAATCCCGAATGATCAAATTCAGTTCTCAATTTCAGACCAATTATTTTCTAGAAACTCTAATTATGGAAATAAGAGCAGAAACAATAACATTCAGTATTCGCAAAAACAGACAAAGAAATGAAGGAGAAAATCAAATTGGAAAAGCAATACAAGATTTGGAAAGCAAAAATGGCTTACTGGAAACAGACTTGGAGATATTGAAAAACAAATAGAAAGAGCTGAGTGAGCCAAGGAAAATGAAAATTGAGGGAATAATGATACGATCCAGAGCCAAATGAGCATCCTACGGGGAAGAAATAAGCAAATATTTCTGTTCACTGGAGAAAAGGAAGAATGCTGGAACTTGTCACGGACCGAGGAACAAGTATGACAGAGACAGATAATATGTAAAAGAGACAAAGAACTATTATGAAAACTTATACGCAAAGAAAAGGAAGTAAGTGATATTGAGATTGGAAAATATGTCGATAACCTGCCAAAACTAAGTCAGTTAGAATCCGAACAATTGGAGGGATTATTCACTTTAGAAGAAGTTACCAAAGTCCTAGAAAATATGGAAAATGATGAGAGTCCTGAAACAGATGGTATGACTGTAAACTTCTTTCAATTTTTCTGGAGGCAATTAGGAGATTTTATTGTCCGTTCTTTAAACGAGGGGTACAGTAATGGTGGAATGTCTATAACACAAAAAGAAGAAACAATAATTGGTCTTCCTAAAGGAGCGAAACCGCGAGAACACTTGAAGAACTGGAGACCTATCTTACTTCTAAATGTAAATTACAAACTTGCTTCAGCCTGTATTGCAAACAGAACGAAAATTGTTTTGCCAAAACTCATAAACGAGGACCAGACGGGATTCGTTCTAGGTAGATATATAGGAGATAGTTTACGAACAATACACGGTTTAATTCATTATTTAGAAGAGAACGCTTACGAGGGTTGTTAATTTCTGTCGATTTCGAGAAAGCTGTCGATTCAGTTGACTAGTCATGTATGAATAAAATTCTGGGTGCATTCAGATTCGGAAAAGGAACACAACAATATCATCTTTTTACAAGAAGATAACGTCTTCGTAACAGTGAACAGGAAAGTGTTTTGAAGTTTTTCACTTGGAAGAGGTTGCCGTCAAGGGGACCCTATATCTCCATATCTATTTGTTTTGGGTGTTGAGGTACTGCGACCAGAATAAGGCAAGAATACGATATTAAAGGCATAAAGATAGAAAACACAGCATTTAAGATAAATCAGTATGCAGATGAAACTACCATTACGTCAGAAGGAGATAAAAAATTATATGAAAAGTTATTTACAAACCTGTATGAATTTGAGCAATAATCTGGCCTCAAATTGAACTGTGAATAAAACGTTTAATGTTTGGCTAGGTATAGAGAAAAATTTCACGAAAACATATTTACCCCGTTACAAAATGGAATAGAACCGCTCAAAATTCAAAATTCTGGGGCTGTGGTATACGAATAGTCTATTGGATATGACGGAAATTGATATGAAAGATAGATTCTCAGAAGTCCAAAACTTGTTCAAAATATGGACAAAAAGAATAATAACACCATTAGGTAGAGTAGCTGTGCTTAAATTATTAATGCTGTCAAAATTGGTGTACTTGTGGATTCTTTTACCGAATCTTCCTGATTCCAAGATTGCTTTATTACAGAATATGTGTTTCAAATATGTTTGGAACAACAAAAATGATAAAATTAAAAGAAAATACTCAATACATAATATAGAAAAAGGAGGGATAGGTATACTCGACCTGAAAATATATATCAGCTCCTTAAAAATCGCCTGGATAAGGAAAGCGTACATACACAACCATAAGTGGAAAATGATATTGCATTCATAACCTTGATGCATACGGTCCTGACAGATTTGTTGAAAGCAGTAGTCTTAACAAATTTTGGACAGGAATTTTTCAAACATATCACAGGTTC
>CM031607.1:47033838-47036338 GCA_018398815.1 Conus ventricosus | reverse complement strand
GTAACGGTTACGCGTAACCGCCTGGCTAGCAGCGAAGGCTGGGCTGTTGAGGCCACAGGGACGGCCTAACAGCGTGCAGGCCTGCGTGGCGGGTTTGGACTACTGACGATAGTATGACATGCTTCTAAAAATAGTAACGGTTACGCGTAGCCGCTTGGCAAACATTTCTCCTGAAAACCTGCTTCAACGCCCTACACACCTCCTTTTTAGGCTGCCTTTTCGGCGGCCGCCGATAGAACTTTGAAGAGATCTTGTGATTATTGATTCAGGACTCTGATAAGGGCTTTTGGCGGCTGTCTCGAATTTACGTCGCTCAAGTGTGAACCACAAAAAGCCCCTTTCACATTTCCCCTGCAAGCACCATCCCGTCTATTGTGTGAATGATTCTCGTGTGTGTGGTGTGTGTGTGTGTGTGTGTGTGTGTGTGTGTGTGTGTGTGTGTGTGTGTGTGTGTGTGTGTGTTGGAGAGAGAGTAGGCCAAGTGATCACAAGCTTGCAACTGGCTTTGGCAGTTACTGCTGTAGCTGAGCTTTGAAACACTTGACACCTTCACCCTAAGTCACCCCAAGTCACCCCAAGTTCTTCATTAAGTTCTTAATCAAGTCACCCCAAGTTCTTAATTAAGTTCTTAATTAAGTTCTTAATCAAGTCACCCCAAGTTCTTAATCAAGTTCTTACTCAAGTCACCTCAAGTTCTTACTCAAGTCACCTCAAGTTCTTAATCAAGTTCTTGATCAAGTCACCTCAAGTTCTTAACTTAAGTCACCTCAAGATTGTAATTAAGTCATCCCCAAAGTACAACCAAGTTCTTATTCAAGTCAACTTATAATTATTTATTAAGTTCTTAAAGTATTATTCCATCTTAAATGGATCAAAATGATCTTTTGTTGTTGGCGGTTTTGGCATGCTTTTTTGTTCGGCTTCTGTATTTAGTGGCAGAGATTGTTTGGACTGCTTTGGTTTTTGCTGTCTTTGTTTATATATTTTATAACCGTAATAACCGCCCCCTGCGGCAATGCCGCCAAAAATGACAATAGCTTTAAGAAAAATTCCATGAAGACTTTGGCGGTGTAGGCAACCCTGTTGTTGTTGTAGGTCTTGAATCATCTTGTTCTGGTGTTTTTATAGCTGGCATTGAAACAACTGGCTGCGGCTCTAGCACTTTTTCATTATGTGATTGTAACATTAATTTTGTTTGTTTGTTCCACTCTGCTAATTTTTTTCCTGCTCTAACGCACCCAGGATTAGGAGGATTTTTACTGGTCACTTTCTCCACCTGATTCAATGTTTTCTGATTCTGCTGTTTTTCTGGCTCGGTCATTTTTTAGGGAAATAAAATCTATATGATTAAAAGTAATTAATCCCATGATTAGCGGTGACAATAATGTTCCAAATCTGTAATATAGATCACATCCTAAGAGACTCTAATGACTTTGTTAAAACTGGATCCTGCGTTAAATCATACATAAAGTCTTGTTCAGAATCAATAGGCGCAAATTTACTTACTAGTTTAGTGTACAAACTAAGAACCGTTTGCCCTACACTTTTTACCATTCTTGATCCCAGTTGCGCTTCATACCTGTTATGATACTTTACAATGTCTTGTGGCGACATTTGTTGAATCTGTTCTATGCTGAATTCATTTCCGAGGAACTGTTTTGTTTTCCCACATGCTGCCAAAGAATACAGTCTTTCTTTTTTTGGCATAATAGCTTGGTCATCAACTTGATCATTTGTAATCATAAGTTCAGGAAGGTTTAGTAGATCATCGCTGTTCATGTTTTTTTATTAATTATAATTATTTTAGTTGCAAAGCGAGACGACTGCAGGCGGAAATCTAAACAAATCTTAAATAAATGTTAGCGAACCACCCAGAGAACGTGGACAACGAGTTACAAGACAAAACACGACGCGTTTCAACCTCTTAGGTCTTCGTCTGGTGATAAATAAACGAATAAAACAACGAAAATTCACTTAGCTTTGGTCGCTTCAGATCGCTCAGGGTTCAGCGCAAGGAGAACGCCTTCTCCTTGCGCTGAACCTGAGCGATCTGAAGCGACCAAAGCTAAGTGAATTTTCGTTGTTTTATTCGTTTATTTATCACCAGACGAAGACCTAAGAGGTCGAAACGCGTCGTGTTTTGTCTTGTAACTCGTTTGTCCACGTTCTCTGGGCGGTTCGCTAACATTTATTTAAGATTTGTTATAATTATTTTATTTTTTTAAAAATGAGCACCGAAAAAAACTGTTACCAACCTTGTATACCATTCTGCTGTTATTGGAGGCCTAAGTGTAGGATACACAATGCTTGGTAAAAGCCTGTTAAAAATAAAACCGCTGATCTTGGCAAACTAGACTTTGAAGACTCAGCAAAGCTAATTGCTATCATTACACTTCGTTTGCTACGAAAAATTTTCTAGGCCCCCCCCCCCCAAAGGATAATTCCTGAAGTATCAATATGTAAAATTAAAAAATACATTTAAAAATGCTTCACTCGTTAA
>CM031607.1:47031469-47033738 GCA_018398815.1 Conus ventricosus | reverse complement strand
ACTCCCGCTGATCGAAGCGCCATAAAGATACACATCTTGATCACACATGACACACTACACACACTGTCACGTGCAAAATGCACGGACTCAACTGTCACTGTCCACATTTCGACACTACTTCCCCCCCCATAACATAGTTCCACCTGAAACTTATCCTCAGTACACATCTCATTCTGGACGCACAGAGACCTCATGTTTCTTTCCACACTGACCAAAAGAGCCAGAACAGCACCAGCATAACAAAATGCCAGTAAAATGTCACCTGTCGACAAACACGCTTCGCTGCACACATCACTACACAGCTTTCTGTTCCGCGTAAGATTCCGTGTCACAGTCGAGTGAAAATGTCCAATTCTTTGTCTCCACAACATTAAATCGCACATTGTTCTTCAAATTTCCTTACTTTTCTTAATTGCGAACTGCTTCACAACAAATATACAGAAGAAGACACCTGTAAACCGGTAAAACATCGACAATGAATCGGAGCCTCCTACGGAACCTGTTGACCTGCCGCCATTTTGCACGTGCCCCCGAGAGAGAGAGAGAGAGAGAGAGAGAGACAGAGACAGAGAGAGACAGAGACAGAGAGAGAGACAGAGACAAAGACAGAGACAAAGACAGAGACATATAGGGGATATCTCCCTCTCTTCTTCCCCCCCCCCCCAACCCCCCCCCCCCCCCCCGCCCCCTCCCCGTCCCCTCCCCTGCTCATCTTTTTGCTCTGATTGTCCGTTTTTCTCACATCGATCCCACCCGACTGTTTCCTCTCGTTATTACGGACATCAGTGAGTGTCTCCCCCCCCCCCCCAGACACAGGGAATCCAGAACACCCAAGGAGAGTCACTATCACCACTGACTGGTTGCCCTCTCTGCCCTGACAGCCACCTCCAAGTGTATGAAACCGAGGACCTCAAGGTGTAAGTCAGCGGACATGTCATGTCACCACCTAGGGACAGGACATTTAGGACAGTCAAAGTGTAGCCATGGACTCCAGTGACTGGCGCTGTCAGACACAGGGGAACCTCAGACATCAAGGGAGAGTCGTGGACACCACTGAGTGTAGCCCCCCAGATATAGGGAACCCGGGCACCGAAAGGGTAGCACAGACACCGGTAAGTGTCGCCCCCCCCTCCCCGAAACAAGGAAGCCAGTACATTAAAAGTTAGTAATAGCACTATTGACTGTATCACACATACCCCCCTCCCACCCCCCACCCCCTCCGCCCTCCGTCGACACAGGGAAGGCAGGACATTGAAGAGTATGCATGGACATTGGTGACTGTCGTCCTCAGACACACGGAACCCAGGACATCAGAGGTAGTCATGGACACCAGTGACTGCAGCCCAGGTACAGGGAACCCAGGACATCACAGGGAGATACAGACATCACTGACTGTCACTCCCAAACAAAGGGAACCCAGGACATCACAGGGGAGATACAGACATCACTGACTGTCACTCCCAGACAAAGGGAACCCAGGACATCACAGGGGAGATACAGACATCACTGACTGTCACTCCCAGACAAAGGGAACCCAGGACATCACAGGGGAGATACAGACATCACTGACTGTCACTCCCAAACAAAGGGAACCCAGGACATCACAGGGGAGATACAGACATCACTGACTGTCACTCCCAAACACAGGGAACCCAGGACATCACAGGGGAGATACAGACATCACTGACTGTCACTCCCAGATAAAGGGAACCCAGGACATCACAGGGGAGATACAGACATCCCCTGACTGTCACTCCCAAACAAAGGAACCCAGGACATCACAGGGAGATACAGACATCACTGACTGTCACCCCAAACAAAGGGAACCCAGGACATCACAGGGGAGATACAGACATCACTGACTGTCACTCCCAAACAAAGGGAACCCAGAACATCACAGGGGGATAACAGACATCACTGACTGTCACTCCCAGACAAAGGGAACCCAGGACATCACAGGGAGATACAGACATCACTGACTGTCACTCCCAAACAAAGGGAACCCAGGACATCACAGGGGAGATACAGACATCACTGACTGTCACTCCCAAACAAAGGAACCCAGGACATCACAGGGGAGATACAGACATCACTGACTGTCACTCCCAAAAAAGGGAACCCAGGACATCACAGGGAGATACAGACATCACTGACTGTCACTCCCAGACAAAGGGAACCCAGGACATCTATAGGATTATGAACCTAGGACACAAGGAACCCAGGACATGAATGGCATTATCGACTTAGGATACATGGAACCCAGGACATC
>CM031607.1:47016469-47018969 GCA_018398815.1 Conus ventricosus | reverse complement strand
TGCGTGCGTGTGTGTGTGTGTGTGTGTGTGTGCGTCTTGGAAAGGATAGGAAGAATGGTAAGTGTGATCTGATTTGTTCACCTTTTTTGTCTTTTGTAATTTCTTTGGATGCAAACACTTTGGCCTCACCTGGAGAAAAAGCGTTCAAGAAGTCTTCATTATTATTATTATTGTAGTCATCATCATGTGTCATCAGCAAGGTCATATGGAACAGACACAGACTGGCATTGCATTTCCATGGAATATATTCTTGTCTAAGATCACACACGCACACACACACACACACACAACACACACACACACACACACACACACACACACACACACACACACACGCACGCGCGCGCGCGCGCGCGCACACACACAGGGTCTCACACACACACACACACACACACACACACACACACACACACACACACACACACACACACACACACAGAGAGTCGCACACACACACACACACACACACACACACACACACACACACACACACACACACACACACACACACACACAGATTCCCTATGTGGTCTGGGTTCCTTTTATTTTTAAGTATGTGCCAAGCGATGTGTAGCCTCACCAGCGTGGGCTTGGAAACATCTGTCTTTGTTTCATTACTGGATCAAAACTGAGCATACTCAATACTCCTGGCATCATTCAATGTTTCTTTTCAGTACTCTCAGTCCTATGTACTTCATTTTTTTTATATGTCATGTTTTTCCCCATAGGCAAACGCTTTTATTTACTTGTAAATAAATTTACAAATGGAAAACGTGTACTACAAACAACAAAATTGCGCGCTGGTGACCTACTCGTTTTTGAGTGAACCAGCCTTTTAGGAAGAAGAAGAAGAAGAAGAAGAAGAAGAAGAAGAAGAAGAAGAAGAAGAAGAAGAAAATGGACAGTAGATCTTATCTTCCATAAACAAATTACAAAGCTGCAATAAGTTTACGAAATGAGCAGCAAATCCTATTTAACATATACAGATTACAAAATAAGCACACAACATTGTGTCTACACTGTCAGTGTCACACATTAGCCTTCCTATTTTGGATCGTTGTCCTTTTTTTTCTGAATCAAGAATCAGATAAGGAGAGAGAGAGAGAGAGAGAGAGAGAGAGAGAGAGAGAGAGAGAGAGAGAGAGAGAGAGAGAGAGAGAGAGAGAGAGGAACTGACAGACAGACAGACAGACAGACAGACAGACAAAGAAAACAACCCTACATTTCTGTCATTTTCTGTGCAGAATCATAGGAATCGACATCAACAGTACAAATAGATTACTTATCCAGAAACAACGGTTCAGTTTTAGTTGCCACGCTCTTGCTCGAAATTATATATAATGATCGCTCTTTACATTTACCCAACAAGAGAAAATGCTAAGTTTTTTTTTTCAGGACTACACATATACATACACGTGCGCACGCGAGCACGCGCACACAAATCTTGCTTCTCAATAAACAACATTAATAATGTCATTTGTTTGCCATATCAACATAATTCATATTCATTGTTGCAATACATTTTTCTACTTGGTATTTGTTTTTTTTTTAATATATCCTGAAGACAGGAAACAAGAGGAGGCACCTTTTCAGCTGTAGATTTGTGTACAAAGAACTTTGCAGAGATAATAATGTAATAGAAAGTGATGTCAGTTTTTAACCGAGAGTCAGTGCCAAACAGAACAAGTTGCTTTGATAATACAATTCAAGGTATACTAGAGCAATTGTCTTTTAAGAAATTCTGAAGATCAGTCCAAAAACGTTGTGTCACGTGGCATGTGAAAAAATAAATGATCTACAGTTTCCATACCTCACTTTTTTTTCTTGAAGCTTCTCCTCTCGACATTCTCTGGAACGGCGACGAAGATCTTGTTTTCACATCTGAAGCTCTGCTTCTTGCCGTCATCCTCCACTAATAATTCATTATTTATCCAAAGTGAGCAACCAAAACATACCTACGGTTCCTCTCTTATCCATATAAATGTGTCATTGTTCATCTCCTTGCTGTTCTGTCTATTTCAGAATCTCTCGGCCCTCTTCGTCTCTGTGTCTACGACTGGTTGCTGTCTCCCTAACCATTTTAAAGAAAGAATTCAAAACAGTTTCTCGGGGAGCTAAAAGAGAGAGACATCAATAAAAGGGGGAAGGGACACAACTCCTGCAACCAACCCCCCGCCCCCCCAGTGCAGACATGGAAAAGTGCTATGCCTACTTGAACAGTTTTATTCACTTTCAAGCATATTTTACCGCTCAGGAATTCTGACCATCATGCGTCTAAAGAAGTGACCTGTACATGCTGCCCTGAACAAACAACAAATAAATTAAGCAGAAACCAGACCAACATATCTGACGAAGATCGCCCCTACTGTGTACAGTGCAGGGTGATAATGTGTGTACACTGAACACGGCGATATAACTTCCGTTACAAGTTGTGCTCTTCACTGACGACATAAAGAAAAATAACAAACAAACAAACAAACAAACCAACCAACCAAAATAA
>CM031607.1:47006469-47008969 GCA_018398815.1 Conus ventricosus | reverse complement strand
TTCGAAGAGTTGCAATGAACTTAGAACTGATTAACAAAGTAAGGTAACTCTTGCTCCCATGATGAAATGCGTGTATTCATTTCATCATGGGAGCAAGAGTTGTGTTACTTGTTTGTTATTTACTGTTTACTGTTCCCTACCTCATTTTAAGATTTTCTTTCTTGTCAATCAAATCGAGGTTACCTGTATTTGTTACTGTTTGTCTGTACACTTGTCTGGCTATATTCTAGATCGAAAAGGCTGTGCCAGTCTTGAAAAAATATTAATGTGTATTCGTTCATTTCTGCAGTTGTTGTTGCTGTGTGAATGTGTCCAGAACGGGGTATATAGGCAAGCTTGGAACGTCCTTTACTCGAGGATGTTTTCTTGTTTGTTCTGCGTGCTCTGTGCTGTCATATCTGCTAGGAGATTCGGTGTCGTAAACAGCATTCCTTTGGAGTTATGGGTGTGTATTAATTTCATCAGGGAGCAAGCGTTACCTTTCTTGTCTGTTACTTACTGTTTACTGTTCCCAACCTCATTTCAGATTTCATTTCACAAGAACTGATTCTTAATTGAAATTTGAACGATCTCAAGTTCTTCAGCTCCAACTTCAAGGCAGCTTGCAATACTGCTCGCTGGTGCTTGACTGACATAGAGCCTACAGTTAGAACCGCTGAACTTAAAATTGTTTTGGTATAGGCTGTACGATCTGTTTTTAGCCACCCCTTTGTCCATAGTTTAGTTTATTTATGTCCAAAGCATTGCACATGTGAATATTTCGTCACCGTACCGAATCAAAACGTTTACTTACGAATCGAGAATAGAAACTTTGGTCAAACCACCAAAAACTGATTTCCGTCACAGAAGAGTTGTCACGAACTGAGTTCTTTAACAGCAGAGTTTTCGTCTTGTTACCTCCCTTTGTGCGAACCCGAACATTTCGCAGAACATGTTGAACGAACCTCACCGACCTTGGATTGCGAAGCAAATGATCAGGCAATCAAGAACAAAGACAAGATCGCCGAGATGAACAAGGTTCGTGATCTTAAAGTTCGTTTAATTGAAAACGACCTTGAAGATGCGTGTACATAGATGTTATAGTTCTGATTATCTATTCATGAATATGAAAATTAATGAATCAACGTTCACCAAAATACTAAATGATGAATGTAGGAGCCCATGAATAAGCTTATATATAAAACAAAATGCCATAAGAGAAAATAAAGGCGTCTATGAACAAACTTTTACGAAAATGCCAGATGACAAACATGGGAGACTATGAATTTTTGTTAGGAAAATGACGGGTATCAAATAAAGGAGGCTTTAAATCGACTTTTAGGAAAATCACGTGTCAAATATAGGAGATTTTTTATTCGCTTTTAGGAAAATGACAGGTGTCAAATATAGGAGTCTATGAACAAGGTGTGGTTTTTTTTTCAATAAGAAAATGACAGGTGAAAAATGTAGGAGACCTGTGAAAAACCTTTTCGGAAAATAACATGACAAATATAGGAGCCTTCATAAAAACGTGTAGGAAAATGACTGGTAACAAACATAACAGTCAATGAATAAACTTTTAGGAAAATGCCAGAAGGCAAGTATTGCATTCCGTAAATAAAGATAATAAAGATGACTAATACAGGAGTCCGGAAACACGCTTTTACTGAGTTTTAAGATGACAGCGTAAGAGCGAAAATTTGCACTCCGAAAATATTGCAATGCGTTTAACCGAACAGTCATGCCGATGGCTGTTGAGGTGGTGTCAAAAACCAGCTGAGGGCGCGCTTCTTTGAAAACACTCACTGAGCTGTTCAAACAGGACACTGAGCTGTGTGTGTGTGTGTGTGTGTGTGTGTGTGTGTGTGTGTGTGTGTGTGTGTGTGTGTGTTTTCCATAGTATTAAATTTCCCTTTGGTGTTTAACGATGACAGTATACCAAGAAGTATGTTAATGAAAAGATGTCACACACACACACACACACACACACACACACACGCGCGCGCGCGCGCGCGCGCGCGCGCACGCACACGCACGCACACACACACCCCACACACACACACACACACACACACACACACACACACACACACACACATCATGTTGGAACAAGAACTATGAATTTAATGTTTAAAGGTTGGAGCGTAACGAACACAATGGTAGAACTCAAACAGATCAAAATCGTTGGATTCCGGTGTTACGTCACAAACCTGGATTCAAGGATCATCTCTGAAGGACATCCACTTTTTGGAACCAAACATGTCAACGCATCTCTGACATGCTTGTTCCCCTTCGTGAAAATCGTTGTGTCCAGACAGAAGCGTATATATGGAGCCAGATCAGTCCGATTGGTTGATTTTCCCTGACGGCCACTCAAAACTCGTTGTCCCTAAACCGAAGTGTGTATGGCGTCAGATCGATTCGTTGGCTTGTTCTTCCCTGGCAGCCACTTAAAACTCGTTGGTTCCAGATAGAAGTCTTGTGGTCGCGTCAGTCCGGAAAATAGTCGGTCCTTTGAACG
>CM031607.1:46998969-47001469 GCA_018398815.1 Conus ventricosus | reverse complement strand
GCTTGTTTGCTCTCATTCTTTTTTTCCCCCTTTCTCTCTTTCTTTCCTTTTTCCTTCTTATTTATTTCATTGTTTGCTTTTTGTTTATTTGTTTGTTTGTTCCTGAACTATGTTAAGAGACCACAGGATAGTTAGTGTCTCGTTACTTTAGTGTTGGATACGTTTTATTTGGTATCACCTTCCTTCAAAATTCATTTTATGCTCGGAATTGTTAAGTGTAGGCCAAATACACGCGTCCAAAGTTCCGGATTAGCCCCCCCCCCCCCCCCCCCCCCCCCCCGCCAGTGCTGTGTATTCTTAAAATACTCAAAGCAGCGCGTAGCGACAGTCATAGGGTCAGCCCTAACCAAAGCATATTCGTTTCGTCTCACAGTCCAAACGCTTGAACCGTAATTGTATCTGACAATGAGGAACATCCAAAGCTTCGTTCTTTCTATGTGCCAGCTCAACTTCATGACCCTTCTTCTTTTTCTATTGTCTGCTAGACTTTTCACTCCCAAATCCGTGTGCCCAATCAACAGCGTAGGAGCACAAGGAGTCCACAGGTCATGCATATGACTCGTGGTATTGAGTTAATCGGTTGACCCCGAGTTCCTGAACAAATTTGTCTTGTTCACATTGAATTTTTTTTTTCACAGAAAAGCAGGGCGACTTCCGTGTATACAATTGGGAGCTGTTACTGCATGACCTCTACTGTAACCCCCCAAACTCTGACCTTGCTTTGCTTCCGGTGTTATTGTACGCTCTAGCCCCAGATACATGTTTTTCATCCTAAACAACAAAGAAACAAACAAAAACAGAACAATCTAATATACCCTGGTTTGTATATGGCGTTTTGAACAGATGACACTGACTTCAAGATAAAGCAGAAGCGAGACGGCATTTAGTCGGTTTAGTAGATGTCATCTCTGTTGACAGGATTGCTATGGCCCTGTACACAGAGAGGGCATCTACTTTTTCTTCTTTGGCCTGAAAACTAGCCACCTGCTGTACAACACCTCGAGAGAACGTACTCCTTCTTCAGGATTGGCGGCTGCACCATACTCTGACGTCAGTCACTCACTGACCTGCTTATATTCATGACTTCACACACTGGTCAATAGTGTCCGGGTGAATCTTCGTTTCCATATGACTAAAATTCGGCCTAGTTTGATTGAATATGTAAGTTTCAAAGACAGACTCGCGTTCGTGGGAAAGCAGGCACAAGAGGTAGTCCTTCTCCAGTGACTGCTACGTTAGTCTGACTGTTCCTCTAAAGTGGAGGTCAGGAAGACCAGCAAGCGACGGTTGTTTCGCTCTGTGAAGAGATCATCAGGTTAGGGACTGGATCCTGGTTACCCGCTGAAGAGAAAACACTTTCATGTGAAAAAAAATAACGTCGATCCTCCTGCATGTATGAAAAGCTTGTCTCAAGACAGTTGGCGAAGAGAGCGACAATAAGAATTCTGAATGAAATGGCAGACCAGAATTTGTGAAAATGTGGAAAAAGAAAGTGAAATGTAAAAGACACGGCCTATGGAGGCCAGTAACCGGATAAAAATCCACGGGGATGAAAATACTTTTAGAAAAATACAGTGTTTAAAACCCCTGAATATAATATAACATCACACACACCACCACACAACACACACACACACACACACACACACACACACACACACACACACACATGTATATATATATATTTTTTTTTTCTTCCTTGGCGGACTGCTGATATATATATATATATTATATATATATATATATATATATTAATATATATATATATATATATATATAATAATTATATATATATATATATATATATTCGTTTTTATGGAAAAGATACGCTACTCGCATTCATTCCATTTTTTTTTAATGAAATAACAAGCAAATAAGCAAAACCCCGTACCTCCGACGAATGATTCATTGTGTCTCGCGTGACAGTTCAACTCTGCGCTGCCGCAGACGCTGAACACGAGTTCTCACTTCAGTCCTGTCATTGCTGTTTTCAGCCCACCCGACCACGCTGACAAGCACAGACCGAAAGAAATATAAACAAACCAACCAACAAACAAAAGGCTTTTTTCTGCGTGACCTTGCCTTCAGGTTCAAAGTCACCGTGGATGTGTTTTTGCCCACCACAAATTCCATACTGATTTTCTTTTACACATGATTTATTCTGGATCCCGAACTGAAGAATTTATTGGAAAATATTCATCTCGTTTGATCTTAGCTTTGATTCAAGGTCACTACATCAAGGAAACAGTTTACTCGTGGCGTTTAAATTTCTTTTGGCGGACTGCTTGTTAGCCTCATTTGAACATATATAATGGAGACTGCACTTTTTGTCGAGGGAGTTTTGTTGACGTTATCATACTTAAAACACACACACACACACACACACACACACACAACACACACACACACACACACACAGAGAGAGAGAGAGAGAGAGAGAGAGAGAGAGAGAGAGAGAGAGAGAGAGAGAGAGAGAGAGAGAGAGAGAGAGAGAGAGAGA
>CM031607.1:46987382-46989882 GCA_018398815.1 Conus ventricosus | reverse complement strand
GAGAGAGAGAGGAGAGAGAGAGAGAGGAGAGAGAGAGAGAGAGAGAGAGAAGAGAGAGAGAGAGAGAGAGAGAAAGAGAGAGAGAGATGGAGAGAAGAGAGACTGGGAGAGAGATGGAAGAGAGAGACGACAGAGGGAGAGAGAGAGAGAGAGAGAGAGAGAGAGAGAGAGGAGAGAGAGAGAGAGAGAGAGAGAGAGAGAGAGAGAGAGAGAAAGACTGACAGGCAGACAAGACAGACAGACAGATAGACAAATAGGCAGAGAAGTCAAGCAGCAGCAGAATAAAGACATAGAGATGAGTAAAAAAACATTTGAGGAAATTGGATACAAGATTACGATCCAAAAATACCACAGAAGGTTAGCTATAACTTAGCATTAGATATTTATGATAATATGTTTTAAACGTAGATAAGCTATTTTTATTTCTTATGTCACAAGGAATTGCATTCCAAAGTTTACCACCCGTATATGCTAAGGAAGACATGAATAGATCAATTCTGGGCCGGGGAATGGATATCAAATGTTTATTACGAAAGGTGTTTACAAGGAATTTGGTACGTAGATAAGAAGGTGCGAGATTGTTCATTATTTTGTACATGAACACACCCTTATTGAAACGACATTTCTGACTGAATGGGAGAATCTCAAGTTCTTTATAGTCTACAACTTGAAGAGATGATTTAAGGAGTACGATTTTTAGTGAACGTCTATACAAACGCTCCAGTGGTTTCAAGCAATTGTGACTGGCCATGTCCCAGCAAGTTGAAGCATAGTCAATATCAGATTGTATATAGGCATGGAAAAATAACTTCCGAGAATGTTGGTCAAGGAAATGCTTAATTCTGTTTAACTGAAATATCTTACTTGAGATCTTCCGAGATAAAGCAGAAACGTGATTAGACCAAGATAGATTGTTATCGATAGTGAGACCAAGTAACTTATGTGAATCAATTTCTTCTATAATCTGATCGTAGAGATACAATGGAGGTGATCTAGTTTTCATGTTTTGTCGTTTTTGCCTAGTTGTTATCAACATAAATTTGGATTTCATAGGATGGAGGGCCATGTGATTTAGTTTGGACCACTCAGTAAGATTATTTATATCTTTTTGAAGAGCACTGCATACCGAGTGTACGTTTTTACCTTTACTGTGGAGTGTCGTGTCGTCAGCAAATAGTTCACATGAAGGGAAATAGCTAGAGGAAGATCATTTATATAAACCGAAAAAAGGATTGGACCTAAAACTGATCCTGGGGGAACACCATAATTCACTGGTAGGAAAGTGGATTTTACAGAGGCTTTAAAAACTGACTGTTTCCTGTTGGTCAAAAAAGAGGATAATAGATCAAGAGATTTTCTGGATATACCGTAAAATAGAAGTTTTTTTACAAGAAGATTATGGTCAATAATGTCAAAGGCTTTTGCCTTTGGATAAGTGGGGAGAGACAGACAGACAGACAGACAGACAGACACAGAGAGAGGAGAGAGAGAGAGAGAGAGAGAGAGAGAGGAGAAAAGAGAGGAGAGAGAGGAGAGAGAGAGAGAGAGAGAGAGAGAGAGAGCGTACTGAGAGGGTTTAAGAACAAAGTGATCAGTCCCTAATCAATACACCACTAATTCCTCTTTTCCACATCTTATTTGGTATATGTCCGTACAATACATACTTCGTACTGTTTTTTTTACCAGTTCATTCAATTGTAAAACACAAACGTCATGAGTTAAATATGTGTGAGAAAATGGTCCGATGACTACTTCCCTGAAGGATAACGCGATCAGAAAACAACAACAAATTCTGATGTTTCCAATGGAACCCGAACCTGTCATTCCTTATTTTGGTGAATGGGGTGAGAATCACTGCACAACACTGTCCCACTTTCCTGCTGATCAGGATCTGCCTGTTTCGTTACTCGTGTTTTTATCTATTCATTCGTTACAACGTTTATCTACTTGTAGGCTATAACCCCTGACTGAAGCCAATAAATCAGTCAATCGATTTTCCTCTCACTGTCTTTTCGATACTCCAGTCCCTTCTCCCCTTCAGCCCTCCTTGCATCCCCAAACCTTTTCCCCTAAAGATCACCACCTCTCTCTCTCTCTCTCTCTCTCTCTCTCTCTCTCTCTCTCTCTCTCTCTCTCTCTCTCTCTCTCTCTCTGTCTGTCTGTCTCTCTGTCTGTCTCTCTGTCTGTCTGTCTGTCTGTCTGTCTGTCTGTCTCTCCCACTTATCCCCCCCCCCCCTCTTTTCCTCTTCCTCTCTGCCTCTGAATCTGTATGTGTAAATGATTGAACGTGTTCTCTCTCTCTCTCTCTCTCTCTCTCTCTCTCTCTCTCTCTCTCTCTCTCTCTCTCTCTCTCCTCCCATTGTATTCTCTACCCTATTCACTATTCCTCTCTCTCTCGCTCTCTCTCTCTCTCTCTCTCTCTCTCCTCTCTCTCTCTCTCTCTCTCTTCTCTCTCTCTCTCTCTCTCTCTCATATTTCATTCTTTACCCGACTCATACTT
>CM031607.1:46972382-46974882 GCA_018398815.1 Conus ventricosus | reverse complement strand
GTCCCACACCACCACCACCATAGACATCACACCACCATCACCATCACCATCACTACCTCTCTCTCTCTCTCTCTCTCTCTCTCTCTCTCTCTCTCTCTCTCTCTCTCTCTCATTTATTCCCTCCCCCTCTTTTCCTCTTCCTCTCTGGCTCTGTGTCTTTATGTGTAGGTGCATGTTCTCTCTGTCTCTGTCCCTCTCTCATCTCTTAACTCATAGGTTTTTTTTACATTCTTTACCCTTTTCACTATCATCCTATTCTCTCTCTCTCTCTCTCTCTCCCTCTCTCTCTCTCTCATCTCTCTCTCTCTCTCTCTCTCTCTCTCTCTCTCTCTCTCTCTTCTCTCATATTTCATTCTTTACCCGACTCATACTTAATCTTGATCTGTCTCACTCTATCCTATTCCCCTCCTGTCTTGTTCGCTAAAGCTTGTTTTGCCTGCAGATTTAATCTGTTAATTGACAAAGTCTCTGCTGCTCACGTTCTGTGATGCATTCAGGCTTCAATGGGCCATTAAGAGACTACTCTCTCTTTTTTTAATACGCATCTAGCGAGAGAGAGAGAGAGAGAGAGAGAGAGAGAGAGAGAGAGAGAGAGAGAGAGAGAGAGAGAGAGAGAGAGAGAGAGAGAGAGAGAGAGAGATTACGGCTAACGCAAAGTTTAACTTCTTTGGAAGAGAATTTACGACGGTCGGAAAGCATTTTCCCCAATGGATGTACCAGGGACAAGAAGTGCTTTCTGCAGTTCCTAAGCTTTGCACCTGTTCGTTTACTGCCCTTTCTTGTCACGAGGAAATTAATAGTCTCACGGAAAATCTCCATAAACATATCAAGTGGCATTTTCTATCTAGCAATTTCACGAGGTTAGCTTTTCAAAAACATAGCAACGAAGAGCTCAACTCATGATTGTACATTTTAGATTAAAGAACAAGCTCGAATGCATTGGCCTTCATTTCTGTGATTGGATTTAAACTCCCCCCACCCACCCACCCACCCCGCCAACCAAAACCCTTTAATGTTACAAGGTTTCTTAATTCAAGAGAAAAACAGAGATAAAGAATCTGTCTATTCCAGTGACCTAATTATCTATCTTTATGTTTTCACCTACTATGTCTAGAAGGAAACTCAGACAAACTTCTCCTGTGGTGCATTTGTGTGTGTGTGTGTGTGTGTGTGGTGTGTGTGTGTGTGTGTGTGTGTGTGTGTGTGTGTGTGTGTTTGTGTTGCGTGTATGTGTGTGTGTATGTGTGTGTGTATGTGTGTGTGTGTGTGTGTGTGTGTTGTGTGTGTGTGTGTGTGGTGTGTGTTGGCTTATGTCATAGAAGGCTTATGTCATTTGAGTTTCTGAGTTTGCTCCCTTGGACGACGTTCCGCAGCGCGTTGTGCCCAGGTGAGAGCATTGGGCGTTATTTTGGGGAAAAAACCCTGTTGGACCTCAGTTATATCAGATGATAAAGGCGAATCACTTCTTGGGCTTCATGAGCTACAACAGAATGTCATTTTTTCTGGAATCTGCAAATCAGAATGCAGACATTCATCAGGTGGACTGGCATGTTCATAAATTATGCATCTCTGATAAAGATTTCTGTGGGGTCAATGTTTTTGGACAGCAGCAGAAGAGCTGGGAAACAAATGACTGAGGATAGCATTACTGCAGGCATGTATTGATGATTTCCATGATGAAGCCATGTGTTGGAGCAAATTGCTTCCATTTGGTAACAGCATGTGTGCTCAAAATGCGAATTTACTGAACTTAAGTTCAAAGACTTTGACAAAGGCTCCTATCTTAGAAATCAGTCGCTTATTCCAATGGATCCTCTACATTCCATTCCTTGTGGGACTTCTTCTTCTTCTGCGTACACAGGCTGATACTCCTGCGGACACCCTATACGGACAGGCAAGGATTAATCCCATCTACCCTACAAAGGGAATGGACTTTTGTGTGTATAACCGTTTTTCATCCTGCCATTAAGGCAGCCATACTCCATCTTCGGGGAAGGTGCATGCTATGTGTAATGTGTCATCCATACCAACGGCCAAACTGGCCTTCTCTTCCGAAGGTTGGTGATGGGATTGTACGTGTGTGCAAGATGTTATGCGTGCGTTCACACACGGAACCTCGCTTTATAGTCTCATTCGAAGGACTGTATGGGAGATGGAGTCAGAACTAATGTTAATTCCGAGGGAAAAATCCCGCTGTACCGAATAGGCCCGGCGGAGATTCGAACCAGCAACCCTTGGATTACCAGTCCGGCGCTCTACCAGTTGAGCTATTCCGGCTCCCCTTTGTAGGACAATGCACTAACATTCTTCTACTCTACGTCTTGACACTATCAGAAAAAGACTGGCTTGTACGTGGAGGGACGAAAGGGAGTCTTTAAACAAGTTGAGGAAAACGTTTTGAGAGTTACTCCTCTGCAGTGTTGCAGAGGGCTGATGACCTGAGTAGACAATGAGCAGTTCTTTCCTTAGTGCTACTGGTGACTACACATTGCAGAGGACA
>CM031607.1:46937382-46949882 GCA_018398815.1 Conus ventricosus | reverse complement strand
CTTCCACCGCCTTTAACCTTCCCTGACCAGAATCAGATACCCATTCATCGCTGGGTGGACAGAGAAGGTTTTCAAGCTGAAGAATTGTGACTCCATGGGTGGTTCGAACTTACTATTGTCAGCTCCGCAGACAAGAGCTCTGACCATCTGACCACGGGGCCCATCTACAACAGAGAGTGTTGTCAGCTGTGTGCACTCCACGTCAAACAAATCCCTGTATTAAAAATCTACCAGTAACATTGTCCCCTTGCCATTTTACCAGTGTTTTGTTCGATTTTATCACTGTTGGCGAATTCGACGGACATTCACTCAAGGAAGTGCATCATAAAGTTTTAACTTTGAAAAAAATCATTTTGGAACAAATCCTTGTGGGAAATTCATTCTGTAGGGGATAAAAAAAAAAAAAAGATCGAACACAAAAATGGAACCCAGTCCAGTGTTAGTCATGTTACAACCGCTCCCAACACTCTTTGTCTTGTCGAAAATAGAGATTGTTATCCGTTCTCCGTTTGACGATTATGGTGTCAGCAATGTCAGATTGACGTTATATACTCACCTCCTAGGTACCATCGTCTTATGGAATGCCAAGTTTCTGGCACCGAAAGCAGCGCAGAAATCGGCACTTTGCCGTGGTACGGTAGGCTGTCCAAGAGCGCTATGCCCATGGCTCCGGCTGTTTCCACAATGGTCCTTCCAGCGTTATCACCCTGTGTAAAACCCGTTCTCCCCCAGTTCCTGTGCCAGGAATGCCCCTTAGATCCTGTGTCCAATGTCCCTTTCTCCATTGTTCTGTTACGTAAGTGGAACCGTCTCTCAACACTTTGTGACTTCCCCAGCCGGACTCAAAGTGTCGTTCGGTCTCATTGGACTTCAGATGGGCCCGTTGAAGAGACATTTCTCCAAGATTTTCACTGCCTTACCATACCTTTGAAGCCTTCCTCCATGTGAAATAACATACATCCGAATCCTTCCTAGGAAATCTCTTTCGAAAGGAAGAATATGAGTGGAGGTAGCTATGATTTGACCAAGCAGTTTTAGAAGTAACTACTTTTCAAAGGACTAATAAGAGAGTTTTAAAACTATTCTAAGGCTAACGGACTGAAGCAGTAATACTATTGATATGAACAGATTTGGGTTTTCCACAAACAAAAAATGTCATGCTGCTTCAAAATCAACCAACCAACAGACAACAAACAAAGCCAACAGAAGTTCATCCCATTATCGGCATGCAAAAAGCAGAGAGAGTAGGTAGAGGGGGAGGAGAAGGGGGTTAAGGGGGGGGGAGGAAAAGAAATTATGAAGGGAAAAAGCGTGAGTAAAGAGGAGAGGAACATTTGGGGTGGGAAGGAAAAGAAATTATGAAGGGAAAAGCGTGAGTAAAGAGGAGAGGAACATTTGGGGTGGGAAGGAAAAGAAATTATGAAGGGAAAAGCGTGAGTAAAGAGGAGAGGAACATTTGGGTGGGAAGGAAAAGAAATTGTGAAGGGAAAAGCGTGAGTAAAGAGGAGAGGACATTTGGGGTGGGAAGGAAAAGAAATTATGAAGGGAAAAGCGTGAGTAAAGAGGAGAGAAACATTTGGGGTGGGAAGGAAAAGAAAATATGAAGGGAAAAGCGTGAGTAAAGAGGAGAGGAACATTTGGGGTGGGAAGGAAAAGAAATTATGAAGGGAAAAGCGTGAGTAAAGAGGAGAGGAACATTTGGGGAGGGAAGGAAAAGAAATTAAGAGAAAAGCGTGAGTAAAGAGGAGAGAAACATTTGGGGTGTGAAGGAAAAGAAATTATGAAGGGAAAAGCGTGAGTAAAGAGGAGAGGAACATTTGGGGTGGGAAGGAAAAGAAATTATGAAGGGAAAAGCGTGAGTAAAGAGGAAAGGAACAATTGGGGTGGGAAGGAAAAGAAATTATGAAGGGAAAAGCGTGAGTAAAGAGGAGAGGAACATTTGGGGTGGGAAGGAAAAGAAAATATGAAGGGAAAAGCGTGAGTAAAGAGGAGAGGAACATTTGGGGTGGGAAGGAAAAGAAATTATGAAGGGAAAAGCGTGAGTAAAGAGGAGAGGAACATTTGGGGTGGGAAGGAAAAGAAATTATGAAGGGAAAAGCGTGAGTAAAGAGGAGAGGAACATTTGGGGTGGGAAGGAAAAGAAATTATGAAGGGAAAAGCGTGAGTAAAGAGGAGAGGAACATTTGGGGTGGGAAGGAAAAGAAATTATGAAGGGAAAAGCGTGAGTAAAGAGGAGAGGAACATTTGGGTGGGAAGGAAAAGACATTATGAAGGGAAAAGCGTGAGTAAAGAGGAGAGGAACATTTGGGGTGGGAAGGAAAAGACATTATGAAGGGAAAAGCGTGAGTAAAGAGGAGAGGAACATTTGGGGTGGGAAGGAAAAGAAATTATGAAGGCAAAAGCGTGAGTAAAGAGGAGAGGAACATTTGGGGAGGGAAGGAAAAGAAAGTGTGAAGGGAAAAGCGTGAGTAAAGAGGAGAGGAACAATTGGGGTGGGAAGGAAAAGAAATTATGAAGGGAAAAGCGTGAGTAAAGAGGAGAGGAACATTTGGGGTGGGAAGGAAAAGAAAGTATGAAGGGAAAAGCGTGAGTAAAGAGGAGAGGAACATTTGAGGTGGGAAGGAAAAGAAATTATGAAGGGAAAAGCGTGAGTAAAGAGGAGAGGAACATTTGGGGTGGGAAGGAAAAGAAATTATGAAGGGAAAAGCGTGAGTAAAGAGGAGAGGAACATTTGGGGTGGGAGGAAAAAAAATTATGAAGGGAAAAGCGTGAGTAAAGAGGAGAGGAACAATTGGGGTGGGAGGAAAATAAAATATGAAGGGAAAAGCGTGAGTAAAGAGGAGAGGAACATTTGGGGTGGGAGGGAAAAAAATTATGAAGGGAAAAGCGTGAGTAAAGAGGAGAGGAACAATTGGGGTGGGAGGAAAAGAAAGATGGTGAAGCATTGGCTGATGAACAAACTGACAGAGAAATGAAACGGACAGAAGAAGAAAGACTCGGAGATGGTAATAAGCCGTTCTCTTTCTCTCTTCCTCTCTCTCTTTTTCCTCTTCCGTGTGAACTCTTCTTCTCAACTATCCATCCGTTCCGCTGAGACTCTCCACTGACCAGAGACTGACCCATCCGGAGCCGCGCCCCCCCCCCCCCCCCCCCCCCCCCCCCCCCCCCCCCCCCCCCCCCCCCCCGGTTACTATCTATTGTTCGTCTGTTGGTTACGTATTGCACGTGACGAGTAGGCCTAATTCTTCCGCTATTGTGGAGTGGTTTGGTATTACCAACGCTTCTTTCCGTAAACATGTCGTCAGTTACTTATTTTTATTTCACTGCCACTCCCCCCCCCTCTCTCCCTCCATCTCTCTCTCTCTCTCCTTCCCTCCCTCTCCCTCTCTCTCTCTCTCTCTCTCTCTCCCTCCCCCTCTCCCCCCTCTCTCTCTCTCTCCCTCCCCTCTCCTCTTTCTCTCTCTCTCTCTGAGGAAAGTATTATGCCGAGCAGCTTTGATATGATCGAGTCAGATGCACAGATTTTACACCGGTAGCTCCGCGCAACACACAGCGCAGAACAGTTATTTCATAGCCCACAAACAATCCATCTCTCTTTGTCTCTGTCTTTCTCTCTCTCTCTCTCTCTCTCTCTCTCTCTCTCTCTCTCTCTCTCTCTCACACATGCTCACATGCGCACACACACCACGCGCGCGCGCGCACACACACCACACACACACACGCAAGCGCGAACGCACGCACACACACACACACACACACACACCACACACACACACAGAGCGAGAGAGAGAGAGAGAGAAAGAGAGATTTAGTGTTCAATTTTCTGATTACACAAGACATTCGTTTCCTCTGATGTTGTTCGTTCTCTCTCTCTCTCTCTCTCTCTCTCTCTCTCTCCAGTCATGAAAAGTGTGTGTAGGAGAGAAAGAGAGGTGGAGATCGGGTGTTGAGTGGGGATTGGCGGTGAGAATGAGCAGGTGGGAAGGTGTATGCGCCCGCGAGCGCGCGAGGTGAAAGGGAGATAATAAAGGAGTAATGAAACGCTACTGGTGATGAAAATGATAACGTTCGCGTGGGTTACCGATTATCGTGTGCAATGTAACTGTGCAATTTCGACTTTTTTTTTCTTTTATAGCGTTGTGTGTAATAGTGTGCTCGGATTGTTCTTCATAGGTGGAGGTAGTTTCATGTAATGCACTGTTTGCTTTGTTTCCACTGTTGTAACATTTCATTTTTTTTTTAAAGAAGGAAAGAAACAGAAGAAGGACGAGAAGGAGGAGGTGGAAAAAGAAGAAGAAGATGAAGAAGCAGAAGAAAAAGAAGAAGAGAGACACACACACAGACAGAGACAGACACATAGACAGAGAGACAGACACACAGACAGACAGATAAACAGATACAAAGAGACGTAACCAGCAGACAGACAGACAGACAGAAAAACAGACACAAAGGTGGTCGTGTAACTTTTTTTTTTCTTTCTCAGATACCGAGACAGTTACATTTCTATCGGATAAAAGGTCTTACCTTCTGTAACAGTGATGACTGAAGACAAAGCGACGAATGACGTCAGAGCAACACACATGACGAAAGAGAGGCCAGACTTCGTCATCGCCATATCTGACGTTAAAACCAGTCTTTACGAGTCACTGCGCTCACGAGGTGCCTGTCTGCTGTCGCTCAGACTAAACAGAATCTGTTGCTGTTGTTGTTGTTGTTGTTGTTGTTGTTGCTGCTGCTGCTGCTGCTGCTGCTACTGCTGCTGATGCTGGCAAATGTGAAATTCTCAAGATGTTGTCCACATCCAATTTGACAGTTTCCCCCCTTTTTATTTTTAATCTGTCCTTCCACTGCTTATTTTCGTTATGGATTTCTTATTCGCGAATCAGGACGTTGCTTTTGTTTGTTGTTTTCCTGCAACAGTGTCCGTTTGTTTGTTTGTTCGTTTTTTTTTTTTTGGTTTCTTTATTCCTCTGTTTTATTTTTGTATTCAGAGAAAGCAAACCTTTCCGATTACAAAACTGAAACCCGTGTCGTTTCGCAATAGTCTCATGAACGTCTATGCCTTCTGTTGAAACACTTCAGTCTCGCTTGTTTTGTTCTTTTGTTGTGTTCAGTGATGATTCACGTATAATCTTCTTTTGTTCGTCCGTATTCTTGTAAATTGCCTGGCTTTTTATTTCTTTCCCGTTGGTTATCTCATCAGCGCTGTCTCGCACACTGATTCGTTGGCAGTGAATATGGGAATGTGTTCTTATACTGTTCTGTTTCTGGCGAGCCAGGTGAAGTCAGATGTCTTTCCACGAAAAAAAACAACAACAACAAAGTATAACACTGTTTGATAGGGAAGAGTACAACTTTGTAATCGGATGGAGAGAACAGTGACTGTAATGGACCAAGTCTGAAACAAAGTATGTTGATGCTAAGGTGTTTTCCTACCTAACCTCCACAGTCACTCAGGGTGAGTTGATCAGCCGGCCCGTCCACCACAAACGTTCCACCAGTTGGGACTCGCGTTGCTTTTAGCGTCTTGTCGCCCCCTCACTCGTCCGCGCGACCGATCGCCCGCCGTGCCGTGCCGTTCACTTCGCCACCGGAAGAGTCCATTTCAAACGGTGACCGAGGGGTGTGAGGTTTATACGCCAGAACCTTTTTTTCGCTCAGCTGGTCTAGTCCTATCAGCAAGTTGTTTCTGTTCTCAAAAAGACAGTTGGGACAGGGTTTTTTTGAGTTTGTGGATTCACATGTTTAATGTTGAACAAGATAAATAATGCTAGTTTTAATATTTCGCACGTTTACTTTGCGTCCATTTCAACTAGGTCTTCCAGTGTCATGAAATGCGTCGGAGTTTTAGACCATACGACCATCCAACATGTTTTCTAGCCATCATGAAGGAGATTATGTTTTCTCCAGCCCTGTTGGTGTGATTGATTGATTGTCTGTCTGTCTGTCTGTCTGTTTTTCTGTCTGTGGTTGTTTGTCTGTCTGCCTGTCTGTTTTTCTGTCTGTAGTTGTCTGTCGGTCTGTCTGCAGGATTTCGCAACCGCAACAACTACTGAACCAGAGTGGACGAAATCTGGTGGATGGATAAAATGTGGATGAAAGACACACACACACACGCGCGCGCGCGCGCGACTTTTCAAGCTGTAGTGCGGAGGTCCAGACCAAAGGATGGATAAAGGGATTTGTTCTTCACTTTGTTTAACATTGTATGAATGGGCAGTTTTCAACATCTTCGTACATTTTTCAAATACTGCATCGATCTCAATTTTAAGAGAGAGAGAGAGAGAGAGAGAGAGAGAGAGTAGAACAGGAGACTTATTGATTTATTGATATTTAAGAACCTGTCATATTTAGTGTAGATCTGGCTTTCAACTCGGTTGCAGAGAGAAAAATACCATTTATGGAAGGGTTTGAGTGATAATGATTCAGTCACTCACTGTCCTGTTAACAACTGGAGCTGAAAATTTGCACTTATCCCACAAAGTGTAACGAACACAATGAAATTCGTTTGAGTTGAATAGCGCTTATACAGGTATGATAGTTTTGAAAATACATTAAACAAATCAAATGTGATCAATGCGCCTTAGGCATTACCAAAGGTTACATCCAGAGCTACCAGTTGTTGTTGTTGATGTTGTTGTTGTTGTTGTTGTTGTTGTTTGTTGTATTAATTTAGCCGTCAGCCCCTGTACGCTTAAACCTTGATGAACGAAGAGCAAATATGTAAAGATTGGAACGAGAGTCACATACGTTGCTTTAAAGATATGGCTTCAACCAAGTCCATTTCCCCTGTCCCACGGGAAAGAGGACAAAAGAGACACTGATACTTGATGTTCTGCTTTGCCTGCCTCATCCCATCACGAGGATGCTGCGGTCTCTCACTGATGATCATACTCCTCACCAATAGTTAAAGGGGTTAACATTTTTTTTTTTCTCTTTCTTTTTGTCTCCTCTTAATATTTCTCAGTAACCTCCATCCCACACCCCGACCCCAACCCCTCCCCAACCGTTCATAAACGGCCCTATGAGGTTCGTTCTACTGCAGTTCCAGTGCCAGCGGCCCACAAGGAGCAATACCAGCATTTAGGTCACCACAGGGTCACTCACCACAGAAGACGCTGCAACGTATTTTCGTGGTGTGAAATAACGGTAGTGTTAAGAAGCAAAAACACGCCAGATGATTCGGTTTGCCATACAGGAATTTCTTCCATTTTCTCGGTGTAAAGAGACTGTGTTTTCCTTAACTAGCAGTCATGGAGCAGAGTGATCAACATGAAAAATTCATCCACTTCAATACCTATATAATTCTGTTTCTATGAACCAGCAGTCATATAGCAGAGTGATCAATACGAAAAAATAAAATATATACACAGATACCAGTGTAATATTGTTTCTTTTAACCAGTGGCCATACAGCAGAATGATCAACGAGAAACTGGTCGGCCTTTGAAAACAAGGCTAAATGAACACACTACCAACACTTCTTCTGCATATTATGAACATCTGACAACGACAACCCACCATAACAACAAGTTTCAAGCCACCATAATTGCAGCTAAATCACAGTTCACGAAAAGGAAAGTGAAAGAAACAATAGAATCAGGGAGAGAAAACCAAGCTTGAACAGAGACTGTGGCTATGACCTGCCCCCCATTTACAAGTCTGTGCTGAACACCAATCACTCCTCCAGAAATGACAACTCAGAAAACACCAACACCCACCACAACTACCAGTCAGTTTGGGCTGATGAAGACCAGCAGTAGCTGGCCGAAAATTTCCCTCAGGTAAATTTCATTAGACTCCGAGTCAGAACACACAGAAACAGAATGATCAATATGAATAATTTATCTACAGGAGTACCCATGCAATTTAAATATACGCCAAAGCATGCCACGCATGTACGTCATGCTCACAAATAGCTACCAACAAGAATAGAAACAAGGTCATTGACTGGTAAATTATATGTATCTTCATGCTGAAAAAAACGCGCTTAGTTTTTAAATTGTCTGCAGTGCAGTTTGGCGAAGAAGGCTACAAATATCTGATGACGCATCTTAATGTGTATGTATGTATGTATGTGTGTATGTATATGCATGTATGTGTGTGTGTGTGTGTGTGTGTGTGTGTGTGCGCGCGCTTAAGAATTTTTTAAGGCAGCACAAGAAGTCTCGGAAGATCGCAAAAGAGGGCAGGCTGCAATTCAAGCGGCTCAAAGAGGAAAGAGAGGTAGCGTACAAGTAAACTAACGCCTAATGAACTGACTGGGATTTGAATACAGGAAAGATAATGGGAAGAAATAAGCGAAAATCCTGTCACCTCCAACCCCAAAGTCACAAGCCTGTCGGTCACAGTAATTGCGAAGTACAGCTCATTGTTCCCCTGTCCACCCCCACCCCCACCTCTCTCTCTCTCTCTCTCTCTCATCGAGAGCTGTGAACCGAGACTCAAAGATCTCACTGAAAAACTTGAACTGTCTCAAGATGTTGAATTGGATCGTGTCAGCCCCAAACCTAACTCCCTATAGACAGCACGTTGTTCATGTTATACATTTTGAAGGCCAAGAACAAAATGAAGGGGAGTGTGTGTGTCTGTGTGTGTGTGTGTGTGTGGGGGGGGGGGGGGGCTAACCTATTCATCGAGGAAGATTTTTCTAACGGGTCAGGGAAATACGGAAAATTCATGAAAGAATACAGAAGGGAAGGTCGCATGGTATCAATAGTATAACCATCATTTGATCATTGATGGGAAAACAATTTTCTTGGCAGAAAGGAGGGGGGGGGGGGGCATTTTACTGAATCAAAGTAGGGGTGTGGCGGTGGTTTCATACATGCAAAATCCTTAAGGGAAAATTGCTTTTCGTTTTTGTTTTCTGACTGTGATGTTAAATTGGACTGAATCGTAGGTGTTGCTTGGAGAAGGATGTTATTAGTGAAAGGAATGAACGAGGGAAACTGCATTATTGTGGGGTGATGAACGGAATTTTTGTCATGAGAATATTTGGGGTAAGGGAAGTAAGCGGTGGACATGGGAGGCGTTGGAATTCAACCTGCAGGTCATGTCGCTGGTGGAAAGCGGAGTCGAGCTGCACGTGAAGTGACAACGTGGTGTCAGCAGACCTGTCACAGCGTAGCACGGACTCCTCGTGTGTTCTTAAAATTTCGTTTATTTTTCACCTCAGCAATGAAGAAAATCGCTTTGATAGCACGTGCTCACCGAGCGGAAACGTGTGTAACACGTACGCTCTGCACTGGGTCAATCTTTGTTCGGTTCACCTGCCGCTGATGACAGTGACATGTGTTAGTCATCACCAACCAACACTCCAGCGATTGATGCTTGTAGTCCGCATCTCTCAAACGAAGATACAAATAAAACAGATGTTTTCCTTCTTTTTTTTTTACATATGAGGGCAGAAGGCTTGTTTTTCAAAACTTAAAGATCATGGTTTTGTTTCTTTATATGTTCATATCATTTCATATGTTTCGCAGAAACTTTTATATTCGGTCTAAATTCAATAGCGTTTTCAGGATATAAAGCTTTTTCGTCAATCTGCCACAGAATTATCGCAGGCAGGCAGACTTTCTGGTGGTGTCATATGTTTGACTAAAATGAGTTAATTCCCTTTATGCAACAGTTGGATTTAAAAACTGGAACGTTCTTCATCATCGCTAGAACTTCGGTCTTGCTAAAGACGTGCCGTGCGTTTGCACATATGTGCCACCTGATTCTTGAAGATACTATTCTTACGTGATATTGACGCAGATGGTGTATTATGACTGACAAACTGCTTAATCGATCGTGCCCGTGATAAAAATTATTTGTTTGTAACGTTTTCAGGTGAGTGAAATAGTGGAACATCCAGTGAGAGGCATATTGGAACAGTAGAGCTATTGGAGAACTTTTCTTTGCTAGTCATCCTGTTGATGATAGAAGCTCTCAAGATACTTAAATGAACGGGTATAGTAGGTTTCTGTTGAATATGTGCACTGCTCTAAATGTGTGTATACATCACGTTAAGCAGTGCCGGATACAATTAACAATTGCACCGGTTGTGATTGGGAACCTGTTCAATTCTCCATGACTCAAATCACTGAGTGTGCGTCTGTCTCTATGCCTTCGAAGCAAATAGGTGAACCTTTCACAGTATTCAGCTGCGCTATATAATCCCAACATTTCTGAACCATACAAGCATGATAGGCAGAACCTGAGAATTAAAATAGTTCAGAAAAAAAGCGTAGGCGAATTGTTATTGTATTTATACAATTTCTGCATTATAACTAAAAAGTGTTTTCTTTGCTCGACATTAAAAGTCGTTGCATGCAGCAACAAAACAGAATCGACTAATATGATTATGTTTGTTTATGAAAACGTTCGACAGTCAAACTAAACCAATGCTCACATATTGTGCCGAAATGGAGGATCTACTAAATAACACGCTGATGGAAAATTCACAGCTTTTAGACAAAACGTTTTCTGATTGTTTCCCATTCATATTCCTGAATCAGTGCCATATGGTGACATTGACCAGTATCCTTAAGAACATGTTCAATATATCAGACCATCCAGACTTTGCAGACAGGCATACGATATGATGTCATTCAAACTGGGAAAGAAAGGGCGATAAAGGCAGGGCTCGAACCCACGCACTTCTTACACGTTGGATTGGCAGGCGAACGTCTTAACCACTCTGCCACCTTTCTTCCTAAAATCAGTTCTATCAGACAATGGGCCCGGGGGCGTGTGGCTTTCGAAGGGGTAGAGCAAGAGCAAAGTTTCATATTAGATGACAGATCGATTATTTCCAGTTTGTAAATACAACTGGCAATATGACGTGGAATGTAAAGAAAAGTACCACACGTTTTTCAAACAGAAAATACATTTCAGCTATCACAAATGAAAAGCGCAAAGTTACAAAGCTCAGACCGTGGGCTTTTGGTTTTAAGTCAATATGAAAATGATTCTACAATTGAATATCAACAGACTATCAGGGGGGGGGGGGGGGGGGACCGAAATAGCTGAGCTGACAGAGCGTCGGACTCGTAATTCTAGTGATCTTGAGGTTGAGGGTTCTAATCTTCGCCGAGGCCGTTTCGTCACAGGGGAAATACTCCCTCAGAGTTATTATCGGTTCCGACGACTCCACTTCCTAAAAGTCCTTCGAATGAGACAATAAACCGAGGTTCCGTGTGTGAACGTAGCATAACATCTTGCGCACATGTCAGTTCCCATCACCATCCTTCGGAAGAGTTAGCCCCGAATGTCGATGGTAAAAGATGACAGGTATACACTTAGCATGCATCCTGTGCGCTGATAATGGTCTGGGTGAAGACTCAGGGGAAAATAATGTCCCTTAACCCCTCCCCCCCCCCCCCCCCCCCACGCAACTGGAAAAATCGTTTTGCCCAGTGCTAGGAATACACAAAAAAATTGGCTGGTTGGTTTTTGTCGCAGTGAATCTTTTGAAGAACTAAGGACCCAGCGTATGGGTTTCAAGCTGAACATAGCTGAAAAACTGGTCCCTTTTCTTCTGTCCCATCTTCTGTGCCACCTCAGTGGCAGTGAACCCACGTCGCTCATTCCGACCCCCCGTCCACAGCCACAGCCCGCTCAGTCCCGCCGCAGCCCTGGCACCGGCAATCCACAGTGAGCTCGTCAAGAGGCAACCCACCGGAGGAGACATTGCACTGCTGCCGAGTCACTTCGGTGGTGTTCAGTGGTGCCTGGTCTGATCCAACGTAGGCTGGGCACCACCTGCTAGGCCCCCTGCTGACGACAATGATTGCCACCACGTTCATCCAACGACAGCCCCCGTGGAGTCGCCGATACCTGTGACCCCAACCGAATCAAACAAAGGCCACAGGCGTGGAGAGGACATCGAAACCGAGGTCACCATGAGACATGGCATGAAGGGCGACAGAATTTGAGACTTTTTAAATGCTGATCGATGAGAATGAGGATGAAGAGGATGCTACGGATTCTGTTCCGGTCTGAGACTGCATGACAGGGCTGCACTCTACGCCTACATTCATAATTTATCCCGGCGCCAACCAGGCCCGAGAGATACAGACACCTGCAGTGCTGGTCAGGAAATTTGAGCAACACTTGGAGAGATGCATCCATGAAGTGGATGAAACTGGACTGTGTGGTCCCAGTCTTCCCAACTGAGCCCCAACTGAGCTCAACTCTAGATAGGCGCTGATCGGGGCAGATCGAACCCACGATCTCCCAGCCGGGAGTCCGCGACACTAACCACTTCACCACGGCGGCTGACCAGACTGGTCCTTCCTCGTTTACAGAATGCATTGCAGATGAGTGTGGAGACTCAGACTGAAAAGCAGACGCGTTTTGATTTATGGTGGACGGTATTGTTTGCATGAAGGGAAGACAGTGTTCATTTTAACGTTTCGGGTGATTGAGTTGTTCCGTTCGTGGCCAGTTTTTTGTTTGTTTTTTTTTTCTGCATCTAAGTTTAAATGTGTATGTTATCAAATTCATCACCTAGGT
>CM031607.1:46902382-46929882 GCA_018398815.1 Conus ventricosus | reverse complement strand
TTAATAAGCGCGCATAGTTGAAGCTCTGTTCACCGTTACCCGTGAGCAGTTTCTTTCAGTGTTCACGCACGTGGATGAAGCGGTTTTTCTGATTTCAAGTATGTTCACAAGGGAAAATGCGTAAATAAATGCTTACGGCACGGAAATGAATGGACAACAATTGTCGTCTTTCTGGTTTCAGCATCTTCCTGTGATTCGTTAAAGTTCCCGCAAACAAGTACTGCATTACTACATTACGTACTACGTCATTGCCTTTGATTCATTGACCTTCCCTTTAACAAGTGCTACATTATTGCCTCTGATGTATTGACCTTCCCTTTAACAAGTGCTACATTATTGCCTTTGATGTATTGACCTTCCCTTTAACAAGTGCTACATTATTGCCTTTGATGCATTGACCTTCCCTTTAACAAGTGCTACGTTATTGCCTTTGATGTATTGACCTTCCCTTTAACAAGTGCTACATTATTGCCTTTGATTCATTGACCTTCCCTTTAACAAGTGCTACATTATTGCTTTTGATTCCTTGACCTTCCCTTTAACAAGTGCTACGTTATTGCCTTTGATTCCTTGACCTTCCCTTAGCAAGTGCTAGGTTATTGCCTTTGATTCCTTGACCTTCCCTTTAACAAGTGCTAGGTTATTGCCTTTGACTCCTTGACCTTCCCTTTAACAAGTGCTAGGTTATTGCCTTTGATTCCTTGACCTTCCCTTTAACAAGTGCTACATTATTGCCTTTGATTCATTGACCTTCCTTTAACAAGTGCTACGTTATTGCCTTTGATGTATTGACCTTCCCTTTAACAAGTGCTACGTTATTGCCTTTGATGTATTGACCTTCCCTTTAAACAAGTGCTACATTATTGCCTTTGATGCACTGACCTTCCCTTTAACAAGTGCTACGTTATTGCCTTTGATGTATTGACCTTCCCTTTAACAAGTGCTACGTTATTGCCTTTGATTCATTGACCTTCCCTATAACAAGTGCTACGTTATTGCCTTTGATGCACTGACCTTCCCTATAACAAGTGCTACGTTATTGCCTTTGATGCACTGACCTTCCCTATAACAAGTGCTACGTTATTGCCTTTGATTCATTGACCTTCCCTTTAACAAGTGCTACGTTATTGCCTTTGATGTATTGACCTTCCCTTTAACAAGTGTTACGTTATTGCCTTTGATTCCCTGACCTTCCCTTTAACAAGTGCTACGTTATTGCCTTTGATTCATTGACCTTCCCTTTAACAAGTGCTACGTTATTGCCTTTGATGTATTGACCTTCCCTTTAACAAGTGCTGCGTTATTGCCTTTGATTCATTGACCTTCCCTTTAACAAGTGCTACGTTATTGCCTTTGATGTATTGACCTTCCCTTTAACAAGTGCTACGTTATTGCCTTTGATGTATTGACCTTCCCTTTAACAAGTGCTACGTTATTGCCTGTGATTCATTGACCTTCCCTTTAACAAGTGCTACGTTATTGCCTTTGATGCATTGACCTTCCCTTTAACAAGTGCTGCGTTACTGCCTTTGATTCATTGACCTTCCCCTAAGCAAGTACAACGTTATTGCCTTTGATGCATTGATATTTCCTTTAGCAAGTGCTACGTCATTGCTTTTGATTCATTGACGTTCCCCTTAGCAAGTGCTACGTTATTGCCCTTCCCCTTAACAAGTGTCACGTTATTGCCTTTGATTCATTGACCTTCCCTTCAACAAGTGCTACGTTATTGCCCTTCCCCTTAACAAGTGCTACCTTACTGCATTTGATTCATTGACCTTCCCTTGAGCAAGTGTTACGTCATTGCATTTGATTCATTGACCTTCCCTTGAGCAAGTGTTACGTCATTGCATTTGATTCATTGACCTTCCCTTGAGCAAGTGTTACGTCATTGCATTTGATTCATTGACCTTTCCTTGAGCAAGTGTTACGTCACTGCATTTGATTCATTGACCTTCCCTTGAGCAAGTGTTACGTCATTGCATTTGATTCATTGACCTTCCCTTGAGCAAGTGTTACGTCACTGCATTTGATTCATTGACCTTCCCTTGAGCAAGTGTTACGTCATTGCATTTGATTCATTGACCTTCCCTTGAGCACGTGTTACGTCATTGCATTTGATTCATTGACCTTCCCTTGAGCAAGTGCTACGTCATTGCATTTGATTCATTGACCTTCCCTTGAGCAAGTGTTACGTCATTGTCTTTAATGCATTTCTATTCCCTTTAACAAGTGCTCCGTTATTGCCTTTGATTCATTGACCTTCCCTTCATCAAGTGCTACATCATTGCCTTTGATTCATTAAATCTCCCTTTAACAAGTGCTACGTTATTGCCTTTGATTCTTTAAATCTCCCTTTAACAAGTGCTACGTTATTGCTTTTGATTCATTAAATCTCCCTTTAACAAGTGCTACGTTATTGCCTTTGATTCATTAAACCTCCCTTTAACAAGTGCTACGTTATTGCCTTTGATTCCTTGACCTTCCCTTTAACAAGTGCTACGTTATTGCCTTTGATTCCTTGACCTTCCCTTTAACAAGTGCTACGTTATTGCCTTTGATTCCTTGACCTTCCCTTTAACAAGTGCTACGTTATTGCCTTTGATTCCTTGACCTTCCCTTTAACAAGTGCTACGTTATTGCCTTTGATTCCTTGACCTTCCCTTTAACAAGTGCTACGTTATTGCCTTTGATGTATTGACCTTCCCTTTAACAAGTGCTACGTTATTGCCTTTGATGTATTGACCTTCCCTTTAACAAGTGCTGCGTTACTGCCTTTGATTCATTGACCTTCCCTTTAACAAGTGCTACATTATTGCCTTTGATGTATTGACCTTCCCTTTAACAAGTGCTGCGTTACTGCCTTTGATTCATTGACCTTCCCTTTAACAAGTGCTACATTATTGCCTTTGATGTATTGACCTTCCCTTTAACAAGTACAACGTCATTGCCTTTGATGCATTGATATTTCCTTTAACAAATGCTACGTCATTGCTTTTGATTCATTGACCTTCCCCTTAGCAAGTGCTAGGTTATTGCCTTTGATTCATTGACCCTCCCCTCAGCAAGTGCTAGGTTATTGCCTTTGGTGTATTGACCTTCCCCTTAGCAGGTGCTACGTTATTGCCTTTGATTCATTGACCCTCCCCTCAGCAAGTGCTAGGTTATTGCCTTTGATTCATTGACCCTCCCCTCAGCAGGTGCTAGGTTATTGCCTTTGATTCATTGACCCTCCCCTCAGCAGGTGCTAGGTTATTGCCTTTGATTCATTGACCCTCCCCTCAGCAGGTGCTAGGTTATTGCCTTTGATTCATTGACCCTCCCCTCAGCAGGTGCTAGGTTATTGCCTTTGATTCATTGACCTTCCCTTTAACAAGTGCTACGTTATTGCCCTTCCCCTTAACAAGTGCTATGTTATTGCCTTAGGTTCATTAAACCTCCCTTTAACAAGTGCTACCTTACTGCATTTGATTCATGAACATTCCCGTTAACAAGTAATCTTTCAGTGTGTTGTATGAGGACTTCGTGTGTTGTGGGTTGGTGTAGTCTGGAGGTGAAGGTGACGTCCTGTTACGCCCCTTTCGAAGGTTTCCCTTCTTATTGTCTCCCCTGCGCAGTATCCCTCTTCCATCGTTATCACGTTCCAGTTTATCTTTTCAGTTGATGGCCTCTTCCACTTTTGCCCCTTCGTAGTTTACTACGTTTTCCATTTTCGCCCTCCAGGTTTTCACTTTTCCATTCTCGCCCTCTCCTAATTTAGCTATTCGATCCTGTCCTCTTTCCAGTTTAGGTCTATCTTTTTCCACTCTTACCCCTCCAAGTTTTTTTTCTCCGCATCCTCGCTCCTTCCAGCTTTACTTCTTTTCGATTTTGTCCCTTCCCGGTTTACGTTTTCCATTTTCGCCCCTTCCCGGTTTACCATTTTCCATTTTCGTCCCTTCCGGTTTACCATTTTCCATTTTCCCTGTTTACCTTTTCCTGCTGGATCTTGGTACACCCTTTTCTTTTTTTATTCTCGCCCCTTTCCTGTGACCCCTTTTTCTTTTCCGCCCCTCTCCGTGTGTGTGTGTGTGTTGGTTTTTTTCCATTCTCGCCCTCCTTGAGCATTTTCACCCTTTCCCACTTTGCCTTTTTCTCCTCGCGCCTTCCTTTTCTTTGTTTGTTTGTTTTTAGTTCTTGACTCTCCAAGTTTTCCTTTTTTTCATATTCTTGCCCCTTTCCATTTTTTATTTTTTACCATTCTTGCCTCTCCAAGTTTTCTTCTTTTTTCCCCTATTTTCGCCCCTTCCCGTTGTTTTTTTTTTCTTCTCGTTCTTGCCTCTCCAAGGTTTCCATTTTTCCTACTCTTGCTCCTTCCCATTTTTTCCATTCCCACCTCTCCAAGTTTTCCTTTCTTTTTTTTTCCTGTTCTCGCGACTTCCCATTTTTTCCCTGTTTTGCCTCTTTAGCTTTTCATTCCCCCCCCCCCCCCCCCCCCCCCCCCCCCCCCCCCCCAATTTCGCCCCAGCCTTTTCTTCTTTTTTTTCGTTTTCGCTCGCATCTCTAGATTTGTTGTCCTATTCTCGCGCCTTCCCATTTTTTTTTCATTTTTTTTTCGGGGTGGGGGGTGGGGAGGGGGGTTCCGTTCTCGCCTCTCCAGGTTTTCCTTTATTTTTCCTATTTTCGCCCATTCCCCTGCTTCCTTTTTCCATTTTCGCCCCACCCAAGTTTACCTTTACCACATTCGCCCTTTTCTAGTTTGCCTTTTCCAATCTGCCTTATCTCAGTTTGGCTCTTTTTTTTTAATGTTCGCCCCTTTCCAGCATACTTTTTTTTCTTTTGCATTCCTTTCCAATTTTTTTTAATGACAACCAGACAGCAAAGCAAATCAAAGCATCTCTACCATGACAATGTTCAGCGTTGTCAGGACAACCAGGCCTGGCCAGCTTCCCAGCATGAGCATATCCTGCAGTTCAGTGCCAGTATCAACCTCCTACATCAGTGCCGGTACTGGCCACCGCCAACAGATGTTAGAACGATAAATCCAGGCGTTACATGCTGCAGACGTCTTCGCAGCATGGCGTTCGATGGAACGCATGACTAATGACGGCGCCAGACACCGAGTCAACACATACATACACTGGCGGAGAAGAACTCTCCTCGCTAACATCAAACGCCGCAACCGGGCCTGGTGCTGGCTTGTGTCTGGCCTACTGTTCACACAAGCCTGCAAATCACACCACACATATACATATGCACTTCTGCACACACACACGCGCGCGCGCCCGCGTGCGAGCACACACACACGCGCATATATATATATATACACCACAGGAATTATGGACTGTGGTGTGTCTCTATTTGACACCAAGAGCACAGACACAATCAGCCGTGTCTCTGGTGAGTCCGATCCAGCGGACGAAAGGCCTAGGAGCAGGCAATACAAATAAATGTGCCTTCGAGAGGGATTACGATGGTTCCCTCAGGCAGCTAGTGAAGGGCTTCTTATAGTTATAATATATTCCCCCCATTTTCTTCATCTTCATTTTTTTTTAAAGTTCAAATCTTTGCCAAGGTCATTACTATAACGACTGAAGAATTGTTAACCTGCACTTGTTTTCCTCCACTACTTAATTGTTCAGCATTCTATTGTTTGGTCAATCAGTGGGAGATTGCATCTCTTAGGAGATCCAAGTAAGGTTGTTCTGTACAATTCTTAGCCACTCACAATGTTGGGTATTGAACAGCAGAGCTGACCACTCAGACTGTTCCATATCTTTTGATCTCCCTTGCATCCTTGAATGGATCTCAAGCATAGGCTCAAAGATTGTCCCCTACATTTTATACTGTTTGAATAATGCTTTTAGTTTTTCAGCCCAAATTTTTTCCTCTCCACACCTTTGTTTTGTTTCATTTACTACCCTTCACTGGCTGCTTTGGGGGTGCTGTTGGATTCTTTTTGAACCCTTGGTGGTGAGAACACCACAGACTTATGGACTGTGGTGTGGGCTCTATTTGACACCAAGAGCACAGACACAATCAGCCGTGTCTCTTTGATGAGTCCGTCCAGCGGACGAAAGGCCTAGGAGCAGGCAATACAAATAAATGTGTCTTCGAGAGGGATTATGATGGTCTCAGGCAGCTAGTGAAGGGCTTCTCATAGTTATAATATAATCCCCCATTTTCTTCATCTTCAATTAATTTTTTTTTTAAATTATAAATTCAAATCTTTGCCAAGTCATTACTATAACGACAGAAGAATTGTTAACCTGCACTTGTTTCCCCCCACTACTTAATTGTTCAGCATTCTATATATATATATATATTATATATATATATATATTAATGTAGCTAAATACCCAAAATGATTTTGATAGTGCTCGACCCCTTGGGGAGCAACATTTGTTAAAATAGGTTTTTAAAAACAGAATCTACAAATTTGTTTCGAGCGCGTTGCGCTGTCATCAGGCATCCTGATGACAGCGCAACGCGCTCGAAACAAATTTGTAGATTCTGTTTTTAAAAACCTATTTTAATATATATATATATATATATATATATATATATATGTGCATACACACACACACACACACACACGTGCGCTCGAACACACACACACAAGTCCTTGCCACACACCAATATACACACATTTGTACCCTTACCACCACACACACACACAAACATAACAGTGGCACAACCACTCAAGGACTGATCAGCGCGTTTAGGCTCATGCATAGGTCAGACATCCTCTAAGTCGTAGCCATAAGACCCTCTTCTTAAAATTCTCTCAATTGAGTCTTTGACTCATTTACCATCAGCTTTAAATCATGCGCAGTGTGGTCTCAAACTTAGCGGATGTGGCATAGCGTATATCATGGACTAGTCCACACGCTGTGATACCTCCTTGATGACATTGAAAACTGAAACTGTTCACAGAGAAGGACTAACGTCCAAGAGGCCTACCAGAGAAGTTGTACGATGGACTGATTACTATGACCTCTGTCCACTCACGTGGTCATTGCCAGGACTGAGAGTGTCAGGTAATCCCTGATAGCCATCGCGATAGCATGGCGACCGGTACCAGGTGAAAAAAGGTTATTGTTGGCCTGGTCTAAGTCGTTTCTTCCGTTATCGTTTCTCTCCATTCCATTTTCCACTTGAGTTTTTTCCCCCTCGCTTTTACCTATTATCATGGTTGTCCCTTCCCCGCTCCCTCTCTCTCTGTTTCTCTATGTCTCCCTCCCTCTCTCTCTCTTTCTATCTCTCTCTCTCTCTCTCTCTCTCTCTCTCTCTCTTTCTATCTCTCTCTCTCTCTCTCTCTCTCTCTCTGACCGCTAGTGTGCTTCGCTTGATATACGAGAATTTTCGTTTTGACACCAAACGAGAGGTTACAGACAAGTAATCTGAACTGGTGTGACATATACAATATTTTTCTAATTGAATTAGACTAAACTGAGCACTAGAACTGGTACAGACATACTGCGCAGTTTTATTTTATTTATCACTATCAACACCTTCTGCGTACGCAGGCTGATACTTCTGCGTACGCAGGCTGATACTCCTGCGGACACTCCCTATATAGACAGGCAAGTATTAATCCCATCTGTCCAACAAAGGGAGTGGAGTTTTGTGTGCATGACCGTTTTTTATCCGCCATCAAGGCAGCCATACTCCATCTTCGTGGAAGATGCATGCTATGTGTAACGTGTCATCCATACCAACGGCCAAACTGGCCTTCTTTTCCGAAAGTTGGTGATGGGATTTTACGTGTCTGCAAGATGTTATGCGTGCGTTCACACACGAAACTCGGTTTAGAGTCTCATTCGAAGGACTGTATGGGAAATGGAGTCAGAACCAATGTTAACTCCAAGGGAAAAATCCCCCTGTACCGAAACGGCCCGGCGGAGATTCGAACCCGCAACCCTTGGATTACGAGTCCGGCGCTCTACCAACTGAGCTATTCCGGACCCCACTATCAGACATTCTCTCTCTCTCTCTCTCTTCAGTTCAGTTCAGTTCAGTGGTTTATTTAATGTCTTTTCATCGCCAGATGATATTAGACACTTATTTAAAAAAAAATTAAATAAAAACTCCACACTTAATTTATCATCCACGTGAGTACTTTCAACCCACATCTGATATGTGCATGCTTTCATTTATGCCCGTCGCTCCCGGTGGAGCATAGGCCATCAACGACCCTTCGCCATCGCACTCTGTTCTGGGCTGTTCTGGTCATTCCAGTCCAGTTTGTCCCTTGTTGTTTCAACTCCGCCTCAGTGTCTCGTCTCCAGCTGTTGCGAGGCCGGCCTCTCTTTCTCTTTCCCTGCGGGTTCCAGGTCAGGGCTTGGCGTGTGGTGCTGGATGCTGGCTTCCTGAGGGTGTGTCCGATCCAGCCCCACTTCCTTCGCAGTATCTGCTTGGCCACTGGTTCCTGTCCCGCACGCTCCCACAGATCTTCGTTTCGGACCTTGTCCTGCCATCGGATTTTGTAGATGCGCCTCAGACAGGTGTTGAAGAATGTCTGAATCTTTTGTTGCATCGTCTGTGTTGTTCGCCACGTCTCGCATCCGTTAGAGCAGAACTGATTTCACATTGGAGTTGAAGATGCGGAGTTTGGTTCTTATGCTGATTCCTCCAGATGCCCAGATGTTCTTGAGCATGACGAAAGCTGCTCTTGCCTTGCCGATTCTGGCTGTGACGTCTCGGTCCGTGCCTCCCTGTTGGTCAACCACGCTTCCCAGGTAGACGAAAGACTCCACCTCCCTGATGGGCTCTCCATCGACTGTGACTGGTGTGTTGGCAGTGGTGTTGATTTTCATCAGCTCGGTCTTCTTCCTGTTAATCTTGAGCCCTGTCCCGGCTGATGTGGTCTCCAAGCGAGTGGTCTTGTCCTGCATCTGGCTGTGGCTGTGTGACAGGAGCGCCAGGTCGTCAGCGAAGTCAAGGTCGTCGAGCTGCGTCCAGAGTGTCCACTGTATACCGTTGTTTCTGCCTGTTGTAGTGGTCTTCATGATCCAGTCAATGACCACGAGGAAGAGGAACGGCGACAGCAGGCATCCCTGCCGAACTCCGGTCTTCACCTCGAAACTTTCGGACAGGTGGCCGGCGTGGGCAATCCTGCAGTTCATGTCCTGGTAGGTGCACCGGATGAGGGAGATGATCTTCTTGGGGACTCCGTAATGCCTCAGCAGCTTCCACAGCATCTCTCTGTCTACACTGTCGAAAGCCTTCTCATAATCTATGAAGTTGATGTAAAGGGGGGAGTTCCACTCCAGCGACTGCTCCACGATGATGCGCAGGCTGGCGATCTGGTCGGCACATGATTTGTTCTGCCGGAAGCCTGCCTGCTGGTCTCGGAGCATGGGGTCGACAGCCTCTTTCATTCTCTCCAGTAGAACCCTGTTGAGAACCTTGCCTGGCGTTGACAGGAGCATGATCCCTCGGTAGTTGCTGCAGTCCCTGAGGTCTCCTTTCTTCGGCAGCTTGATAACGATTCCTTCTTTCCACTGAGCCGGTACCTCCTCCTTCTCCCAGATCTTGCTGAAGAGGCTGTATAGCATGTTGACAGCTGTCTCTATGTCTGCTTTGATGGCTTCTGCTGGTATCTCGTCCGGCCCTGCAGCCTTCCATTTTTCAGAGTCCTGATGGCCTTCTTGACCTCTGCCTTTGAGGGTTTGTCACAGCTGATGGGCAGGTCTGTCTCTGCAGGTGGCATGTCTGGTGGTGCGTCAGGGGCGGGGCGGTTCAGCAGCTCCTGAAGTGTTTGCCCATCGTTTCAGCTGTTCCTCGGTTGTTGTCAGTGGGTTTCCGTTCTTGTCCTTCACTGGCTTGTCTGTCTGCTGGAACTTGCCCATCAGCTTCTTGGTCACCAGGTACAGGTCCTTCAGATTCCCCTGTCCGGCTGCTGCCTCTGCTTGGCTGGCCAGGTCGTCAAAGTAGTCCCTCTTGTCCTTCGATGCTTCTGTAACTCGTCTTTTTTTACAGGCAGGGTTGTTAGCCCTACGCAAACCCCTTTATCCTCGGGGCGAGGTATGTGCATGCTTACATAAGTGAAATACCCTAGTATTGATCTTTATAAAAATATTGCAACCGGTGACTGCGAAATAACCATGGCAATTTCAGCAACATGGGAACCATATAAGACAGTACTAACATTATCAAAGTGTGTCATCTCAATACCTTTCTCCTGATAGAGCGTGGTCAACACTGAGCATTCAAATAAAAGATGATGTACAGAAATATTTTCTCTGCAGACACAAGTAATACCATGAGAATATTTAGCGTTCCAAGTATTCAGCCTTAACTTATGAATTAATCTGACAATGTGCCTGGGACACGGTGGTAAACTAGACATTTCTTCACTTAAATTCTTCTTATGTATATATTTTTCCATGATTTGGATTAAATCACAAGCGGATAAATCTAAGGGACTGTTTAATAAATTTTCAGCATTTCTATTTGCTCCTTCTTTTGCAAGACCGTCTGCTATTTCATTCCACTTTATACCACAGTGAGATGGGACCCAACAAAAATCAATTCTTATGCCTAGAGTTATGACACAATGCAGTAGATGTTTTATTTCAAAAAGCAAATCTTTTCTAGCTTTGCAGTCCCAACGCTCTAGTGATTGTATAACAGATTTGGAATCAACACAAAGTAAAATTTTATAGAAAGCAATTGGTGTATCACATATGTAAGTCAAAGCCTTCAGTATTGCATATAATTCTGATGTATAGATTGAAAACCCCTTTCCTAAATAATATGATTTCCTGACATTTAAAGTTGGTATAATAAAGCGAGAACCACAGTCAGAGGATTCCATTACAGACCCATCTGTAAACACTTTTAAATGATTTGGATAGCTGTTTTCTAAATGTTCACGAACTTCAGTTGTTAAAATATTTACATTATCACTTTTCTTTATCGAAGTATATTTGTAATCAAAAGAAGCATTTAGGTGCTCCCAAGGAGGCATTGTAGGTACCGCAGGAAATTCTGGTATAGCAGTAATATCAATATTACAATCTCTCTCTCTCTCTCTCTCTCTCTCTCTCTCTCTCTCTCTCTCTCTCTCTCTCTCTCTCTCTCTCTCTCTTGGGGGGGGGGGGGGGGGTTGAGCGGTAGTCAGATGCAGCGGACGCATGTTAATTGGCTCTGTTTAAAAGTGCTAATTACACTGGATTTGGGCAGTGATTTCGACTGTGTGTCTTGCGATTGCCTTGGTGGAATACCATGCCTCCATCACAGTTAGATTTCCGTGTGCGGTGTGGCTGTTTTTTCCGGTATTTCTCTGCTTCATGTTGATGAGAGCCAGAAAAAGTGCCGCCATGTACGTGAAGACATTGAAACTTAGGACGAGGATAGACGGTGTTATGGCAGGCTCCCTCCTCACGCTTCTGTTTTGGGGCAGTTTATTACTGCATTGTGGAGATGTGGAACTAAACCCGGTCCACCACGTAAAGACAGCAGTCACCAAACCTCGTTGACTCATGATAGCCACAGAGTCAGCACTGAAAAGACAGCACGTTCGTCATCACGTGAGACATCGTCCTCTCTAACGTCCGATGTCCCCTCCAACCTCGATTTGATGGCAATGCTTCAGACGATGAACACTAAATTTGATAATATGAAAGATGACATCAAAGGTATCCGTGATGGTTTGGATGGATTACAGGAGGAGGTTCACACGTTGAGGCAAGAAGTGAATGACCTGCGCTGTGAAAATGATGAGCTAAAGAAGATGATCCAGGATGCTGAAAGGAAGACAGACGATCTAGAAGGGCGTTCCAAGCGGAACAGTTTGATCTTTCACGGTCTTCACCGCAGGCAGAACGAGACGCAGGAGGAGTGTGAGGCTTCGGTCCGAGAGCTGATGACGGACCAGCTGGAACTGGCTGCTGATGTCCACTTTGACAGGGTGCACCGCCTGAGCAGCAAGCCGAACGCACCTGTCATCGCATGCTGCACATTCTTCAAGGATAAGGAGAAAATTCTTAAGGCCAGGAGTAAACTAAAGGGGACTAATGTGTTTGTGGGGGAGGACTTCTCCCTGCGTGTAAGGGAGATAAGAAAAAGACTGTCTCCTCATTTGAAGAAGGCCAGGGAAGAAGGGAAACGTGCCATCTTGGTGTACGACCATCTCCTGATCGATGGTAGGAAGTATTACCCTGGTGAGGGAGAAACTCTTAGGACCAGTGAATAGGGGGGTGGCCAGCCCAGTTCAACACCGGTTACACCGGTCACATTTTTGAGGCACGCACGTGATAGTTGCGCGGGGCGACGGGTGGTTCGGAGCAGGAGAGGGTATCTGTGTGCAGTGAGAAGTGAACTTGGCATTGAAAAGACAGAGTGTGTAGGGGGTCAGGGACGGGGGACACATGTAAATAATCAGGAAGGGATTATTTTGAATGATCGTGGTAATGACAAGTTGAATGTTCTCATTAATGAAAATTCTGGCTGTAGTAATATTCTGATGTACCGGAAGTGAACGAAAGTGATTTTGTACATAACATACAGAATGCATGTGAAGGTATCTGCCACACTTCATCACATTGTGAAGTGAATGGCTGTGACACTGTCAATGACAGTTTTGGTGGGGGTCATCTCAAAAGGAGGCATGTCATGAACCGAATGGTTGTGACACTGTCAGTGACAGTTTTGGTGGGGGGTCATTTCAAAAGGAATCAAATGATGACAAAGTCGGGGTTCGTTATTGTGATGTAACTTCTTGTACTCAAACGAAAAAAGACATGAATGGGCATACAAACATAAGCAGTAGTATGTATGAAAGCATACGTGATTATGGTGAATCTAATGAATTCGAGACATGTTCATTTCTGCATTGGAATGTTAATGGACTTTTACCCAAGCTAAGTAGCAAGGAATTTATGTGTTTTTTTTGGTTAAAATTTGACTTCATATGTCTTGTTAAGACGTTTGTTGAATGTCCCCAACACCTCACTTTCCTGGGTTACACTGTTTTTTTTATAAACCAGCTATTAAGTTTACAAAGCAAGGAAGACAATCAGGTGGAATTGTCTGCCTAATCAAAAATGAGTTTATATCTTATATTCAGGAAATTAAGAAGACCATCCCAACGTTCTTCTGTTTCTGATTGATAAGAGTGTGTTTGACCTTGAAGAGAACATTATATATGTATGTACGTATATCCCACCTGAAGGATCACCTTATTATAAAATCATTTTGATGTTGACAATGGTGTTGATGAACTTGAACAATGTCTTTTTGATTGCATGTTGGAGTTAGATGATGTGTTTTGGATTCTATCGGGCGATCTTAACAGTAGAACTTCTAACATTTTTCCCGATATTATAGACTTCAATGATGTAAGTTGTAACTTTCTTCATGATCATTCTGATCTGGATAGCATCATAAGGAATTCGGCTGACAATGTACTTAATAAATATGGGAAAAATTATTGAATATGTGCACAGCTTTTAGTCTGTGTATTCTAAATGGAGTGTGGAATGGGGATATGGATGGAAATTATACCTACATATCTGAGTCAGGAAACAGTGTCAATGACTACTTTCTGCTGTCTAAGAGACTGTTTGTTATTGTTGTGTCGTCGTGTAAATTGTTAGTGTCGGAGAGAATAGAATCTGATCATTTGCCAGTTGAACTGCATTTAAAATTTAAATTGAAAAGAAATGTTACAAGGGGGCATACCGTTACCGATGATCAGTTTATTGAAAAGTTTGTGTGGGATAATGATTTAGGAACTATATATTGTCAGAAAATGTTCTCTGACGAAATATTATCTGAACTCGATGGGGCCATTAGCCTGATTGATTCTGATTACAATGGTGCTCTGAGTGTCTTTAATGAGTGCATAAAAAAAACAAGGCCAATGTATGAAAAAGAAAATCAACTTGACAAAATATCATAAAAGTGGTGATTGGTTTGATGGAGAATGTAAGTCAAGCAAGAAGAAAGCAAAACAACTGCTTAACATTTTTAGAAAATCAAAAGAGAAAACTGACAGTGATGCGTATTGCATAGCAAGACGAGAGCATAAACATCTAATAGACAGAAAAGAAAAACAGTATAATGATTTAATATTGGAAAGGCTTGTTTCTTCAGTAAATAATCAAAAAGAATTTTGGGAGAATGTACATAAAATGTCCAGTAAAAGAAAACAAGTAAATAATAATTTAACAGTTGATGATTGGTTTCACCATTTTAAAGGTTTACTTGAAGTGGAAGTAACTAGAGAGTGTAATAACGAAGCTAATGATGACTTTGAAACAAATTATAATGTTGAAGAAGACTTTAGCACAATGAACCGTCCGATATCAAAAGAAGAAGTGTTACTTGCTGTTAGAAAGGTAAAGAACGGTAAATCTGCGGGCCCAGATGAAATTATAGGAGAAATGTTGAAACATGGTGGGGATCGATTTATTGATTTTTTCGTAAAATTGTTTAATGTGTTGTTTGATAAAGGCGTTTTCCCAGATAATTGGACAAACTCTATTGTAATTCCTTTGTTTAAAAAGGGAGACGCAGATAATCGAGGTAATTATAGGGGTATATATTTAAGTGATGATACGAGCAGTAAAATCTATAGTACAATCATAAATAGCAGACTTCAAGAATGGGTTACAGAATATAATTTGACAGGTGAATATCAGGCAGGGTTCAAAAGGGGCTATTCTACTGTTGATCATATGTTTACGTTGTTGTCACTGGTTCAGAAGCAATTTTGTTTAAACCGCAAATTGTATGTAGCCTTCATCGATTTTGAGAAAGCTTTTGATTCCATTAACAGACACCTATTATTGCCTATACTCTTGAGAAATGGCATAAAAGGCAAAATATTTCGTTGTATTCATAGCATGTATACTAATGTTAAAACCAGAATTAGATGTGGTTCCATGCTTACAGATTACATTAACTGCACACGTGGAGTGAAACAATGGGTTGTATGCAGTCCCGTGTTGTTTTCTTGTTTATAAACGAATTAGCATTAGAAGTTTTTAGGGAAGGGAAACACGGGGCTAATTTTTCGTCAGACTATTTTGAACTGTTTATATTGCTTTTGGCTGATAATGTTGTGTTGCTGTCTGAAACTGTTATTGGTCTTCAAACACCGTTCAATAATCTGTATAACGCAGCTTCAGCTCTCCAGCTAAAGGTAAATATGGACAAAAGTAATATTATTGTGTTCAGAAAAGGGGGGTATTTAGGAGCTAGAGAAAGATGGATGTATGCAGGAGCTGTGATGCCTGTTGTCAATGTATACAAATACCTAGGAATTTGTTTTTCAACAAGATTGAGTTTTGTTATGGCATGTCGTAATTTAAGTAGTAGAGCTAAAAATGCTTTACTGTGCATTTCACCAAAGTTATATAAGTTTTAAAATAACTCGTTGACTGTCCTTTTGAAGATTTTCGATTCACAAATTCAGCCGATTGTTCAGTACGGTGCAGAGCTATGGGGACTTGATAATGCGGCATCTGAATGTGAAAAGGTTCACTTATTTGCTCTCAAAAGATTTTTAGGCGTAGAGATGCGAACTCCTAATGACTTTGTTTACGGAGAGACAAACAGATACCCTATATATATATATATATATATATTAATTCAGCTGTAAAATGTGTAAAGTTTTGGTTAAAACTGACAAAAATGGAGGAATCTAGGCTACCCCAAAAAGCTTACAAAATGTTGTATGATTTAGATATACGTGGAAAGAAAAATTGGGTTACAAATGTTCGTTGTAAACTATATTTGTTAGGTTTTGGATATGTATGGCTTAACCAAGGTGTTGAGGGGATAGACAGATTTCTGCAAGTTTTCAGAGAACGGTTAATTTTATGTAGATGGCAAGAGTGGGACTCTCATGTTAGTGATAGTGAAAGGTTTTATGTTTACAGAACATTTTGCAAGGTGCCTGAGGTAAAAATTTATTTACTGATGAATTTAGATAGGCATTTAAGGTATGTATTAAACGAGGTTTCGATTTGGCATTTCTGAAATAGCGCAACATCGTTTATGTTACAAAACACATAGTAATGCCGACTTAAAATGTCCGCTTTGCAAAAATGAAAAAGTAGATGATGTTCATTTTGTCTTATGTTGTCCTGTTTTGAGTGACTTAAGAACACAGTATATACCTAGTAAATTTTATGCAGATCCAAATAAATTTAGACTTGCATTGCTTATGGCAACAGAGCATAAACAAACTGTGAAACAACTGTCCATTTATCTTTACAAAGCATTCAAGTTGCGTTCTGTTCTGGTTTCTTGATCAGATACTAATATGTTGTTAAGTATGCATTTGTGTATAGAAGTTATGTACTCCTTCATGAGGGGCAATGGCCTATACATGAATAAACTTTCCGTTTCCGTTTCTCTCTCTCTCTCTCTCTCTCTCTCTCTCCTCTCCCTCTCCTCTCTCTCTCTCTCTCTCTCTCTCTCTCTCTCTCTCTCTTTCTCTCTCAATGATAATAGATACACATGTAGACACATAAACAAAGAAATGAAAAGAACAGACGGGGTTGTGATTTGATCACATGGTTACAGCTCATTGTCACACCAGCTTCATCCTTTCGCATTTCGAACAGTCCACGTGGGGGTTGTGAAATCATCGTTGTCAGCAGGCCACTAAACACAGAAGACACTGCGCAGCTCTTACGTCACTTCCGTGATGCTTAGTGGCGCCTCTCACCATGAAAACCCCACACGAGTGTTTCTGACCAAATGTTCGATCGGAAGAGAGCACCGCGTTCAGTGCCATCGACCGATTATTCAGTCACTGACCTTTTGCTGTTTTCAACGGCATGCTACTGGAAGACCACCGACGGAATAAGAATAACACTGCTGCCAGGAATATTCAGCCTTCCATCTGTTGACAGACACTGATCAAGTATGCGTGACGTAATTGGCGTTAAGGCCTATTGCCCTTTGTCAATGAGTATGGGGACCACTGTCACCAACGCATGTTGATGTTGTTGTCGTACCCTGGCTAAAGGACTCCAGGGGTCATCCGAACAGCCGAAGTACTTGAACACTATGATACAAATGCATCAGCTAGGGATGAGAACATTACGTGTGTGACCGTTTTTGATTACCCTGCCACGTGGGCAGCCACGCTCCGACTTCGAGGGATTTGGGAGGCTGATAATGTTATGCTAGGAGCTTGTCACGACTGAAGACAATCCCCGCATAACTATGCAGAGCATAACATTTTGATGTAGCCATGGTGTTCTAGCCTATGTCAGTTGTCTGACACAGCCTTAGCCCCATACGTTCACCAACGGATGATGGCGTGATTCTAGGTCCGAGTGGCGGCGGAAAACGACCTTCACTGACACAGAAGCTTCCAGAATTTTATCAGGAGAGGATTTCACATCCTGAGTCAGATGATTCCCTTGAGAAAGCGGGAAGGTGATGGTGATATTCAGCAAGCGGGGATATTTCCACATTGCTGTCAACGGGCACGCTTGACCCAGATGAAACCGACAAGGTGTAAAGTAGGGGTCAGTGTCCGACGGTGTCAGTTTGAGGACACACACGGCCAGTGACTCCCTGCGAAGAAGAGGCAGCTGTGTCCATGGGGACGGAAGTGACGTAAACCATTGGAGCAGAAAGTAACCTCCTTAAATGCTAGAGAGAGAGAGACGTAAACCATTGGAGCAGAAAGTAACCCCCTTAAATGCTACAGAGAGAGAGAGAGAGAGAGAGAGAGAGAGAATTGAATATTTATGGAAAAGTGGATTTGAAGACACTAATCTTTCGTATGCTTTTGAAAATGATTTTTATTTGCAATTTTTCACCTTCTTCTCATTCTTCTTCTTCTTCTTTTCCCATTTGTTTGGTCTAGGTTCAACATATTCATACATTTAGCAACATCATCTGAAACATTGAAATATGTAAATCAAAATGCATTGTTCCAAATGTTATGATTCAAGAGCAATGGATTTTTTTGTTTCTCTTCATCAAGAAGTTCGAAATCACTTTGACACAAGGGAAAGTACTCTCATGTAATCATCCTGGCAGGGGACAGAACACTGGCATGAACTCACAAAGAAGCCGGCAAACAGACAACAGTTGCTTCGTCGCTGACATAACTTGTAAGCTCTCTCTCCCACCCCCCTCCCTTCTCCTCCCCGCTCTCCTCGCCCCCCCCCCCCCCCCCCCCCCCCCCCCCCCCCCCCCCCCCTCCACCCTCTCAAGTAAAATCCCACCGCGTCTTCCTGCGACAGTCTGCGTGAATCTGACCACACTGTCGTTGGGTTATAAACAACATGAAGTGAATTTAATTCAAGGAAGATGAAAAGTTGCGGCCACACAATACCCTTGAATGAATCGCAATATTCCGGTTTATTTTAACCCCTTTCAAGCAACACTGACCAACTGACAAATACAACAACATTGAATCTTGTGGTTGTGGAACTGATAAGAGTTCATTGGAAAAAGACTTTACTGGAAGAGTTCACTGGGGAAAAAGGTTCACTGGAAAAAGAATTAACTGGAAAAAGAGTTCACTGGGGAAAAAAAGTTCACTGGATAAAGTTCACTGAGGGATGGCGGATGGAGGGAAAATTGTGGGAAGGCATGGAGAAAAGGGAGGGGATGAGAGGGGGGAGGGTGAAGATGTAAAGGGTGGAAAGCAAAGAGTGGGGAATGGAGGGATGGTGTTGATGAGATGGGAGGAGGGGGGGACAATAAAAACTGGATTAAAACCGAAGAAGCCTTTGACACGAACTCACAGTAGACAAGGGTAGTGAAGGGCAGATTGAAATGCAGGTGACGATGTGAGCTTTTTTAGTTTACAGTTTTTGTGATGAGATGAATTACACACAGACACACACACACACACACACACACACAACCCCACACACACACACACACACACACACACACCCCACGCACATGCATTTCTGCACACGCACACACACACACACGCACATACATGCAGGCACACACACACACACACACACACACACACACACAACACACACACACACACACACACACACACACACGCGCGCGCGCGCGCGCGCGCGCACACGCACACACACACACACACACACACACACACACACACGTGCACACACACACACACACACACACACACACACACACACACACACACACACACACCACACGCACACACACACACACACACACGAACGCGCACACACGCCTGCGCGCTCACACACAGAGAACTAATAAATGCCGGCATTAGCTCAACCGCCCTCAACCAGTTTCGGGCGGTTGACTCTAATGCCGGCATTTATTAGTTCTCTGACAAGTAAGACTTCAATAACCAAAAAAATATCGATTTTTTACAAACAAACATACTGTGTAGGATTATCCGTTTTCAATACTAATTTACTAAACTTTTCAGATTTTAGTTTTTGCTTAATCCTGTGTTTTTCCTGATCATTTTCAATAACATCATTTTCACGCATACATTCATCAAATGCGTCTCTGTCTTTCATGTGAAATAAAACTACAGTCTTTAACTGTTCTCTAAAGTCTTTTAAAAACTGAGTTATATTTTTGACATAAAATCCACACACTTATTCCAGCATGTCTTCCGCTGAAAGCCAGTTTTGACAAAGTGTTTCTTTTTTTAACTATGTCTCTTTCTGCCGAACAGTCATCTATAATAAATAGTGTCTGCGTTCCTTCAAACAGTCTACAAAATGTTCTAAACACTCACTCAGTTTTTTGCTAGGATCAACTAATATATAGTCATCATCTGCCCATAAAACCTTCTATCATGATATGCTTTGTTCCATTTAAGGGTTGGACAGAAAATCAAAATTTATGATCAAAATTATAGCGATAAACTGTTTGTAATAGGTCTAGGATAAATATTGTTTTTCCACAAACCAGTCTGTCCACAAATCAAATGAACAATGAGGCTTTTTTATCATAAAGTTTAACTGCTCCATAGTTTATAACAGAATTTAATCTAATCCAGTTATTTTTTTTTCATACTCTCTGTCAAAACTTGTTCAGTATAATAAAATCCTATAAGATCTAAATGTGTAAGATTAATCCAAGACATTTTCCCTGAGATTGCTTCTATTTAGACTAATATTGATTTTGTCACGGGTTGTAATGCCCTTAATCTCCCCACCGCTTTTTAAAGAACGACGACAGTAACTTTAAGTTTTTCAACGTCTAAGTTTTGCCAGCTAAATTTGAATTCCTTTTAAAAGGACGTCACTAACGCCCACAACCCCATCCCTCTCCTCATCTTTTAAGACAGAAAATTTTTAAATTCATTGTGAACGTGTCTCCTAATTTCATTGTGGAATGAACTGTAATTTTTGTAGAAGCATCTTTCAAAACTGGTCCTTTCTGTGGAGGATGTACTGTTTTTCCCCATACGGCTTATTTCAATCTCTTTCCGACTATTGTCCTCTGGCATAAGACTTACATGTAAAGGACCTGAGTTTAATGCTTTTCTGAAACTTTTTGACAGTCAAAAATGTAAATGGGCTTATGAAATTTAAATTTTATGTCCCATTCTAAATATGGTTCTAAGTGCCATTTGCTGTCAGTTTTCGAACTATTTTATAAATTTATACTGGCCAGCATATTTGCTTCTACATTACGCAGTTGTTCTAGTTTAGGAAACTTTTTGCTGTCGCCAACTCTTTACTTTTAATAACCATCTTTGCTGTACTCAAAACCATACAAAGCGCCTATCTCACCATTCTGTTCAAAGTCCGCAACGTCTGCAAGGTCTTTTAATTCTAAAGTTATACACCTCACAGGCGCTAATGTAACTCCTGATTCTTCTGGCCCACGCGATATTATTTTTTAGTACAGTTTATTATTTTATTTCCAAAACAATGTGTAGGTTATCACATTTCACGACTTTCCCTTTTTTGTCTGCAATTTTTATATTAAATGATCTGACCCTTCCACAAGCTAATCTTTTAAACTGTAAATTAGGGAATTGTATAATTTCATAATCGCAATATGCAGCTTTCCCAGATGGAAGAGCTCTTAAAACAGTTGAGGGCCTTCCATCATATAAGTTTTCATCAGTGCTCAGCTCATCCAAATGAACATAGAGTAATGAATGTAATGCAAGATCGAGCGGATTTTCTCCCTCATAAGTAGTTTTGTTTGGCAAAACTTCAAAACTATGAACGGCTTGATTGGCAGTTGTAAAACCTAACATTTTAGCTAGCTCTCCATCAAAATAGTAACCTACTTCTTCTTCTTCAGGTTTGAAGGTCAACATTGTTTTCAGATTCGCATTGTTAAGTTTGAGAGTAATGTCAAAGTTACTCATTGCTTCTTTTAGTGAGCAAAACCCGTAATAACCATCAGGTATGGTTAACTGGCTAACTTTGGTCCCTGATTTGTCAACTTTTAGAATTGTATTATTATTCTTGGATTTAGTAATATTAAACCATACAACTTTGTAAAAAATTTCATGAAGTGCAACCATTCTGGTTCCGCAATTGTTATCAATAACATGTTCTAAAAACGAAGGACGGTCTTGAGTTGTTATTGTTACAAACATTTTTTAAACGAAATAAAAATGAGTGCATTTAAATATACTGATGCAAAATATTCTGTTGGGCCACACTACAATCTTAAAAATATAACAACTGATACTCTTGACATTTCTGTGACTCAGTCTGACACCTTTCAAGTAAAGGTTAGTACTCCATTGAACAGCTATCTTAACCTCCTATTAAAAACGACTACATCCCAAAAGTGTGGTTTAGTCATCCGATGCAGTTTTATCAGAACCAGTTAAACTTTGCTGTGTTTTGTGCATCAACTGGGTGTGGAGTGTCGTATGCTGATCATTTTAATCACCCTAATCCTTTGGTGAGGTCAGTGGATAGATTTCATTTTTATTACACCTTCAGACGTATTTTGACTGAACTGCAAGCACCATTGCCAAATGACAAACCGTTTAATCCATTCAGCAACAGAATAGACATGAAGGCTTTTGAAAGGATCTGTAACGAATTCAATATTAAGGTCAAGACAGACTTTAGACAAAAGTTGGATCTTAATCATGGTTTAGGCACCCCTTATTTTTGGGGCGTGCACAGAAAGTATAACTATGACTGGAATCCTCCTTACACATCTTTCTCTTCAGGCACAGCTGTTCACCTCGGGTCCATAGAGCAAGAGCATAAAACAGCATGGACAACATTTATCTTAGACACTTCTAAGGGCCTAACTAAAGCAGGAATAGAACGAATAAACGACTCTGTTCGTACTTATGTTTGGTGTTTGCTAGGTTCGCAAGCACAAACGAGATCGAGCAAAAACTGATCCTTCTACTGGTTTTGATGCACAAAAACAATACTTAGCAAATTTAGAGGATCCCATTAATTCTGCAGTTGATTTGCCTTCAAGTATTAAAAGGTACCAAAATGTTTTACAATACGCAAGATCGAAAGTAGACTTTGCTGTTGGTACTGGTTTATACATGCTGCCTTCTGACCTCAGGCTCCAGATAGGAACAATAATAAACTACAATAATGAAATCCTTGTGGCAGGCAATGAACAGAAAGTCGGAAAAAACGAAATAAATTCTGAGCCAGTAATATTGCAAGCAGTAAACAAACAAGTCGACCCCAAAGAATAAGTCATCCAATCCCCGTGCCCAAAGCCCGAAGGCCATTGAAGAACACGAATGTAAAAAAAAATAATGACCATAAATTTATGAAAAGACAGCACTTGTTTTTGGATTAACTGGCTAGGATTACTTGCTCTTTATCTTACTAAAATTAACCCAACTATTAAGAGAACTAATGTCATAAGTGCTCGGCATAAAGCCAACTACTTTGCTTGCAGTAGACAAAAGCCAGCTAACAACACCCCCTAATTACCCGGTAAAGCGTCCATGGCTTTACTGGCTAATTTTTTTAATAAACCCCACAGATGATCAAGCTGTTTTTTTACCCATGATTTATCAGGTGGTGATGGAGGCGATGGCGGTGGAGGGACTGGGCTTTGACCACCGCCGCCTGTAATAGCCATCACCAGTGTACTTATTGCAAATCCTAACGCTTGCTAATGTGACTCCTTGCTCTCTAAACAGTGTTCGTAATTCGTTCTGCTAGCGTTGTGTTTTCATATAAATTCTTTGGATAGTTTCTCTTATTCTGCTCACTTGAGTTCGTAATTGTTCTCGGTTAGTAGACAACACTTCTAGTCTTGCTGATCTTTCTTGTTCAAGATCTTTTAGTCTTTGGTTATTCTTTCTTTAATATCATGCCCTAAGTTGGCGTCATCAGCCTCAACGAGTTTTTCTTTTTCTCTTTTTATATGCTCATCTAGTTCACCCAGTTTGCTAAATGTTTGTTAATTCGCCCCTAATGGTTCTCAAAGCATGATCAAGGGCCGTTATTTCTCGCATGGGTAGCGGCGGGTCGTGTATAGTTTTTAATGCTGTTTCTTCTGAAAAACTGGTTTCTGCTTCTATTAATTCGCCTGCTGATTGATTTAATTCTTTAAGTTCCATGTTTTGCATTTGGGTTTGCTGTTGGGGTTCCTGTAGTTGTGTTTTGAAGTTTAGCAACTGCATCCCTTTTTGGTTAAAAATGCCAAGGCGATTTTGTTCGCTCACACGGAGTATTTGTCTAATTGTAAACCCATAGCTAAAACCTTTGATGAGTCTTTTTTAGTTGTAAGCTGAACAAGTTGTCCTTGATCGTTTTTCACATACAAATGGCCCTTATCTGTTACTTCAAAATCATCAGGAGGTATAAATTCGGGAGGTTCTTGACCTAAACTTTGGTACAATGATCTAACCTTACTTTCTGTTAATCACGCCGCAATGAGAGCGCTGAGCGATGCTGTGTCAAAGGGATCATTTCACTCATGTCGTCTCCAGGATCAAAAACATCATAATCTTCTTCACCTTCAATGGCCTGCCATGTTTTAAATAATTAACTTTTTATTTTGTTTTATAAAAAATGTCACAAGCATATGGTTCAATTCTTGACCCGCATAGAAGACTGAAAGAGCCCTTTGGCGTGAAGGAAATAAACGGAATATTACTGTTCCAAATAATCCATCTACTATTGATGCAGATCAAATTCTTACTGTCAAATTTCCAGACCTAGGAGCAGATGAAGTGATTGTGCCAGGCTCTGCGCAACTTACTTTCAAAATAGAACTCGAATCAGCAACAGACCCAAACAGGACAGTTGTCCAGAATCTGGGACGGGCAATCGTTAAGAAAATTTCTATAAAACTTGAGGGACAAGAAATATTTTCTTTACACAATGCAGACATATTTTTAATCTATTCTGATTTATGGCTAACCGAGAATGAAAGGGCTGACTTGCGTTTCAAGGAATCGTAAATGAAGAAGCACTAAAACATAGAATAGGCGCTGAAGATGCTAAAGACGGCAAAAAGTATGTAGCTGTAAATTTTGCGTATGGAAATCGCTTTTCTATTCCTTAGATTTTGAGTTGTTAAAAGCGCATGCGCCATACTTTCAAGGAGCATTAAAAGACAGATTGTCATATGAACTAACTTTTAATGAATACAAACGTGTTATCAGATCATCAGACACCGAAGCAAAGTACAGCATTTCTGACATCTCGTTAGAGTTTGACGTTGTTAGCAACCCTAATTTAGCAAGGCTGATTGAGCAACAATATCAGTCAAAATTAGCAATATATTACGAAAGAGTGATTCATCATACAACATATCCCAGAAGCAAGAATGACGCTATATGGAATTTTAGTTTTAGTGCCGCAGCAAGATCACTTAAAGGTATTTATTGCTGTGTGAAGATGAAGAACCATTCAAAAGAGGAAGTCGAAAAGTTATTAATCCTAAAATAACGAAAGGACAATGTTCGATTGAGGGATAGTCCTAACCAAATCTACGCTAGCGGGCTTAGACCTTATCAGCATTTTGACGAAATAAGAAAATTGTTTGGGGGTGGAGGTGTAGAAGTCCAACAGTAGACCTTGTGTCTAAAGTCTACACCTTCACAGTGTTAGGCTCGATGATATTTAACAACAAAATACGGTTTATGGATTGACCTAAGATCGACAGAGGATAATCAGTTGCATGGAAGTGGGAGAACTGTTAAAGACGGAATAAACATTCAAATTGATAAGAAAAAGATGGCGATAAACCAGTTAATAGTACATTTGTTTTTAAATATGATGCGCAGCTGAATATTCAAGATAACAGATTAAAAGATATACATTACTAAATTATTTTTTATTTTATAAAAAAGCATGTCTGTTAAGCTTTACCCAAAAGTCCTACTGCGCCAGGCCCAAAAAAAGGGGGGGGATAGAAAAAAACCCCTAAAAAAACCTTTAGATTAACAAACTTCAAAAATGCAGCAAGTACTAGGCAAGCCCTTTAAAAATACAGAAAAAACCAAACGAAGGTTTTCTGTGTCTTTAAATGCTGTTTTTGTTATACTGGGCACGTTTTGAGTGTCTATCGCAGGAACAAGTGTAGGTCTCTTAGCAAGGGGCATGGTGCACCCGCACTTTACCTTAGGGGGTTTGTTTTTAAACCCTTTTGGGCCCTGTGTTCTTTAGCTGAAAGTGCTGCTAGCAAAAAATTTAAAAAACTAAACTCAAAAGCCACAGCTATGGTTCAACAATAACAGCTAAATTATCTTTCAAACTGACAATAATAAAGCAGTTACCCCAAACTAAAGGAAAGAAGAATTAACGTTTAAGGCCCATTTTGATGACTATAAAAGACAAAAGTTTGACTTCAAAAAAGGGAAGGGGGAAATTTTTCAAAAAGCCCGACACCGAGCGATAAAAAAGGAATTTTTAAAAAGTAAACAAAAATTAAAAATCTGTTCTAAAAAAGACAATAACAACTCAAAGGGCGTTTTTACTTTGTTTTTGGTCCAAGCAAAAAAAGACCGTTTATATTATTTATTAAGTTATTTTTTTTTAAATTTTAAAACAATTTTTAGTTAGAAAAAAAAACTCAACATGGCAAGATTTAAAGAAGGACCCAAAGAATTTTTTGAAGGAAAGTTAAGGGGGAGCGTTTGTCAAAAGCTTTAAGATATTATCAAAGTCATTGGGTCCACAAAGTACGGAAGTGTTGTTCATGTATTCTCAAGTTCAGGTTTTAAACTAACAATAGACCCGCCAGTTAAAGTAATGTTAGCTGTTTTAATCGACTATATAACAATAAATGAAGAAAATCTAGAAGTCTGGGTCTCAACTAAACAACAGACTATTCTTTCTCATAATGACTTAACACCTGGTTGGGCAGACCAACTGCTTACACAGTTTGATGTGGCGCTGAAGAAGCCAAAATGAGAGGCTTGGTTGGTCAGAGGGCGAAGTCATGGAGATCAGATTAAAACGGCTAAGTATGAGCCGATTGTAGGCAAGTCTTACATTTCACTACTCCAGCATTAGTCGCAAAAAGAGCAGTTCTAAACATAAAGAATTCAGACAACAAATGTTTTATGTGGTGTGTTCTTGCAAGGCTGCATTACGTCCGCAAAAACGCAGAGAGAGTATCTAACTATGAACCTTACATCAATGATCTTAACTTTAGTGGAATATCCTTTCCTGTTAGCGTGGACAAAATTGATCAGTTTGAAGAACAAACAAACCAATAACTGTTAATGTATACACATGGTCTGAGAAACAAATTTGGTGCCTATTAGAGTGTCTAAAGACAGCCCAACAATAGGTGATCCAGACAAAAGCCATGTGGACTTACTCCTAATGTCTCAACATTACACATTGATACGCACAATGAGTAGACTAATGCAGCATACTTCAAAAGATGGGCCAAACAAGAATTCTGTAGAAAATGTTTAACAAGAATTCCATCCGTTCAAGCCAAGCTTGAACATATAAAACATTGTATTAGCCCAGTTGACTGTAAGACAGAACTAATTACGCCGAAAGAAGGCAGTAAGGTTTGTTTTAAGAACTGGAAACGGCTGCAAACGAGTCCATATGTTGTTTACGCAGACTTCGAGAGTAGTATATTATGTTGGAAACGACCCCATGGGGATGGGGATGGAATGTCTGGAATGTATGACGTCACCGGAAGTGACATCATCCCGGAAGTGGAAGTGACATCATTCCGGAAGTGACATTATCACAGGAAATGACATCAGTGGGAAATGACCCGGAAGGGTCGTGACCTTGTTGACAAAGTGTCGGAGCGTGGTAAAGGGACCCGATTAGTCGAGGGCGGGTGACCAAAAGAAAGAAAAGAGGGATTGAAAGCAAGTGGAGCGTGTGGAGGAAATCAGTGGGAAATGACCCGGAAGGGTCGTGACCTGGTTGACAAAGTGTCGGAGCGTGGTAAAGGGGCCCGATTAGTCGAGGGCGGGTGACCAAAAGAAACAAAAGAGGGTTGAAAGCAAGCGGAGCGTAAAGGAGCGGGCGTCACCCCGAGGACGGGTCATTCGGTGCTGAGGAAAGGGAGGTCACCCCAGGTACGACTTCATCTCAAGGGAAAACTATAACTAACGCGAAAGAGGAAGTAATGAATAGAAAATAAATTTTGATTTGACCCATCAATAATCTGTT
>CM031607.1:46892294-46902282 GCA_018398815.1 Conus ventricosus | reverse complement strand
GTTATTATATTGTCATTTTAGTTGATGTTGTAGAATAGCAAGGACAGATTGGAAGAATAGGCACTGCCTAAAATCTCTATCCTTGAGTAATAAAGTTTTGAGTCTTGAGTCTTGAGTCTTGAGTCTCTCTCTCTCTCTCTCTCTCTCTCTCTCTCTCTCTCTCTCTCTCTTTTATTTTTAAAATCTTTCTTTCTTCCTATGCTGAGACCGTTGCACATCTGCGTACGTGTACCGCATGGCATGCATTTCACTATCTTCAGTAGTCTGTTGGCAAGGTTGCGACAAAACTGAAACCATGTCATGGTTTTGTGGCTACCAGTCCAAGTCAGCCACTTGAAACAACTTCTCTGCAATCGCCTTTTTCTTCTTCTTTTCTTTTTTTTTCTTTTTCTTTTTTCTTTTTCAAAGTTCGTTTCACGCTATTCAGCACATCTTTCCCTTGCTCGTTGATGGATTCCCGGACCCTGATTGTCGCTTCGTTGTCTCTGTTTCCCGCGCGGCCATTGCTCCGTTTCTCTGTCGTCTGGCCCAGACAAAAGTGATTCGGGGTGAATGCCTCGTTCTCGTTTGAAGCCGGAAGCGATTGTGTTGAAAGAATTAATCGTAGACGCTCAGAGATCAGATTTTTTTGTTTGTTTGGGTGGGGTGGGGGGGGGGGGGGGGGGTTGTTTCCTCGGGGTTTTGTTTGTCTATTTATTTGTTTTGTTTCTTTCTTTCCTTCTTTCTCACTTTCTGTCTCTCTACGTATCAACGTATCTATCTGTCGATCTATGTATGTATGTATCTATCTGTCGATCTATCTATCTATCTATCTATCTATCTATCTATCTATCTATCTATCTATCTATCTATCTATCTATCTATCTATCTATCCATATATCTATCTGTATCCTCTCTGTCTGTCTGTCTACTTATCTATCCATCCATCTATCTCTATCTATCTATCCATCCATCCATCCATCCATCCATCCATCTATCTGTCTATCTAACTGTCTGTCTGTCTGTCTGTCTGTCTGTTTGTCTATCTATCTGTCTGTCTGTCTATCTATCTATGTGTCTGTTTGTCTATCTATCTGTCTATCTGTCTATCTATCTATTTATCTATCTATGTATCTATCCACGTATCTATCTGTCTCTCTTTGTTGTTGTTTTTTTTTTTGCTTTCCTCTTGTTTATTTTGGGGCTCACGTTCAGTTTTCTGAAGGTGCCTGTGTGCAAACTTACGTGTTACATCACATTGCTCGTCCATGAAAACAACACGCGTTAATATTAATGATAATGATGATGATGATGATGATGATGATAGTCATCATCATCATCATCATCATCATCATCATCATCATCATCATCATCATCATAGTAGTAGTAATTATAGTAATGATGATAGTAATAAATCTTAATGATAATAATAGCAAAGATAGAACGAAATGATAAAGATAATAGTAGAACAAAATAACAATAATAATAATAATAATAATGATGACGATGATGATGATGATAATAATGATGATGATAGAACAAAATAAAACAAGATGCAAAGCATATAAACGTACTCCCAGTTTTCCAAATCGCTTATAAATCGGCCAAGTAGTTTCTGAGATAAATAACGGCAAAATAACGGTTTTAACGGTTATTTAACCGATGTGCACTTCTGAAACTGGTATTTTAGTCCTCACTGGGCTAAAGCCTATGTACCTACCAAATTTCATACAGATCGGACAACATGTCAAGAATAACGGTTTTTAACAGTCGAATTGTGAAACACTATATAAAAGTGCCATTTGTGTGTGATAACCTTTCACTATACCAAATTTCATTAAAATCCACCTATATATAAGAAATAACGGCAAAATAACGGTTTTTAACTTGTTTAATCGATTTTTAGCGTTACATCACTTGCATATGGAAAGAGGCTCCGATTTGTCACAAGATCATACAAACCGCTTATAAATCGGCCAAGTACTTATGTTAGATATTCCATAAAGAAGAAAAACCGTTTTAGGCCGTTATAACCGAGAGTAACGGCTATTCTGGTCAAATAAAGCATCGGGCATCATCCATGACCCATAATGAACATACCTACTAATTTTGACAAAGATCGGCCAAGTACTTTCTGAGATATGCCATAAAGAAGAAAAACCGTTACAGGCCGTTACAGCCGTTAGTAACGGTTATAGCGGTAAACTAAAACATCGGGCATCATCCGTGGCCCATAATGAACATACCTACAAATTTTCAGAAAGATTGGCCACGTACTTTCTGAGATATTCCATGAAGACGAAAAACCGTTACAGGCTGTTACAGCCGTTAGTAACGGTTATAACGGGGAAATTAAAACATCGGGCATCATCCGTGACCATTAATGAACATACCTACTCATTTTCAGAAAGATCGGCCAAGTACTTTCTGAGATATTCCATAAAGAAGAAAAACCGTTACATGCCGTTACAGCCGTTATTAACGGCTATAACGGGTAAACTAAAACATCGGGCATCATCTGTGACCCATAATGAACATACCTGCTAATTTTCATAAAGGTCGGCCAAGTACTTTCTGAAATATTCCATAAAGAAGAAAAACCGTTACAGGCCGTTACAGCCGTTAGTAACGGCTATAACGGTTAACTAAAAACATCGGGCATTATTCGTGATCCATAATGAACATACCTACTAATTTTCAGAAAGATTATCCAAGTACTTTCTGAGATATTCCATAAAGAAGAAAAACCGTTTTAGGCGTTACAGCCGTTAGTAACGGCTATAACGGGGTAAACTAAAGCATCGGGCATCATCGGTGATCCATAATGAATGTATCTGCTCATTTTTACAAAGATCGGCCAAGTACTTTCTGAGATATTCCATAAAGAAGAAAAACCGTTACAGGCCGTTACAACCGTTAGTAACGGTTATAACGGTAAACTAAAACATCGGGCATCATTCGTGGCCCATAATGAACATACCTGCAATTTTTCAGAAAGATCGGTCCAGTAGTTTTGTCTGGAGCGAGTGGAACACATTTTGACCACGGACACACACCACACACACACACACACACACACACACACACACACACACACACACACACACACACACACCACAGACAGACAGACAGACAGACACACACACACACAACACACACACAGACAGCATTTCTTCGTTCCCATTCTAAAGTACTCCCTGTTCTATAAGAACTGGGAGTACAAAAAGTGATATTAGAGCGAAAAACAATAATAATGATAATAGATAATATAATAATGATAGTCATAATAATAAACATGTTAATCATAGTAATAATAAAGTAATAATAACAATAATGAGAATAACACTATAACTACGATAATAACAATAACAACAATAATGATAATTGTAATAACAATAGAACGAAATGATAATAATAACAACAAAATAAAGCTGCAGATCTGATAGTCTGGTGCCAGTCTTGATGGATGGGATTCAGCAAATATCACGCCCCCTGACCTTCACGCAACAAAACCACGCGGGTCAGATCTCGGACTGTTTCTGCTCACCTGTGTGCCCAGGTTAAATCACCTCCCTTGCATATCCACCAAGTGGCGGCATGTTGCTTTTGTTTGTTTGTTTTTTTCTCTTCGTAAGGTAAGGTAATGTTGCTTATAGCCCAGCCGACCGCAAGGGCCATGTCAAGGCTGTCGCTTCGTTGAGGTCAACTTCCAAGTCATTCATTCGCACACAACCCTTTAAAATACATCTTCTAAAAACACACCTGAATTTTTGTTAAAAAATCTCTCCACTGTAAAAATCTCAAATCTTCTTCTTCTTCCTAAAATACTGGTTCACTCAAAAACGAGTAGGTCACCAGCGCGCATGTTAAAAAGTAAAATAAAATAACATAAAATAGTGCGACTCAGACTGTTGGCCCCTGGAGCAAATTTGGCAACAAGGGGTCGCACTCGATATTCAAGAAGTTAAAAGCAATGGCCAAATTCAGGCCCAGGTAACAGTAAAATATCTGGGGAAGTAAAAATAGAAAATCGTCAATATGCAGATCTCAAAACTGTCGTATCAATTTGTTTTTTAAATGAGATTGCATTGGTGGCAATCTTGATGGCACCCGGCAGTGAGTTCCACAGCCGTACAGAACTGGGATAAAAAGAATGTAAGTGGCTGTCAATATTTGATGCAGGTATGGTATAACATTGACCGCCACTCCTGGTGCTACTTTTATTCAATACTAGTTGTTCCATTGGAATATCAATTACTTTAGCTCTGCCTTTGAAGAAGATGTTAAGTTTGATAAAAGCTCTTCTCTCTTCTAAGGGTTTCCATTCTAATTTCCTCATGTTCTTCCTAGTATTCCCCTTTTCTCTGATGTGGTTCCCTGTTACGAACCGTGCTGCTCTCTTCTGAATCTTTTCGAGGTTATCAATGTCCATTAGATGGTAAGGATCCCAAACTGAGCAACCATATTCCAGTACTGGTCCAACCAGTGTTTTGTAGCAGTCGTCTTTAACCTTTTGGGGGCAGTCATTGATATTCCTGTATAAGAAAGCTAAGATGTTATTTGCTTTCTTACATACTAAATTGTAATGTTCTTTCCATTTGAGACGACTATCTATAATCACGCCTAAATATTTTCCAGCATTAGTTTCTTTAAGAATAGTATTATGGATAGAATAATCTGATCTAATTGGTGAGCGTTTGTTACATATACGCAACACTTGGCATCAGATGAAAAATGTTAATCTGTCTCAGAAATTCAAAGATCACGTCAGGTCGGACATCTCTGAACAAGGTTTTCATGGAGTCTGCTGTAAAATGTTTTTGTCTCACATCATGCAAGTCCCGACACTCTATAAGAATATATTTCATTGTGAGTGATGTATGACATGGAATGCACCACGGAGCTTCTTCACTCTTTAAAAGGTACGAATGAGTTGAAAACGAATGGCCCGTGTGCAGCCGGCATAAAACCGTTTCTTCTTTGCGACCACCAGAGGTAGATGAGAGGAACTCTTTAGGTTTGGACCTATCTGGAAAAGTTTGGTATCCGTCTGTGTATTCCAGTCCTCCAGCCTTGCCGATACAGATTTGGGCCCAAACGCGTTCCGCTAAAGCGTGGATTCAAAACACGTACAGCGGAGAGCACAACGAGCGGCAGATGGAGCTGAAACATGCTCTTGCATACGTCACTACAACTGAGCGAGGGAATGTAGGAGAATCCCCACTTCGGTGTGCAGCGAGGGAGTATATGAGTGACATAGTGACCCAGTACTACACGCCAGGGTCAGTGGAGTCAAAGGTGAAGGTGACAAGGTCAAATGTATCCGTGGTGCCAGACCGCTCGTGCGGGACCGGCTATCTGCGTCAGTGCTGAAATCGCGTTCTTTTGTGGCTATGTCTGATCACCGCCTAACGCTGATTTGAGTACAGTCGTCGACAGAGGCCTTACAACCATTTTTTAATCAGACTCCAATTGCTTTTCTGTCGGTCGAAAACCTTGTCTTCTCCGTCTCTCTCGCCTTTAGCTTTTCTTTCTTCCCCTATTTCTCCCCCTTTTTTTCCAAATCTTATATATTTTTTTTATAAAAACTCGACCACCACATTTACCCAAGTACGGAAGAGGCTCTGAATACACGGATCCAAGTGTGAAACAACTTGTGCTTGAGAGCCACATTGGGAAACAACAACATGTTCTTTAGAGCCACATATGGGAAACATGTTCTTGAGAGCCACATTGGGAAACAACATGTTCCTGAGAGCCACATTGTCAAAGAACATGTTCTTGAGAGCCACATTGGGAAACAACACGTCCTTGAGAGCCACATTGGGAAACAACATGTTCTAGAGAGCCACATTGGGAAACAACATGTTCTTGAGAGCCACATTGAGAAACAACATGTTCTAGAGAGCCACATTGTGAAACAACATGTTTTTGAGAGCCACATTGGGAAACAACATGTTCTAGAGAGCCACATTGGGAAACAACATGTTCATGAGACCCACATTGGGAAACAACATGTTCTTGAGAGCTACATTGGGAAACAACATGTTCTAGAGAGCCACATTGTGAAATAACATGTTCTTGAGAGCCACATTGGGAAACAACATGTTCTCGAGAGCCACATTGGGAAACAACATCTTCTTAAGAGTCACATTGGGAAACAACATGTTCTTGAGAGCCACATTGGGAAACAACATGTTCTAGAGAGCCACATTGGGAAACAACATGTTCTCGAGAGCCACATTGGGAAACAACATGTTCTAGAGAGCCACATTGGGAAACAACATGTTCTTGAGAGCCACATTGGGAAACAACATGTTCTTGAGAGCCACATTGGGAAACAACATGTTCTAGAGAGCCACATTGGGAAACAACATGTTCTAGAGAGCCACATTGGGAAACAACATGTTCTTGAGAGTCACATTGGGAAACAACATGTTCTCGAGAGCCACATTGGGAAACAACATGTTCTGGAGAGCCAAAGGCTTCAGGCAGGGTGTTCATCTCCGCTTCTCGGTCTTGACCGTGATAGCTATACACCCCTTATCTCCTCCCCTCCCCCTCCTCCTCCTCTGAAACCCCTCCCCTCCAAATTACGCAATGAAATCCAGCACTGCTGAACAACAAACTGCTATTGGAGCCAAGCTCCAAGCAACAGTGCGGCATAGTAAAAAAAAAAAAAAAAAAAAAAAAGAAAGAAAAAAGGACGGGTTGGATTTAGAACAAGGCGTCGCACAGATGCTCAGTAACAGTCTGAGGAAAGTTAAAAATGTCAGAGACAAGCCAAAATGGGAAGCATCTAAGGGTATAAATCGCAGGTATTGGCCTGAGCGACGTACTAACAAGTCGAAGGCCATTTCAGTGTCACTGTCTGAATCATACGTTCTTTCATTGTCACACTGGGTTACATTCTGGTGAAAGCGAACAGCCTGAAGCACGAAAAGTCAAACGTTTGGTCATATGCTATCTGATTTTGTCGTTCGTTGAGAGAGAGAGAGAGAGAGAGAGAGAGAGAGAGAGAGAGAGAGGGGAGAGAGAGAGAGAGAGAGAGAGAGAGAGAGAGAGAGAGAGAGAGAGAGAGAGAGAGATATTGTGAAAATTACTCTTACTTGAACGGTCTCCCAGTCTGCCCAGTCAACATTTTCACTCAGCCCCTTTACACCCCTTCCCCTGCCAAACATACATCACAATCATTCTGTAAACAGCCCCACTACTACTACTACTACCACTACTGCTGCTGCTGCTGCTGCTGCTGCTATTACTACTGCTGCTGCTGCTGCTGCTGCTACTACTACTACTACTACTACTACTACTACTACTACTACTGTTGCTGCTGCTACTACTACTACAACTATCACTACTACTACCACTACCACTACTGCTGCTGCTACTACTACTGCTGCTGCTGCTACTGCTACTACTACTACTACTACTACTACTACTACTACTACTACTACTACTACTACTACTACCACTACTACTACTACTACTGCCACTGCTACTACTACTACTACTACTACTACTACTACTACTACTACTACTACTACTACTGGGACTACGATGACGACGAGGACAACGACGAAGAACAAGAGGAAAGAAATAATATCAAATGGTATTTTTAGAGCGCAGTTCCAACTAAACCCTACCCATCGTGAATTCACGTGCCACTCATTCTCATTCACCCCCAGGGTGGTTACCTGTAAACTCAACATAACCATGTATACATATGAAAGAAACAAAGAGTTTTTCATTGTCTGTAGACTGTGAACCAAGGCCTGGTCCTAGCACTTTAGATGGTCTCAAAATCGAAACAGAAAGATTTCCTCATTTTGTCAGACTCTCTTTCTACCTTGGAGGCCATTGCCGGCCGTAATCTTAAGCACCCTCAACTACTGAAAGTTTTTGAACTGTACACCTCCCTAAAATCAAACGGACACAACGTAGTGTTTGCTTGGGTTCCCAGCCATGTGGGCATTCGAGGCAATGAAATGGTTGACCAGCTTGCCAAGAATGCCACAAGGCAAAAGTTGATGAGGTTTACTGTTCCTCACACTGATCTGAAACCCCAAACACAGGCCTATGTCAAAGACCTCTGGCAAGAGGAATGGACCTTGCAGACGGATAACAAACTGTATAAAAATCCGTCCAAATCTCAACGAGTTTTACCATGTTCCAGAGGCGGCAGTAAAGAAGAAACAGTCCTGTGCCGCTTACACACAGGCCACTCGTTTTATACCCATTCTTATCTTTTAAAGGGCGAGGAAGCTCCGTGGTGTATTCCATGTCATGTTCCACTCACAGTGAAGCATATTCTTTTAGATTGTTGGGACTTGCACGATGTGAGACATGAACACTTTACAGCAGAGTCCATGAAAACCCTGTTCAGGGATGTCCCACCTGACGTGATCTTTGAGTTTCAGAAAGAGATTAACATTTTTCATCTGATATGAGATTCTACGGGAGAAAGATTTTTAACGAAGTTTCTGGTGCGTTTTTAGAAGATGTATTTTAAAGAGATGTGTGAACGTGGATTTTTTTTAGATGACTTGTGAGTTGATTTAACGTGGTGACAGCCTGATATGGCCCTTTGCGGTCGGCTGGGCTATAAGCAACATTACCTTACCTTACCTTGCCTGGGTCTCCAGGCTGGTTTTTTCTGTCCACCCTACAATGTTTATAACATACCATCGTTTCTCTGTCTTCCTTCCCCCTCCCGTCTCACGCCTTCATTGGTACGCTGGAGGATTGGTTTTTCGCCAAACCGTTGAAATCTTGTTCCATGGCTATACCGATGTAGATTTACACTGCAGTACATGAAGGACTCCAGCATTAGCCACACTGCTCGCAGCTCAGTGCCATCAGACAAACGACAGCAGGACGTGAGACAGGTTGGCTCCTGCGCGGCTGTTCGTCTGTGTCTGTCCTAACCCATTTAGCTCAGCTTCTGTTGTAATTTCCCCCTCGCGCCTATATTAACGCGAAGAGGTGGGCGTACATTTCTGACCGGGTGGGAGTTTCCCGCTCTCGGTCCGTGACACTGAACAGATTTCTGTTTTGAAACCACCTTTTTGCCCAGCTGTAATCGACCGAAGAATTTAATGGATGTCACTGGCATATAATATCGGATCAGCGAAGCAGTTACATGAACTGGAAGAGTTCAAGTCCTCCAGAAGAAAAAAAAAGTGTGAAACAGCGTAAACTGTAACAATGCCGCTGTCTGTACGAACATTTCAAGCCGGACAACGCAAGAATTTTTCGGGTGCAAAAATGTAACTATGCCACATGTTTGTCACACAAAGAGGTGTAACGTTTGCTGCACGTTACATTTTTTTTTTCGTAGAAAATGAGGCATAGATTTTGTCAAAGTGTTGAGCAAATGTGAAGAAGGGTTATTAACTATACATTTAGGTGCTGCTCAAGAGTTTGAATTCGTGCAAATTATCTAATTAATTACCCCATCAATAGCAACCGATTTGTCTAAAATTCCATCAGGTTTAGACCCAGCAATATTAATAGATCAGAGCAGAAGTAAGCAGCAGTTACGACGAAAGATGTAACAATTGCTACCTTGTTCAGAAATTTCAGACAGCTAGAAATATAACAGTTTCGAAAGTTTTCGTATATGATGTACGAAATAGCAACAATTGTTGCATTTCTCGCCCAGACTGCTGCATTGTTACATTTTGCGTTGAATCAATGCTGGTTTTAAGGGGAAACAACCCGTGTCACAGCTTAAAATGAAAGACCCTTGCCTCAGAGGACACGAAATCTTCAACAGAATCTACTTAAAGGTCAAATCTTACTTTTTCAAATAATAATGAAAACTTTTACAGCGTTGTCTAAAACCACAACACATTTATCGCATTACAACGACATACATTTATATCATTGCCATGAATATTCTGCATTTCATCTAAATTCTATTCAACTTGCAATGGAGTCTGATAAAAAGACAGGGGGGAAAAACGAAAAAAAAAAAGGAGACTTGCACCACTTATTTAAAAGAATA
>CM031607.1:46879794-46882294 GCA_018398815.1 Conus ventricosus | reverse complement strand
TGCCAACATGTGTGGAGGTAGGTACACATGTCAACATGTTAACATGTGTACCGGCATCCACACGTGGGGAAATAGGTACACATGTCAACATGTGAGAAAGTGAGTATCCATGTCAACATGTGCCGAAAGTATGCCCACATGTCAACATGTTACACACATGTTGACATGTGGACACACTTTTCCATTTTTCCACATGTTGACATGTGTACCTACCTCCACACATGTTGGCATGTGTACCGGCATCCACACATGTTGACACACGTACCTACTTGCACACATGTTGACATGTGTACCTACCTCCACACATATTGACATGTGTACTTCCACACATACTGACATGTGTACTTACTTTCCCACATGTTGACATGCGTACTGACCTCCACACATATTGACATGTGTACTTACTTTCCCACATGTTGACACGTGTACCTACCTCCACACATATTGACATGTGTACTTACTTTCCCACATGTTGACATGTGTACCGACCTCCACACATATTGACATGTGTACTTACTTTCCCACATGTTGACATGTGTACCGACCTCCACACATATTGACATGTGTACTTACTTTCCCACATGTTGATATGTGTACCTACCTCCACACATGTTGACATGTGTACTTACCTCCACACATGTTGACATGTGTACCTACCTCCACACATGTTGGCATGTGTACCGACCTCCACACATGTTGACATGTGTACCTACCTCCACACATGTTGACATGTGTACCTACCTCCACACATGTTGACATGTGTACCTACTTCCACGCACGTTGACATGTGTACTTACTTTCCCAATTTGACATGTGTACGTACCTCCACACATGTTGATATGTGTACGTACCTCCACACGTGTTGATATGTGTACCTATCTCCACACATGTTGACATGTGTATTTACTTTCCTACATTTGACATGTGTACCTAGTTCCTTGCGTGTCCACATGTGCACTTACTTTCCCACATTTTAACATGTGTACCTAGTTTCTCACATGTTGACATGTGTGCCTACTTTTCCACATTTGGAGATGTGTACCTACCTCCACACGTGTTTTTACATGTGTTCTTACTGTTCCACATTTTGACATGTGAACCTAGTTCCTCACATGGTGACATGTGTACCTACTTCACCACATGTTGGCATATGTACCTACACGCCACACGTTGATATGTTTACCTATTTCCCCACATGTTGACGTAAGTACCCACGCGCCACATGTTGACATATATATATATATATCTACTTCACCACATGCTGATATGTGTATCTTCTTCCCCAAACGTTGACATGTGTACAAATACCGCTACATTTGGATATGTGTAGCTACTTCCCAACACTTTGACATTCGCATCTACTTTCCCACGTGTTGAAACGGGTATGTACTTCCTCATAATTTCAGATGTGCACCTATTTCCCCCTTATTTTCATATGTGTATCTATTTCAACACATGTTGACATGTATACCTACCTCCCCACATGGTGACATGTCTCTCTATAATCCCACGTGTTGACCTTGTTGATATTGTACCTACCTCCCCACATGGTGACATGTCTATCTATAATCCCACTTGTTGACATACATATCTGTATCCCCACATGTTGATAAAAATACTTATTTCCTCATATTTTGGCATGTGTAGCTACCTCCAAATATTTTGACATTTGCATCTACTTTCCCACTTGTTGATAGGTGTATGAACGACCTCACAAGTTGACACGTACACCTTCTTCCCCCCTCATTTTATGTGTACCCACCTTCCCATACTTTGACAGGTGTCTTTACTTCCTCATTTCTTGACATACTTTCCTATCTCCACACATGTTGTCATGTATACCCAATTACCTATATGTTTGACATGTATATTTTGACAGGTAGACCTACTTACCCACATTTTCACGTGTGAACATGCTCCCCCACAAGGTGACATATGTATTACTTCCCCACATTTTGAGATGGGTACCTACCTCCGTACATTTTGACACGTGTGCCTACTTCCCCACATTTTCACATTTGTACCTACTTCCTCACATTTTCACATTTGTACCTACTTCCTCACATTTTGACACTTGTACCTTCTTCCCCACATTTTCACATTTGTACCTACTTCCTCACATTTTGACATTTGTACCTACTTCCTCACATTTTCACATATGTACCTACTTCCCCACATTTTCACATGTGTATCTACTTTCCCACATTTTCACATTTGTACCTACTTCCTCACACTTTGACATTTGTGCCTACTCCTCATAATTTGACATTTTATACCTACGTCCCAACATTTTCACATTTGTACCTACTTCCCCACACTTTTACATTTGTACTACTTCCTCACATTTCCACATTTGTACCTACTTCCCCATATTTTCATATGTGTACCTACTTCCTGATTTTTTGACATTTGTATCTACTTCCCCACATTTTCATATTAGTTCCTACTTTCCCACCTTTTCATATTTGTCTACTTCCCCACATTTTCACGTTTGTACCTA
>CM031607.1:46862294-46864794 GCA_018398815.1 Conus ventricosus | reverse complement strand
CTACGACAGTTTACCTGTGATGCTGGTCGAAACCGGGTAAAAGTGGCTGAAGAATGGTGCTGTTCTGATCGTCGTTAACACGTAACGTGTGTTTCAAAGCGAGGCGAATGGAGGCGGAAATTGAAGTAAACATTTAAAAAGAAAAGTTATCAGTTCCGCAAGACAATCCAGACAAACAAATGACAGGACAAAACACGATGCATTTAGACCTCATGGGTCTTCTTCAGGCAAAAACAAACAACATTTAGGACAATGAAAACGAAGAGCAAGCAAACACTTACCGTCTCACATTTTCTCGTTCACTGTCCTAAATGTTGTTTGTTTTGCCTGAAGAAGACCCAAGAGGTTGAAACGCATCGTGGTGTTTTTTTCCCCCCTGTAATTTGTTTGTCTGGATTGTCTTGCGGAACTACTAACCAAATGTGTGGATAAAACCTCGACTGGCTACGCCGTTTGACACTCCCTGGGTGGTGTGTTGGTTGGCACTGCTAAACATCCAGTTCGGAGGCTAGGTTCACTCCCTTTGAACTAGACCCCACTACAAATAGTGGAGACGCTTTGCCCAAGTAGGGGAGATCACCGCCAACAGTATGTGCGGGCCAGACCCCAGTCCACCTACACTGAATGCACACATGTACAAGAAGAACAAGATTGGCGAGTCTGATGTGCCTATGCAGAGAGGCCGAAATGGACACCAAGCACATCTGTTGTTCGTCCTTCGATTTCGAAGATGACCATGACTTCAATCTAAGATGGAAGATCGCTGAGTGTGGGTCCGCAGGTGGCTGGTGAGGCCGATCTGGGCCCGGAAGGAACGTCCACATGTGGGACACATGTGGGTGGGTGCTAAAGTGGAGGTGGGGGTAGCTCTGGCCTAGCGCGCGGCTCGCTTTCTCTCAGCTACTGCTGTGCGTCTCTTCTCTGATGTATATGCACCCTTTGTGATGCTGCTTCGCCAGGCTGGGCGGTCCAGGGCAAGCGACTCCCAGGTGTTGAGGCTGATGTTCAGGCCTTCGAGAGACACTGCCAGGCAGGACACATGGCCGGAGCCAGCGGCTCTGAGGGCCAAGCTCCACGGGGATCTGGCGGACCTTCGGAGCACAGTCAACTTCGTGCGGGCAACTGCCATCACCGTCTGAGTGTTCGAGAAGGAGGAGAAGAAGAAGAAGAAGAAGAAGAAGAAGAAGAAGAAGAGGAGGAGGAGGAGGAGGAGGAAGAAGAAGAAGAAGAAGATGATGATGATGATGATGATGATGATGATGATGATGATGATGATGATGATGATGATGATGATGAAGACGAAGAAGAAGAAGAAGAAGAAGAAGAAATGTACCTGCAAGATCCACTCGCCCCCATCAACAGCCTCTCCCTCCCTGGGAAAACCAGCGTGGGGGATCGTTTCAAAGTGAGGTAACTGCAGACGGAAAGTGGAACATCTGTAAAGAAAAAGTACTGTGGTGCCGAACGACAGAAACAAATGACACGACAAACACGACACGTTCCGACCTCTCTGGTATTCTTCAAACAACATTCAAGACAAAGAACATGAAGAACGAACAGTGGCTGATCTCCTCACACTGAGCGTAAAATGGATGTGGAGGACTTAACTATTGTGTTTGTCTTGCCTGAAGGAGACCAAATAGGCAAAAAGGCGTCGTATTTGTCTTGCAGTCTGTTTTGTCTGTTTCGTTCGGTAGCATAGTAATTTCTTTTCTAAGTTTTTTTTTAACTGCAGGGCGTACACCTTTTCCCCACACACCATGAGTTGTCTTCTGCCAGACGAAGTGACATTAAGCTCAGTGGAGGGTTTCAAATCCCGAGTCGGAGAATCCCTCACCGGTCACTGTTCGCCTTCTCTCCCCTTGGGTTCTTCACCTCCTCTGTCTCTGCTCCATCCTCTTCGTTCATTCCACTCATCCAACGCTCCGATCCTCCCCCCCCCCCCCTCCCCACCCTTCCCTCCCTCCCTTCCCACGTGCTGATGCTGTTCTTCTGCGCCGTACTTACCACCGGAACCTCCGCACCCATCCCCCCAGTCCTCCTTCCTTACACTCACCCACACCCATTCACACGCACCCATCCCCACCCACCCACCCATCCCAGCACGCCTCTTTCCCTTTAATTTTCAAATGAAGTCGGCACGAGAAGTTGTATACGGATGTAAACATGCTGCTTGGTCACCTGAGACATATACACCAACATTCCACTGATTCCAGCGAATAGTCCGTTGAGCGCTGGACTTGCTGCGCAATGATAAAAATAAATGAATTAGAAGATTACACTGTGTACTGACCCAGGTTTATTTTTTTTTGTATAGAAAATATACGTCACGCCGTAAGTGACTGATGAACTGAAGAAAATGTCGTTATTTATTTATTTATCTTTTTTAATCTTCTTGAATTTCAATTTCACTAGACAGTCTGCTCATTTCACTAGACAGTCTGCTCATTTCACTAGACAGTCTGCTCATTTCACTAGACAGTCTGCTCATTTCTAGGCT
>CM031607.1:46854794-46857294 GCA_018398815.1 Conus ventricosus | reverse complement strand
GCTTTCGCAGCAATGAGTCAGACTGAACATCTACCTAAAGAAGAGCAAGAACGAAGAAGAGCTATTGAAAACGAAGGGAGAACCATTGAACTACATGACAATGACAACAACACGTTATACGTATACTGATAAAAATCTAACAATGGAAGAGCTTTTGTATTCATTTCGTCGTCTAAAATCAGGTAAAATTGCGACATGATTTTGATCCCATTTCTTACAACATAATGAGGCATTTTCCACAAAGCTTTTTGAAAAATTACTAGAGTTCTTCCAATTATGCTGGAATTCTGAAAAGCTGCCAATGGCTTGGAAGAAAGCAACAGTTGTACCTATCCATAAACAAGGAAAATCAAAAAGAAAATCTTCTAATTTTCGACCCGTTTCTTTGACTCCTCACATTGGAAAACTTTTTGAGAGGATAATGAAATTCAGATTAGAACATTTCCTTCAAAAGAATGGAATTTTGCCAATATTTCAAGCTGGCTTCAGAAAAGGAGGGGTGTACGTGTTCGTGATCGTGTTAATCTTTTAGCTTCACACATCAATAAAGCCTTGGCTGAGCGATACTCCATTTCAGCCACGTTTTTTTTATGTTCAAAGAGCGTACAATTCCGTTTGGCATTTCAAATTATTGTCCAAGGCTCATGAAATTGTGATTAAAGGTCATTTTCATATGTTTTTACAATTATTTTTATCTGGGAGAACGCTACAAGTAAAACTGAATGGTGTGCTGTCAAGTACAAGATATAGAGATATTGCAAGTCAGTGTGTGTGTGTGTGTGTGTGTGTGTGTGTGTGTGTGTGTGTGTGTGTCTGCCTGTCTGTGTATGCGTGTAACACAAATTTAAACAAACAAGTAACCAGTCAAACAATCAACAACAACAACAACAACATCAACAACAACAACAACACATGTGCACGCACGTGTGTTCGCACGCATGCACGAGCGTATGCACACACACCACACACACACACACACACACACACACATACACACACACACACACACACACACACACACACACACACACACACACACACACGCACGCACACGCACACACACATATGCGTGGGCACGCACGCAAGCACGCTTGCTCACACACACACACACACACACACACACACACACACACACACACACACACACATACACACACACACACACACACACACACACACACACACACACACACACACACACACACACACACACACACACACACACACACACATGAATACGACAAAAAGCAGAACAACAACACTAACACTAATCATTGTCATTTCATCTTGCTGTGTGATCTGGCATCTCATCTCATATTGAACATCCTGCCAACGGAAATCATTCTGTATGCATGGGTCCTCTTTAACCCCCTTAGGCCTCTTCTTTACAGGGCGGCTTCAGAACTTGTGAGCTAGCTGGGTATTTTTATTTTATTTATTTATTTTGCAATGAGCACCAGTCAGAAGAATGCTCTGTCTTACAAATCCCTAAAGGGTTTCCGGAGGAAACCAATGTCCACCCCCAAACGGCTTTTGCTGACCGAATTAAAACTTTTAAGTTCACTGGGAATGCTATTTTTGAGTGGCGAAACCCTTCACAGAGATTGGCCAGGAGGCATAGTTGTGACTGGACGATTGTGATCACATGGTGTCGCTGTAAATCACTCTGGTTCGGTTTAGTCCATGTGAGAGAGTGGCAAGGGAACTCTGGAGGAGCAGATTAGATTTAAGTGTAGTCCATGTGAGAGAGTGGCAAGGGGGACTCTGGAGGAGCAGATTAGATTAAGTGTAGTCCCTGGCGAAGTATTTCAGTGGTGCCACTTTAAGGCATTTGCAGATCAGCTAGCTGCACACAGACACAGACACACACACACACACACACACACACACACACACACACAAATATATATATATATTATATATATATATATATATATTCATACATACATACATAAGCACACACACACACACACACACACACACACACACACACACACCTTTGAATAAAAGTATCGATGTGCACGTTTGGATGACTTCGAAGTCTCACTTATCAGTCAAAAGCAGCAAGCAACACACACACACACACACACACACACACACACACCATGCACACACACACACACACACACCACGAATACGACAGCAAGAAGATCAACAATACTTATTCTTCTACTTGTGATCTGACCGCTTGCCTCCTATCCATCCTCCCGCCAAGGGGAATCATTTTGCGTGCATGAATCCTCCTCAGCTCCCTTAGACCTCCTCTTCACTGGGAGGCTTCATAACCCATGACCTGACCGGATGTTGCCATTTGCAATGTGCACCAATCACAAGAATGTTCTGTCTTACAAATCCCTGAAGAATTTCTGGAGGAAAAAACTTTTAAGTAAACTGGGAATGTTATTTTGAGCAGGGAAGCCCTTCACAGACCTTGGTCAGAAGACATAGTTGTGATTGGACGATTGTAATCACATGGTGTCGCTGTAAATCTCTCCGATTC
>CM031607.1:46817294-46842294 GCA_018398815.1 Conus ventricosus | reverse complement strand
ACAGGGCAAAATGTAACATTGATACATTTTGCGCAGAACATATTATAACAATTGTAACTTTATTACATTTTCCATATGCCCTCCACGCAAAATATAACAATTGGTCAAAAAATCTTCGGCGATTATAGAGGAGGGGGTGGGGTGGAAGGGAGGGTGGTTCTGTGTGTGTGTGTGTGTGTGTGTGTGTGTGTGTGTGTGTGTGTGTGTGTGTGTGTGTGTGTGTGTGTGTGTTGTGCTAGTGTTAGTGTAAGTGTTAGTATGTGTGTGTGCGTGCGCGCAGGTGCGCGCGCAGGTGTGTGTGCGTGTGTGCGCGCGCGCGCGCGCGCGCGCGCGCGCGCGCGTGTGTGTGTGTGTGTGTGTGTGATTTTTGTTTTCTCATGCTCACGTGCTGCTTGTGGTTAGAACACTTGTGGTTAGTCACCGTCAAGTAAATTCCAGGCTTGCGCTTTCTTGCAAAGCTCATTTTCGCTATCCACGTGAACGTAGTCATCATAGTGTGTCGATGGTAAAAGGTTCACCAGTTCACCTAAGCTTGACTCAAATGTGAAGCAGGTCATATAATTCGTGCATGCTTTTATAAGTTTGTTTGTTCGTTCGTGTCAGAAGAAAAAGAATCTTTGAAGGTGTGTGTTGTGTGTGTGTGTGTGTGTGTGTGTGTGTGTGTGAGTGAGTGAGTGATTGCGCGCGCGCACATGCGTGCGAACGTGTGTATTTGTGTGTGTGTGTGTGTGTGTGTGTGTGTGTGTGTGTGTGTGTGTGTGTGTGTGTGTGTGTGTGAGTGAGTGCGTGCGCACACATGCGTGCGAACGTGTGTATTTGTGTGTGTGTGTGTGTGTGTGTGTGTGTGTGTGTGTGTGTGTGTGTGTGTGTGTGAGTGAGTGAGTGCGCGCGCGCACATGCGTGCGAACGTGTGTATTTGTGTGTGTGTGTGTGTGTGTGTGTGTGTGTGTGTGTGTGTGTGTGTGTGTGTGTGTGCACTTTACAGGCAACGGAGCTCCTAGAGCCCCTTCTACAACGTAGTAGCCGCGCAAAATATAACAATTGCTACACTTTGCGTACATCCCGTTCACAAATTGAAAACGACATTTTTTTTTACAGTTTGCTCCTAGAAAAATGTAACATTGTTTTTTTTTTTTCGCTATTGTTATATTTTGCGTTGTATCAGTGCTTTCTCATGGCAGCCTCCATTCAGGTTACACGTCTGCGTTGAAACTTAAGGTGTGGTGTGTGTGTGCTACAAACAAATTGCTCCACTAGTGTTAGTGGACGGAAATGTTTAGAGTAAAAAGTTCACCACAGTACAACAAAACAACTGTCTTCCTATTATCGCAGACTAGACTAGCAGCCGACCAAACGTTGGTTTCTCCAAGAACGTAACACCTTCGTTCATGGACCAGATCAGACAGAGGACTGGAAACGACAGCACACAGTGCCTTTGTTTTTCTGGTCCCGATAACGCCCCTGATCAAAACCTCGTTGCGAAAGTGTAGCAAGTTTTCAAGAGTTACGTGAGAAAGAACATTTACCGCATTAGTAGGCGACAGAGCGCGCTCCCCCACTCACTGGACCCGGCTGTCTGTGTTTGGCTCTCTCCCAAAGCGTTGTCAGCACTTAAGCGGCTGACACACGAGCCTCCCCGCCCGTACGCTTCGGAAGCACCGGTCGAACCCGATCCCAAACGTTGCGTCTGTCATAGTAAACGTACATCTGAAACGGACTTCGGCATCCAGTTGAACCTGACCGTTCGAGATACACCGTGACCTATTCGAAACGGACAGTTAGTATCCTCCAACCAATCAACGCTCAGCATTGAGCCAACACCCATGACAAAGGAAAAATGGCGTCGTCCAGCAAGGCGGTCAGACTGTCCGATTCGGAGACCAAACATTTGATTGAATCGTACCAAGGCCATGATGTGCTTTGGAATGTCAAGTCATAAAATTATAAGAATCTAAATATTCGAGAAAAAGCTTCGTATTCAATTGTACAGTCCTTTGAAGCGGCATGTGGGATCAAACTCGAAGGTTTTAAAACTACCGTGAAGCACTCCGTCCGTTCGACACTGACTGGTCGGACCGCACAGGTTCAAACGTTCCGTCTCAACTGTACGAACGAAAAGGCTCGTGTGTCAGCAGCTTTAACGAGGCGATAAAGACGCATCACCAAGGTAGAACCAGCCGCCGTGGCATAGTGGTTAACATTTGCGGAATCCCGGCTTGAAGGTTGTGGGTTCGGTTCCTATCAGAACCATTTATATGTGGGATTTTTCATCCTCAACCTGCTCCTACTCAGAGCTAAGTTTGCTTTAGGTTCAGTAAGGTAAACTGGGACCACACATCGAATTCCATCCACTTAATGGATGCGTCTCTGAGAGTGTTGCCGAAAGTTCCTGACCAGCACTGCAGGTGTCTGCAACTCTTGGGCCTGTTGACGCCAGGATATACTATGAAAGTAAACGTAGAGTACCGCCCTGCCATGTAGTCTCATACAGGAATGAAGAAGCTCCATAGCATCATTTTCATCATCCTCTTTTTCATTGATCAGCGTGAAAAAAAATCAAATTTTGTTGCTTTTCATGCCCTGCTCTCATGGTGACCTGTTTCGATTTTCCTCTCCGTGTCTATGCTATGGTGAATTCGTACAGAAGTCGCCGATATCAGAGAATTCATGGGGATTGTCACTGGACGAACCTGGTGGCTCCCTTCGGAAGGGGATGGCCACTGACGCTGGCTAGCTCCGCGACTGAGCAATCATCGTCCTCAGTGGCGGGCTTAAAAGGTGGTGTAATGCGCATGGTGGATCGGAACAGGTACCATTGAAAGCCGCCGAATTGACTCTGCAGCAGTGCAGTGTCTCCTCTGGCGGGTTGCGTCATAACGACTTGACATTGACTGCTCTAGGGGCATTGCTGGTGCCGGGAGTGTGGGGTTTCAGGGTGTGGCTGTGGACGGAGAGCCAGAATGAGCGGTGTAGGAGCAACACTACTGAAGTGGCACAGAAGAAGAGAGAGACAGCAGAAGTGTGTGTGTGTGTGTGTGTGTGTGTGTGTGAAATACGTTATTATTTATCTGAACGAACAAAGAAAACAAAAACCAAAAAAAAACCCACCCCAACCGTGTAGGTCTTTAGGGCCAAAAGTGGCAAGGGGTAAACTATTTGCATCAAGAGTGTGAATGTCACTCACGTTCTGTTATTGTCTGTTTCCCATCACCCCCACCCATCACCCCGTCCAACCTCTTCATCATCCCTACTTTCCCTTCCTCCACCACCACCATTACTCTCCCTTACTGTGAACACAACAAGAAGCATGCGACTTTGGGTTCGCTTTTTTTTTTGGGGGGGGTTTTTTTTTTTTTTTTTTTGCTTTGTTTTGTTTTTAACTCATTGCTTCTCAGTTTCTCGTTTTTAGTGTGAGTCACGTTTCTATGTATTGAGAGAAATATAGAGCTAGGGAAAGGGGAGATAAGAGGGAGGAGGAGAAGAGGGGAGGAGCGTGTAACGAAAATGTATTACTACTGGACGAGTGTAGAAAATAAACATTGAATGCAAAACTCGCCGTTCCTTTCGCCCGGGTCCCATCCCGTCCCCATCTTTGTCGACCATCACGGACACACCCACCCACCACAGCTAGGCAGAAGTACGAAACTCAAGTTCACTGACAGTGAGCGAGCTGAACGTCATCATATATGCTGAGTGACGTCAACCGGAAATCGGAAACGGATACTAATGGGCTGTGAGATTGCTGGTCTGATCATGGACGTTTGTTTGATTTTGACACTTCTTTCCGTGGATCTCACTGACCGTCATACGTTGACAACCTGAACGTCTCTGAACAGGGAAAATGGTGAGCTCCAGTTACCGTCTTCCAATGATGACCTGCGATTAAACATCCGGTAGCTCGTGGAATACACGAACTTCATGCGCTCTCGAACTTCATGCGCTCTCTCTCTCTCTCTCTCTCTCTCTCTCTCTCTCTCTCTTGTTAAGCTTTGTTAAGTTTTGTTTGCTTGTTTGCTTTCGTACATATTTTTCATTTCACTGCACGTTGTAGTCCCTACTCAGGGCGAGGACTGGATATAAAAAAGCACGTCAGTGCGTATCTATTATCCTCGTAAATAAAGAATTTTGTCTTGTCTTCCTCTCTCTCTTCTCTCTCTCTCTCTCTCTCTCTCTCTCTCTCTCTCTCTCTCTCTCTCTCTCTCTCTCTCTCTCTCCATGTTTTGAAAACCTTCTGTCTGTGCCTGCGCGGATAGTGTTGACATTTCCGAGGCCAATATCTGGCATAAACGAGGAGGGTGATCTGTGTTGATATTAAAGCATCATCCAAGGAGAAGAATGTTATTGGAAAACAAAACCAGGAAGTTGAGAGTCGTCTCTTAGCAACGACGTGGCAAGGAAAGCGAGCGAGACGTGTTTTACAGAACATCTCGCTAGCAGCAAGGTTACTTATTAACACAACTTTGGAAGGACGTTTAGTCTGAGAGATGACTGTTTCTGCACTCCCACCCCACTCCCCATCTCCTCCCCTTTCCAAGGAATGAAGAAGATTAGATTTGTATTCGTTAGAGGTTGTTACGACTTCAGACAAAAAATACAACGGAATTACAGCTTTAGACATGGCGGTACCTTTTTCGAACTAATGTAGTGGTTAAACAGATGATTGAAACCAGTTTGAAACGAAGTACGAGTATCGACGTGTTTACTCAAAACTCGTTGCTCCTCGCATTGTCTGAATAGTGTGGGTCGCTCTTCTATGTATAAGTGGAAATACAGGCTCAGGGGAGACGGGAGAAAGGAAGGAAGGAAGAAGTGGAAGAGGTGAGGAAGAGGGGGGAGGTTGGGAAAGGGAGGAGCATGGAGGGGGAAAATGTTTCTGTTGGAAGACTGTTGAAAATAGACACTGAGTGCAAAACTCTCCATTCCTTTCGCCCCGAACCCCCCCCCCCCCCCCCCCCCCCCTTCTCCATCTTTCTCGCCCAGCCCTGAGAAAATCCGTCGCAGCATGAAACGAAAGGGGAATGACTCTGAATAAAAAGAACGTAATATCTTCGGGATGACGTCAACCGGAAATCGGAAACTGACACCAGCGCGGCGTGATTTCTGGTCTGCCCTGGACGGTGGTCTTGGACAGTTCTTCCCGTGAGTCTGGCAGTCTGCAGCGTGTTGACAACCTAAACGGTTCCATAGAGAGGTGATGTTGATCTCCACTGATCGTCTTCCTTTGAACGTCCACTGGAGATCACGGTGCTGGAAGGGCTGAACACGAGCTTCGCTTGTTTGCGCTTTTTCCTCTCTTCATTTTTTGTTCGGGAGACGTTCTGTCTGCGCCTGCCGAGAGAGTGTTGACCTTCCCGATACTACGCAGTATCAGGTGAATGCCATGAGAAGAGCTCTCTGTTGATGTTAACGCATCGTCCAAGGAGGAGAATGTTATAAGAAAGCAACCCCATGAAACTGAGGGTTAATGTTTCTCAGCCGCGAAAAGACGAAGGACATGCATATCTGGCGAAATCTCGCTGCTAGCAAAGTTAGATAGATATTGGCAACATTTTGTAAGCACACCTAGTCTGGGGGATGACTTGAGCTGCCCCTCTCTCCCCCCTCCCCATGCCCCCCCCCCTCCCCCTTCCCCTCCCCCCTCACCCCCCCGCCCTCCATCCTCTCCAAAGTATCAAAGCAGACTATACTTGTATTCTTTAGAGTATGTTACAGCATTTGTTTGAAAGGAGGCACCAGAGTTGTAGTCCTTTACGTGAGAGATAGCCTCTCACGCACTGACGCAGCACTGTGGATTTGAACCGCTAACCATCGTGTTATCTTTTTCATGGCGGTGAAAACCAAGTATCGGTGTCTTCACTCGTAAACGACGGCTTGCCGTAAGACTACCCCCATTCCGTGGATTTTTATCTCAGGCCTTTCAAAATCCTCCAGTCTTGCTCCGGAGTTTCACTCGTTCATCTGGGGAAACGTTCAGTCGGTCACACACCACGCCTGGCCGTTCTTTGTCTCCAGAACGACACTGGACAATTCTGTGTGTTAGTTAGAAGCTGCCTGGACACAGGGACAACACTGACACAGGGACATATGACACAGGACACACTGACACAGGGACATATGACACAGGGACACACTGACGCAGGAACATATGACATAGGGACACACTGACGCAGGGACATATGACACAGGGACACACTGACACAGGGACATATAACACATGGACACACTGACACAGGGACACACTGACACAGGGACACACTGACACAGGGACACACTGACACAGGGACATATGACCAGGGACACACTGACGCAGGGACACACTGACGCAGGGACACACTGACACAGGGACACACTGACACAGTGGACATATGACACATGGACACACTGACACAGGGGCATATGACACAGGGACACACTGACACAGGACATATGACACAGGACACACTGACGCAGGGACATATGACACAGGGACACATCGAGACAGGGACACACTGACACAGGGACATATGACACAGGGACATATTGAGACAGGGACATATGGACACAGGAACACACTGAACACAGGGACATATGACACAGTGACACACTGACGCAGGGACATATGACACAGGGACACATTGAGACAGGGACATATGGACACAGGGACACACTGACACAGGGACATATGACACAGGGACATATTGAGACAGGGACATATGGACACAGGGACACACTGACACAGGGACATATGACACAGGGACACACTGACACAGGGACATATGACACAGGGACACACTGACACAGGAACATTTGGACATGAGGACACCACTGAGACAGGACAGAAATGGACACAAGGAAACACTAAGACAGGGACCATATAGACACGGAACACACTGAGACAGTGACACATGGACACATTGAGACAGGGACAAATGGACACAGGGACACACTGAGACAGGGACATATGGACACAGGGACACCACTGAGATAGGGACATATGGACACAGGGACACACTGAGACAGGGACATATGGACACAGGGACACACTGAGATAGGGACATATGGACACAGGGACACACTGACACAAAGACACAGGGACACAGAGACACACTGAGACAAGGACACAGGGACACAGGACACACTGAGACAGGGACACACTGAGACAGGGACAAATGGACACAGGACACACTAGACAGGGACATAGAGACACAGGACACACTGAGACAGGGACATATGGACACAGGGACATACTGAGACAGGGACATATGGACACAGGGACACACTGAGACAGGGACATATGGACACAGGGACACATTGAGACAGGGACATATGGACACAGGGACACACTGAGACAGGGACATATGGACATGAGGACACACTGAGACAGGGACATATGGACACAGGGACACACTGAGACAGGGACATATGGACACAGGGACACGCAGAGACAGGGACATATGGACACAGGGACAAACTGAGATAGTGACACATGGACACAAAGACACAACTGAGACAGGGACATATGGACATGAGGACACACTGAGACAGGGACATATGGACACAGGGACACATTGAGACAGGGACATATGGACATAGGGACACACTGAGACAGGGACATATGGACACAGGACACACTGAGACAGGGACATATGGACACAGGGACACACTGAGACAGGGACATATGGACACAGGGACACACTGAGATGTGACACATGGACACAAAGACACACTGAGACAGGGACATATGGACACAGGGACACACTGAGACAGGGACGCATGGACACAAGGACACACTGAGACAGGGACATATGGACACAGGGACACACTGAGATAGGGACCATGAATTTTCAGAAAATAAATGCACATTTGTTTTTGATGATGGTGGGTTTTTTTTAATTTTACGGGACAAACTTCCCCTGTGGTGTGGAAGCAGAGAGCGACTGGGAATCGTATAGAGTTCGGTATACAAATGGCAGGCACACATGACAAAGACAAGAAGAAACGTATGGAAATAGGAACACACACACCACACACCACGCACGCACGCACGCACGCACGCACGCACACACACACACACACACACACACACGCAAGGGAACACAGACAGACCATACAAACAGGAATACCCAAGGACAGGAACCCCCAAAAACATAAGCTAATATGGACGGACCGGAGGAACAGCAAGTAACCGCTTGAGACTGTGGACAACGGAAGTGTTCACCATCTTTCAGTAGACTAAGGCTCATTAAAAGACTCTGGATGGACACACACACGCACGCGCGCGCGCACGCACCCACACAACACACACACACACACACACACACACACACACACACACACACACACACACACACACACACACACACACACACACAGCAAGAAGTTCTAAACCGTAGTGTTTGGTGGTGGTGGTGGTGGTGGTGGTTTGTTTTGTCTTGTTTTATTCTTGTCTCGAGCGGTTACAATCGTAGCTGTCCTGAGGAAGACTTCTGAGTACACAAAGCCCCTCCCCTCCTCCACTCTGTTTTTTACGCCTTCATAGCAGGATAGTCATAAGATGATAACAACGTTGATAATGATGATGATGATGATGATGATGATAACAACAATAATTATGATTATGATAATAATAATTACAATAATAATAATAATAATGTTATTGTTGTTATTATAATCATCAGTATTACTATATTCCTCATTAACATTATTGTTAAAAGTTATTGTTATTCTCATTATTATTGCTTTCATTATTATCATCATTATAATAGCGACGACGACGACGACGACGATGATGATGATAATGGTGGTGGTGAGTAGCAGGGGGAGAGAAAGAATTAAAAACAACAGCGATAAAACAGAGACAAAGAAGAAGAAAACGAACGTAGACAGAGGGAGAATATGTCAGCGAGTGAGCGAGCGAGAGAAAGAGAGAGATGAAGAGAGAGAGAGAGAGAGAGAGAGAGAAGGGGGGGGGGGGGGGGCAGACAGACAGACAGACAGTGAGAGAGTGTGTGTGTATATGTGTGCGTGTGTAAATATGTTTGTGCGTATGTGCGTGCACGTAAGAGAGAGAGAGAGAACGAACGAACGAACGAACGAATCTTTTTTAATGAGGGAAAAAGCGGAATAAGCACAACATGGCTTTTTTACATCCGGCCCTCAATGAAGGGAAATATATATAGAAAATGCAATAACAACATCAGCAAAACTAATCTGGAATAGAAGTAAACATACATAAACGCTATATATAGAAAGAAGAAACGGTTTAACACAAAAGAACAGAACACAATCAATGCCTGGAAGAGAGAAAGAGAGAGAGAGACAGACAGACAGACAGACAGACAGACAACAGACAGACAGACTGAGAGAAACAGGTGGGGTGGGAGGGAGGGGTCATCATATATAGTTCATGAAAAAATGGTTATTGGAAGATAGATAAATATACAAAAGAAACATTATCACAACAATAAAATTATAACACATTTCTGGAGAGAAAAAAAAATCATTGAACAGGCACCCCATCCTGTAGGCAAAGACAAAAATTTACACATGACAAGCAGCACCTTTGGAACACTAGATGAGAGAGACCAGTACAGAGAGAGAGAGAAAGAGAGAGAGAGAGAGAGAGAGAGAGAGAGAGAGAGAGAGAGAGAGAGAGAGAGAGACAGACAGACAGACAGACAGAGAGACAGAGAGAGAGGGAGAGAGAGAGAGAGGAGGGAGAGAGAGAGAGAGGGGGGGGGGGGGGTTAAGAGCATGAATTGGAAAATTCAGTCATTAGTTGGGTATGAAGTGCCCTTTTAAAGCTGTATATGCTGGCATGAACATCAAGAGAGGGTGAAATGCAGTTCCACAAGAAGCCGCCGGAGTAGTGAAGACTGGTTTTAAACATATCTATTCTTGGACGGGTATTACAATTTTATGAAAATGGCGATTTTCATTAAATCTAAATTTCTCTGTAATTGAAGTGGGAGCACGACCCGAAAGAATCTTAAACATGAACAAAGCTTTATTGAATTTAAGCTTCAAGTTTAATGGTAAAATATCCAGATCTGTATAGTCAGAGAATGATAACGTAACCGATTTAACAAAACTAATTTCAGGAACGTCTATAAAGACTAAACAAAGGTTTGAGTATATGATTACTAGCTGAATCCCAAATTGTTGCATAATTTATATGGGATTCAATATAAGCGTGAAAAAATATTTTACGTGAATGGCAGTCTAGGAAAGCTTTATCTTGGACAGCTGGTATATCTTTTTCGAAACTGTCTTGCATAAAGACCGTACATGTTCAGACCATGACAGATTGTTGTCTATAACTACTCCTAAGACTTTATGACAGACTGTTTCTTCGATAGTTATACCATTGATAGAAAGGGGTGCGCTCGTATAAGAAAGGTTTTGACGTTTTTGTCTTGTGGTTATGATCATATGTTTGGTTTTGACAGGGTTTAGACACATATGGTTTAATTCAGACCATTCGGTAAGCTGGTTAATACTCTGCTGTAATACCATAGATACTTTTTCTGCTTTGCGATCACAACGCATGAACAGTAGTGTCATCGGCGAACATATCACAAAGCGCTGGGAGAAACAGGGGGAGATCATAATATATAATTGAGAAAAGTATGGTCCTAGGACGGAGCCTTGAGGAACACCATGTTTGAGAGGCAAAATAGAAGATTGGCGTTCATGAATTGAGACAATTTGTTTTCTGTCGCTTAAAAACGAAGAGATGAGTTCTAGAGCATTACTAGATAAACGGTACAATTTTAACTTTTTTAGAAGCATGTGTGTGGTCAATTACATCAAAAGCTTTTGCAAAGTCAATAAAAAGACACCAGTCACCTTGTTTTCATTGATATTTGTGAGCCATTTGTCTACTAGGTTGGTCAGTGCTGTTTGACAGGAGTGATGTTTCCTGAAACCAGACTGATTAGGGTGAAATAAGTTATATTTGTCAAAATGGTTAAGAATGCATCTTCTTAAATGATCTTCTAAAGTTTTGATACCACAGACAGGATAGAAATTGGTCTGTAATTACAAGGATCCGAGGTGTCACCTGATTTATTAGATGGGTCTTACTCTAGCAAATTTTGAAAGATTTAGGAAATTGGTTTTTAGATATACATAAATTGAAGATGTAGGTCAGTGTATCAGAAATAACTGGAGCTGCAAGTTTTAGGATTTTGCCATCGATACCGTCTAAGCCACGAGCACATGTATCTTTTAGACGGATCAGGGCATTATATACATCATGGACTGACATTAAGGGGATGTCTAAGTCTGAGGATATGGCTTTTGAATCACAGAAATCGTTTAATAATGTAAGAGTGTTTTGGGCAGATCTATCTGATTTATTGTTGTTTTAGCAATATTACAAAAATGGTCATTAAGTTTCTCGGACACAGGTCTTCATGTGATGTATTTTTACTGATGTTTTTGTTTGTCAGCTGATTGATAGCATTCCAGATTGCTCTGCTATTGGTAATTAGAAGAAACAAGTTCTTGAAACCCAGATGAACTGGCTCACATTTTTTTAAAATCAACTTGGATCCATATGACTCGATGTTATGATAATTACGAGGTTCAACACATTTAAACTTTATACTATGGTGAATGTACACTACCAAACCCGTCTCTTTGGGATGTTTAGCATCTTTGCGGATTATATTATATCCAGAATGGAGATTTCAGAATCTAGAATGTGTTCTGTAAGGCGTGATTCGGCAAAGCCAAAAATATGGAAATGCTTACCAGCATTTGTCAAAACATATGAAACATCAGATATTTTATTGATTAAGTGATTTATGTTGAGGAATCCCACTCTAAAGCCATCTTTAGACGGCCAAGTTTCTAAAGTGTCAGGCATCCTTAAGATCGGCTAAAGCAGACGAAGAAATAGGGGATACACGAAATATTAAACGTGGGGGAGGACGGAAGAAGGGTAAGTAGTGACTAATGAAGAAGGGAGGGAGGGGAAAAAAGCCCTAAGCAAACAAACAAAACCCCAAACAAGCAACAACAAAAACCCCGACGAGCTACAACAACAACAAAGAAAAACAGCAAGGCAGATTAACAAACAGTAATACAAGCTTATGTATATACAATGGAAGAAACTTTGGTCACAAGCACACAAGTAATGCTTGTTGTTTACAATACTAGCAACTTATACTTGAGTCGGTCTTACAAAATTAACGAGAAAGATATTATCATTTCCAAGATCCAGAAAACTGTGAGTGCGTTAACGTGCACATTACATCATAAATTTTCATACGCACATAAGCAAACATTCACAAACCAAAAAAATATAAACAGACATGCACACACATTTATACACTATAAACGCGCTAACATGCACAAAACAATATGTATTATTTTCATACGCACATAAGCAAACACTCATTCACACACTAAAGCAAAGAAAGCATGCACTCAAATTCATCTACAAGAAAAGAAAAAAACCCAGAAGTATAAGTATACGGAATTCATTTAAAAAAATAAGGGGAGAAAAAAATTAAAAAAGTCATCCTTTATAAGAAGAGGATACTGATGGATATCTTCGTGCGCGTACGTACACGTGTACACACACCTAGACAAACGCACGCACGCGCACGTGCAAACACCCCCCCCCCCCCCCCCCCCCCCCCCCCCACTTCCCAACACATCCCACACACGTGCGCGCGCGTGCGTGCGCGCCTCAAAAAGAGACAGAGGGCAAAAGAGAAAGGAGTGAGGTAGACAGATACTGAACTGGTGATCAACTTGTGATGTCATTAATAAGGGACAAGCCGCTTTGATTTCTCAGTAAAATGTGAAGCCATCCTCAGCAAATGTCCTGCATATGGATGGATTCTGTCTTCTGCTTGGTGTGGTGGGGTGACATAAAAATTGTCCGTCACTCTGTTCCCTTGGTAACTAGAAGAGTTGATCAAACTACTGGGAGGATAGGGAGGTGATGGAAAGACATGTTGCCTTGTTGGGCGTAGGAATGTTATCAGCACTGTTTAATTGGTATTTCAGGCCAGGATTATTTGAGGAGGGCTGTGGGCGAATGAGGGCGCTATACCTCTGATAGGTTGTGGTCCAGACACTCCTACCTTGGAACCAGAGTTGGGTGCTAGCAGAGGATAGTGTTCAGATGATGACAGGGGAGGGTAGTCAGGTGGTGGCATTTGAAAATCAGCGTGTTCAGCAACGGTTTGGGCGCATGGGGGGTAAGTGCGAATGTCATAGTTGGAGTTATTTTGTCCAGTTCTTTTATATTGAAATAAGGAGGTCTGACAGGGTGAATTTCCACTTTATGAGAGGTCCTCCATAACAGTTTAATGTTTTCTGCTAGTCTGGCAGTACCTCTAGCATTCGGATGAGTAGAGTTACTGTAAAGACTGGTGTCAGAGGCAAACGTTTGAAAGTGGTCAATAAAAATGGCATGGTACTTTGCACAACTCTGTTTAAGGTTGCGGTTTGATGGAGGATAGAATTATTGAAGGAATGTTTTCCTTTTGCGGGCAGTAGGGAACTAAAACAAACACGTGCCATCGGAAATGTTTTGCGAAGTAGTTTAGTGAGATCACTCCACGTTTCGGTAGACACAGGACCTGAGGGGCATGAGTTTAAAACCCACATGAATGATAATGTCGTTCAAGTGTGGGGTCACAGGTGTTGAAAGAAGCCAGGTTTGAGTTCTTTGACAGACATGCCAGGGATACAGATTTTAAAAACACGTTCTTGTCGAGGGCTAGTCTTTTGGGGTTAACGTAACGTATTGTAGAGTCGCCAATGAATAAGACTGTTGTTTTGTCAGGGATAGTCATTTGTGACAGCGTCTCCAGAGGGGTGGGTTTAGAATAAGAATTTGTTTCATTTGAAGAACTGGAATTCTTTGAGATCGATTTCGAACCTGTTTCTGGTTTATTGTCAGCGTCAGATAGAACTGAAAATGCGTTGGACGTCTGAATGGAAAAATGAAGATTGTCTTTAAAACTGAGAGAGAGAGAGAGAGAGAGAGAGAGAGAGAGAGAGAGAGAGAGAGAGAGAGAGAATGTAAATGTAAGTGTGTGTGTGTGTGTGTGTGTGTGTGTGTGTGTGTGTGTGTGTGTGTGTGTGTTGTTGTGTGTTGTGTGTGTGTGTGTGTGTGTGTGTGTGTGTGTGTGTGTGTGTGTGTGTGTGTGTGTGTGAATAAATCTGTGACTGAAGGCAGTGAAACACACAGAGATAAAGAACATAGATAGACATAAACACAGAGCGACTGTGATTTGCAGAAGAAAGAAAATAAAGAGAAGAATGAGAAAAAGAAAGAGGGTGCGAGACAGAGGAGTATACGGAGGAGATTTTTTAAAAAAAGGAAAGAAAAAAGAAGAAGAAGAAGAAGAAGGTGATGATGATGATGATGATGATGATGATAAAGAAGAGGATGGAGGAGGAGGAGGAGGAGGAGGAGGACGAGGAGGAGGAGGTGGAGAAGGAGGAGGAGGAGGCGGAAGTGAAAATAATAAGATGATGAAAAAGAAGGCGGAGATGGAGTAGAAATTGACGACAGAGAAAACAAGTAAACAACCAAAACCTCTAAACAGAAAAAAAAAAAAAAAAAAACTCGGACAGAACACGCAAACCGCCTGTAGTGATTTCTCAGAGGAAATATTTTGTTCATTAAAAAAAAAAAAAGTATGGCAATGAAACGTCTTTTCCACCACGGAAAAACAAAAACAAAAATAAAAACTAATAATGTGATTAAAACAGCATCCGACAATAGGGACCCAAATCCTATCTCGCTTAAGCAATTCTTATGCAGGCACACGCGGGCATGCGCGCGCGCTCGCACACACACACACACACACACACGCACACGCACACGCACACGCACACGCACACGCACACACACCACACACACACAAACACACACACACACACACACACACACACACACACACACACACACACACGCACACACGCACACACACACACACAAACATACACACACACACACACACACACACACGCACGCACGCACACACGTGCGCGCGTGCGTTTGCTCTGTATCCGCTTTAGGGCATTAAGCATGCTTTCTTGTCAGTTGAGGCGTGCTGTGGACGTATGCCTCTCTCAGCCGTATCTGTAAGTCCGCGTTGACCGAATATCAGAACATTATCACTTTACAAGAATTGACTTTGTTGTGTGTTGTTGGTCTTTACTGCTGTTGTCAGAATTTCACCGATTTTGAACTTGCAAGCCTTGAAATTGAATCACTTAGTTGAAAAGCAAAAATTGAAAAAAAAATGAAAGAAAAAAAAAAGGAAGAAGGAGAGAGAAAAGAAGGAGGAGTAGAAGGAAGTGGAACAAGAGAAGGTGGAGTAAGTAGAAAAAGGGAAACAGAAGAAAACGAAAGACGACGACGATGACGACGACGACGACGAAGGAGCAGGAGGAAGAGAAGGAGGAGGAGGAGGAGGAGGAGGAGGAAGAAGAAGAAGAAGAAGAAGAGAACAAAAAAAAAAAAAAAAGTGATGATGACGATGATGATCATGATGATGATGAGATGATGATGATAATGATGATGATGATGATGATGATGATGATGACGACGAGTGAGTTCATATTAATAGAAAATATCAACAGTAACTGTTACCACGTCATGCAAACTGTTGTCGGTGGTCGCTTTAAGAAAGGAACAAGCTGTCAGACTTCCATTTCTGACTTTGTGTAAATTTGCTCTGCTTTCAACAGCTCGCAAAATTTAAGAAACAGACTTTGATTCGAAGACTTTGTTGTTGAAAATACACTTTTCGAACACACACACACGCGCGCACACACCACACACACACACACACACACACACACACACACACACACACACACACACACACACACACACACACACGCGCGCGCGCGCGCTCACGCATGCACGCACGCACACACGCACGCACGCACGCAAATAACTTGCATGCGTACACTCGCAATCACACACGTGCTTACGCACACACACACACACACACACACACACACACACACACACACACACACACACACACACACACACACACACACACACACACACACACACACACACACACACACACACACCACACACACACGCGCGCGCGCGCGCGACACACACATACATAGAGAGAGAGAGAGAGAGAGAGAGAGAGGAGAGAGAGAGAGAGAGAGAGAGAGAGAGGAGAGAGAGAGAAGAGATGCAGACAGACAGACAGAAAGAAAGATAGGTAGATAGAGAGATACTTAGATAGATACTTAGACAGAGGTAGTGTGTGTGTGCGTGTGTGTGTGCTTGTGTGTGGGGGGAGGGGGGGAGAGAAGAGAGAGAGAGAGAGAGAGAGGAGAGAGGGGAGAGAGGAGAGAGAGAGAGAGAGAGAGAAAAGAGGAGAGTGGGAAGTTGGGAGGACATCGTTCATCGGTGATGAACAAAATGTGCCAGAACCATTATTAAGCGGCATTCTAGACCGTATCAAGGCCTGATGACATCAGCTAAGACAAAGAAGACTAGGTCGGTATGGCCACGTTACAACACTCCAGTAACCTTGGTGAATCTTCTTCTTCTTCTTCTTCTTCTTCTTCTGCGTTCGCAGGTTGATACTCCTGCGGACACCTCCTGTATAGACAGGGAAGTATTAAACCCATCTGCCCAACAAAGTGAGTGGAGTTTTGTGTGTATGACCGTTTTTTTCTCTCGCATTAAGGCAGCCATACTCCAATTTCGGGAAGGTGCATGCTATGTGTAACGCGTCATCCATACTAACGTCCAAACTGGCCTCCTCTTCCGAAAGTTGGTGATGGGATTTTACGTATGTGCAAGCTGTTATGCGTGCGTTCACACACGGAACCTCGGTTTATAGTCTCATTCGAAGGACTGTATGGGAAATGGAGTCAGAACCAATGTTAACTCCGAGGGAAAAAATCACCCTGTACCAAAACGGCTCGGCGGAGATTCGAACCCGCAACCCTAGGATTAAGAGTCAGGCGCTCTACCACTGAGCTATTCCGGCCCCCACCTTGGTGAATCAAGCCTCCAGAGAGGTGCTAGGGGAGACAAAGGGCACGGAGCCAGAAAAAACAACAACAACAAACAAACAAGGAAGAAGGCTGCAAAGGGGAAACCCGTTCACAGAGACCCCCTTGACACATCAACCGACAGAGCTGGAGTGACCTGTTAAAACACAGCGACCCAGTGACTCTTCGCCGAGTTGTCAGAGATTAAGAAGACAGAGAGAGAGAGAGAGAGAGAGAGAGAGAGAGAGAGAGAGAGAGAGAGAGAGGGTAGATAGATGGAGAGAGAGAGAGAGATACAAAGATAGATAAATGGATGGATAGATAGAGAGAGAGAGAGAGAGACAGATTGGTAGAAAGTTAGATAGATAGATAGATAGATAGGTAAATAGATAGATAGATAGACAGATAGGTAGATAGATAGTTTGATAGATAGATGGATAGGTAGATAGAGAGAGACAGACACAGACAGATAGTTAAATAGATATTCTACATAGGTAGATATAGATAGATAGATAGATAGACAGACACATAGATAGAGATAGATAGATGTTCAGACAGATAGATGGATAGATAAATATATACAGACAGACACAGACAGACAGGCAGACAAATAGACAGACAGATCTATCGCTTGATAGATTGAGAAACAGACAGACCGACAGACAGACAGATAGACAGACCGACCGACCGGATACGAAAACGAAAGTTTTATAGAGGGTAAATGGATAAGCTTACAACTTCTTTACACCGTGCCCTCATGAAAGAAAAGAGGTTGATAAACGGAGCAACAGTTAAGACCGCTCGACATAGTAACAGTGGATTTTACGATTCTTCCGGGTGTGTGCGTGCGTGTGTGTGTGTGTGTGTGTGTGTGTGTGTGTGTGTGTGTGTGTGTGTGTGTGTGTGTGTGTGTGTGTGTGTGTGCAACAGTTAAGACCGCTCGACATAGTAACAGTGGATTTTACGATTCTTCCGGTGTGTGTGTGTGTGTGTGTGTGTGTGTGTGTGTGTGTGTGTGTGTGTGTGTGTGTGTGTGGATGGGTGGGTGCGTGCGTGCGTCTCTGTCTCTGTCTCTGTCTCTATCTCGTCTGAAAACAAGATGCACAGGCGACAAGTTAATACAACATCATTAAACTCAAGTTCGATGGGTTTGTTGAACTCGTTCAATCACACTCGTACAAGAAAAGCCGCCTTGTGATCGGAAATGTTAACAAACTGTAGGTGTTGTTCATTAGCGGGTATTTTCTCAGAAGGTGGGCAGTGTTTTCGGTTGGACTGCTGCAGACACATGAAGGAGTGTCTGTAATGTGTTGTGGTACATCACTTATTTTTTAGTTTGAGTTTACGCAGAAGTATATGGGAACGTCCGTCCGTCCGTCCGTCCGTCTGTCCCTGTCTGTCTGTCCGTGTCCGTCCGTCCGTGTCCGTCCGTCCGTCCGTGTCTGCCCGTCCGCCCGTCCGTCCGTCCGTCCGTCCGTCTGTCTCGTCTGAAAACAAGATGCACAGGCGACAAGTTAATACAACATCATTAAACAGCTCTTCCATTTATTATAGTTTTACCGGTCGTAAGATTTTTATACGGCGTTTAAATATGAATGTATTCTACCGAGTGTTTTGGTGATCTGCAGTAAGTTGGTTTGTGGTGTGAACAAAGTTGGAATGTGCGTCCAGTCTTCCTTTTTTTGAGTCGTGCAGTGTTGGTAGTTTTGGCTACTGAACCGGCGACCATTTGGAGCGGCACACTTCAACTGGAATATTCACATTGATCTGATCACTGCCGTAAGCCTTTACTGCTTACAGGTCATCAATTCGTATTCTTCAAATCTTTTATTTGATTTTCTTCTTTTTTTTAAAGTGGATTAGAGTGGTATTTCTTTTTCAATTTTTCTTTTTCTATTTTGTTTTACTAGTTCTAATCGGGAACTCAGCAATGACGTAATATAATGTCGTAACTTATGTACACGGAGAGTGTCGTCATTTTGTTTTGCCATCATTTTGACCATGGAATTTCAAACTGGAAAGAACAATCCATACCTGATGGTGACAACTCCAAAGTTCAACTTAAATATCTTAAATCATCTTTCGTACCAAATTTGTTGAACAAAGAAGATTATAATATTATTAAAGATTTAGGTGACGGCTCTCTGCTCCTGCGACATCTATATCCTCATTACCACAAAAAGGCAATAGAGTCCGTGATTGGTGAAGTTGTGTCTGTCAAAAAGTTAAGAGATGATAGTTTTTATATTCAGTGCAAAAATGAGAGACAAAGTAAGAAGCTGATGCAGACACAAAGTATTGCTAGTATAGCTGTTGAAACTACTAAGCCCCAAGTAAAAACAGTTGGCATCGTTTTCAAGGACCTGGATGAGAGTTTTCTGTCTTCTATTCCAAGTATTGTGAGCGGGGTCCGAAAATCGGTTCTTAAAAACAGGAAAAAAGTGACAATAATTACTTTCAAACTTCAAGCACTTCAAGAAAAACTTAGTATTGACAACGTTGTGTTGAAGATACACCCATATTGTGCGCCAATAAAAAGATGTACGTGTTGTCAGCGTCTGCATCACACCAAGAAACACTGTTTAAGTAAAGTACAGATATGCAGCAGATGTGGTCAGTCATCACACCCCAGAGAGAACTGCACCTTGGACAGATTCTGTGTTAACTGCAAAGGTGACCACTCATCAGCTTTTCATGGATGTCCTGCTAAAATGATGGCCAAAGAAGTTAATGTTTTAAAATCAAAGAACTATATTTCGTTTCAAGAGGCTATTCGTCAAGCAAAGCTGAAGCTGAAACAGAAAGTCCGTTAATCAGAAATCTTATGCGGACGTTGTAAGGAATGCTTGTAATATTGATTGCAAATCTACACAAACTGCTGTAAAGTTCTTTTCCGTTTCAACTCAAACTGAAGGCTATTATGAAAATTCCATATCACTGTCCCCTGAAGACCCATCAGCTGATCAACATAGCGACCAGCAGTCATCTCCCTCTGTGAAGTCATCAGTTGGTCAACAAGGCGACCAACAGTCATCTCCCTCCATGAAGTCATCTGATGGTCAACATTCCGACCAGCAGTCAATTCCCTCTAAGAAGTCATCCGCTGGTCATCAAGGCGACCAGCAGTCATCTCCCTCCAAGAAATCATCTGCTGGTCAACATGGCGACCAGCAGTCATCTCCCTCCAAGAAGTCGTCTGCTGGTCAACATGGCGACCAGCACTCATCTCCCTTCAAGAAGTCATCCGCTGGTCAACATGGCGACCAGCACTCATCTCCCTTCAAGAAGTCATCCGCTGGTCAACATGGCGACCAGCACTCATCTCCCTTCAAGAAGTCACCCGCTGGTCAACATGGCGACCAGCATTCATCTTCCCTGAAGTCATCAGTCGGTCAACATGGCGACCAGCAGTCATCTTCCCTGAAGTCATCAGTTGGTCAACATGGCGACCAGCAGTCATCTTCCCTGAAGTCATCAGTCGGTCAACATGGCGACCAGCAGTCATCTTCCTGGCAGAGGGCTAGTCAATAAAATGTCCAGCAATCACTTCTTCTGCTGACGCCTACGGATGTTAAACAGCGCAACCATCTGCCATTTTCCGCTCGGGCGTCTTTTTTTGTTCAGCATCGGCCCCATCATATGTGTGAAGCAGTTTTCAGTAGGAGGTCATTGTGATAGCCTGTCATCCCCAAATCTACATACAAGAGTTCAAGATAGTCAGTTACGTATCCATGATCACCCCGTGGAAAAAAATCTCAAAAGCATCTCCCCCCACCCCCACCCCCACCCCCACCCCCACCCTCCAGTTCTCTGGGTAACGTCTGCTTTAAGCAGTTTTGATCTGGTTATTGTACTGCGTCACCTATATGATACTTATCCACCATTAAATTAGGTTAACATATGACCAGGAAGAAAAAGAACAACACATGTGATACTTTGTCGGTTCTACAATGGAACGCACGTTCCTTGTCAACTAATATTGATAATTTGTGTATGCATCTTTCTAGTAAATTTCATCATGTACTTCTCCTTCAGTCCCTAAATGTCACTCAACAGAAGTTTCCAAAGTTACAAGGTTATTACTATCCCCCGGTTTATCATATGCAAAGAATCTGATAAAGTTAGTACAGCTATCTATGTACAATGTGGTTTAGATTACACATACGTTAGTCATCTTTGTTTTGCAAAAGATACGGTTAATGTGTCGGCATCCTTTATAAAACTGAAAGTTTCAGACAATCAAATTTTACATTTTGCATCAGTTTATTACCCTAAGGGCCCTGATGGGCAAAATACTAACTGGCTTGGCTTGGCCTGGCCTGGCCTGGCCTGGCCTGGCCTGGCCTGGCCTGGCTTCTTTGAATACTGGCGCACCACCGTCGACTAAAACAACCATATACATATATATATATATATATATATATATATATATATATATATATATATATATATATACCCCAAATGTAGGCTTCTGAGGCACAATTCCTAAATATCTTAAACACCTTTTATTATTATCATCTGCTATTTTTTTTCTTTTATTTTCCAATCGTAATCACCTGTACCAAGTAATCTAACTAATACTACTATTGTATTTAACACAATCATGAATTCACCTGCAAATCTTTAATAATAATTGAAAAAAGAACAACTCTTATTAATATAATTATCCCTAATTTTCCTTTCCGCCCATCCACCCCGGTTTAGTTCCAAGCGCAAACACCAAAAGTGAACCTCTACAAGACGTGTCTATCCGAGGTACCACCACCCGTCACCTATCGATAAACCTCACACACCCCAGACAGCACATGCAGTCTGCCCTCTGTACCTGGCACGCACCGCGTGACAGTCTCCTCTTAATATTAAAAGTTCCGGTCCTCCGATACCAACGTACACTCTCAGAAAATAACCAATCTTTATCAAACTTGAAAATAATATTTCTGTACACCAGCGACCACTACCAAGTACAACATATGTCTTAGCACATCAATACCGCTGTAACACGTCCACCTATCTGTATCAGTGTAGAACCGAAACGCACCTTATTTCATTCCCATATGTACGGTTTTTCCTCGACTTTAAGTTCAAGTTATATCTCTTTTCTCTCTTCAAACTTTCGCGCATTTAAATTTCCTCCTCTTCTTAGTCGAATTCACATGGAAAGAAACTTTACGAATAAAAACCAAATAAAAAGAAATCCTCCAGTTCTGGGAATTGAAATACAAAAGTTGATGAAACCATGATATCTGCAAACAACCAACTAGACTATACAGCCCTCCAGAATTTCCGCTACTTTCCACGCTCACCTTGGACAAAAACAGGAACGACACACAGTGGACGACACCCTCAGTCGCCGGGACACTGCCAGACAGCCAACGCCCTGGTACATGCAGAACCTGCCGCTGAACACCGAAAACACGACAGTCCAAACTCGGACGACACACACTGGACGACACCCTCAGTCGCCGGGACACTGCCAGACAGCCAACGCCCTGGTACATGCAGAACCCGCCGCTGAACACCGAAACACCGACGGTCTAAACTCTGGTAGCCAAACCTTCAGAAGTCGGTCGAGGGCATACCGAGACCCCTGCCCCAACGGCAGAACAAATTTGAGCACGAGGCCAACCCAACCTTCGCGGATAACGCCTCAATTCGTACTGACTTGCAGACACACGACGACACTCCGAATTCACCTCGGAAACTCACAAGACAGCACTCACATTCACGGAATTCCCCACTCATATCGAAGAACTCCAGTTTCACGAGTGTTTGTTTACACACGTAAAACCCACTATTCCGGCGAATCTAATGTTCACCTCCCTCCCCCCTCCAAGAGTTAACAGGTAAGCAAGCTCCCGGCAGGAATCACGCACTTCATGGCCACTGCCAACCTGGCAATGGACGGGCCACACTCCACAATTGTCACTGAGGCGACCTGTATCAGTCCGTGCGTGACACCCATAACTCAAGGGTGAGCATAGGCCATCGACAACACACCGCCATCGCACTCGGTTCTGGGCTGCTCGCTGAATGCCTGTCCAGTTGGTCCCCTGCCTCTTCATCTCTGCCTCAGTGTCTCGCCTCCAGCTACTGCGAGGTCGACCTCTCTTCCTTTTCCCCTGCAGGTTCCAGGTTAGGGCTTGGCGTGTGGTGCTGGATGCTGGCTTCCTGAGAGTGTGTCCAATCCAGCCCCACTTCCTCCGCAGAATCTGCTTGGCAACTGGTTCTTGTCTTGCTTGCTTCCATAGATTTTGCACCAGGTGATCTCCCGTAAATAGTTCCATTCCTTTCATTTCAAACTGTTTGCTTAGAGCCACCTGGTGTGTACCTTGGTGGACATAGGAAACAAAAACAAAGACAGTCAGCCTTCAGACACAATACAATTTGGGGGGGGGGGGGGGGGGGGTTAAAAACAATCTACTGGTGCCAGTCTATAAAATACTCTACTCCTTATGCACAGCCTTGGCGCAGTTCATTTTTTGGCGTGCAGCCTGTGTGGTGAAAGGAAACTCCGACCTCTACCACCACCACCCCTCCTCTCCTCCCCCTCCCCCTCCCCCCCCTCCTCTCCCCTCCCCCCCTTTTCCCTTTCCCCTTCCTCTCCCCGTCCCCATCCCCACCCCCCCTCACCCTGCCTCCGCTTATCTCGTCGTCATCCTCCCCCCCCCCTCCCCCCCCCCCCCCCCCCCCCCCCCCCCCCCACCCCACACACACACCACATGTGTGTGAAATAACATCTACAACGTGACGATGGACCGTTACCTCTCATCCCCACCTCCCCTCCCCTCCCCCCCCCCCCCCTCCCGCCAACGCCAGCCTCTAGCACAGGAACTGTTATAAGGACCCGTCCACAACTTTCCCCTGCGACAACGCCCACAATAGATACCCACACACACACACACCCACGCACGCACGCACGCACGCACGCGCACGCACACACCACACCCACACACCACACACCCACACACACACACACACACACACACACACCACACACACACACACAGTCCCTGTGTGTGACAGAAGTGTAACCTTTGAAGTGAAAATAAATATACGGATCATTCTGTCGGGATTGTCCACAACAGTCCTTGCGACAACGCCACCATAAGTGTTTTTGTACTCCCAGTTTTTATAGAACAGGGAGTACTTAGAATGGGAACGAAGAAAAGCTGTCTGTGTGTCTGTGTGTCATTCCGTACGTGGTCAAAATGTGTTCCACTCGCTGCAGACAAAACTACTGAGCCGATCTTTCTGAAAATTTGTAGATATGTTCATTATGGGTCAAGGCCAGTGTTTTAGTTTACGTTATAGCCGTTACTAACGGCTGTAACGGCCTGTAACGGCTATTCTTCTTTATGGAATATCTCCGAAAGTACTAGGCCGATCTTTGTGAAAATTAGCAAGTATGTTCATTATGGGTCACGGATGATGCCCGATGTTTAGTTTACCCCGTTATAGCCGTTACTAACGGCTGTAACGGCCTGTAACGCTTTTTCTTCTTTATGGAATATCCCAGAAAGTTCTTGGCCGATCTCTCTGAAAATTTGTAGGCATGTTCATTAAGGGTCACAAATAATGCCCGATGATCTAGCTTACCGCTATAGCCGTTACTAACGGCTGTAAGGGCCTGTAACGGTTTTTCTTCTTTATTGGATATCTCCAAAAGTACATGGCCGATCTTTGTGAAAATTAGCAGGTATGTTCATTATGGGTCACGGATGATGCCCGATGTTTTAGTTTACCGTTATAGCCGTTACTAACGGCTGTAACGGCCTGTAACGGTTTTTCTTCTTTATGGAACATCTCCGAAAGTACTTGGCCGATCTTTGTGAAAATTAGCAGGTATGTTCATTGTGGTTCACGGATGATGCCCGATGTTTTAGTTTACCCCGTTTTAGCCGTTACTAACACCTGTAATGGCCTGTAACGGGTTTTCTTCTTTATGGAATATCTCAGAAAGTACCTGACCGATCTTTCAGAAAATTTGTAGGTATGTTCATTATGGTTCACG
>CM031607.1:46804794-46807294 GCA_018398815.1 Conus ventricosus | reverse complement strand
CGACCCCTTCCAGTTAACCCCCACCCTTCCTCCAGCTCCCTTTTCCTCTTACTCCTCTTCCCCACTCACCATCTATCATTCCGCCCCATTTCCGTGTTTTGTCCTCATACCCAATTTTCATCGCTAGCAACAGCTGCACAATCTGATCTTGACACCTCTGCTCTTCCTTGCTATTCCACAACAGACACATACATCAGGGATCGTTTTCGCCGCGTTTTCGTTGATGCACCCTCCTCCATTGGGGTGAAAAACTCCATGCCAGTGATCTAATTTGGTCAGACACTTTGGTGTCAGTTCCCTTTTCCTTGACTGACAGGTCGTTTACGTACTCCACGTGTACATCATCGAACTTTGACAGTGGAAAGAAACTCTGAGGAAAGCCGGACAGCCGAAGGTCTTCAGAGAAAACCCCCTCTCAGGCAAACACATGGGCTGGGCCGCGGTTAAGTGAGGAATCCTAGATGCCCTTCTGCTATCAAATATTTTCCTGGTGCTGCGGGATTCGAACGTGTACCTTCTGGATGGGTATGCGTGTAGTTGCGTTTCCTTTTTTTTAGGTGGATATCTTAGCCACATTGGCACCTGTTTTAAGTTTGGAAATTTAAGCCTTCAAAGTTCACTTTTGTTTCTCCTCGACCAGATCCAGCTGGAACTCTTTTCAGCTACCTCTGCAAATTCCTTCAGGGTTCTAGTCCTCTTCTTCGCAGAAATCGCGAGCTGTTTCATGAGACCATTGACTGACTAGCTTACAAATCACCTTACTTCATTTCAATAGCAAGGACGTTGGCTCGGAGACAAGATTCCACTAGCTCAATTGGCATACTTGTCAGTGTCGCAAATGTGAGCTTGCTCCTATTTTCTTTCATAGCGGGCAGTGAGTTCAATGACTTACGACATACTATTTGGAAGTAACACATACGACGCTATTGTATCCGATATATCCATTTCGGATTTTCCAATGAACAGCACCTTATTTCGATCACTTTGGTAACGGTGTCAAGTTTGTCATGCACACTTACAGTTTTCTTGTTGTTGAAACAAGAAAGGATATTTGATTTGTGTTTCACTTTGCTATGAATTTAACACGTTCTGTATCAGTGCAAATTAAGTTTTCAAGTACGTATACCGCAGGTATTCTTCAATAAGCTGAAACGGTGAAAAAGAACAGAAAGAGGATTGCTCACAAAACGTTTATACATATAGACATTTTATATGCAAAAGGCTCCCATGTAGGTCTACACCCTGCTCTGTAGACATATACTGAATTATGAAGCCATTCTGATTTTGTACATTTTATTATTATCGTTGCGAGTTTAGCCATTTAGGATCCCATTTTATATAGCTGTGAACAAACGCAACGTAAATTTTCATAAATAAAAGCATGTATTTTAGAACAAATAAAGATATTCATGAAACTGAACATGTGTTTTTAGAATCCTCTCTTCATGTAGCGCTGTACGTGCGTTTTGGAGATCTACATAAAGCAGAACATGTAAGATAGGACCTCACTTCATACCGCTCTGTAAGAACCCAATGAAAATCTTTATAAAGCAGAACACCTATCATAGGGTCCTCATTTTGTATAGCTCTGTACGATCCTGATGGAAATTTTCATAAAGCAGAACATGTGCTAGCAAAACCCACCCACTGCCAAGTTTCAAATCTCTCTCTCTCTCTCTCTCTCCTCTCTCTCTCTCTCTCTCTCTCTCTCTCTCTCTCTCCCCTCTCTCTCTCTCTCTCTCTCTCTCTCTCTCTCTCTGTGAGATGTATACGGATAGGATTTAGACTTGGCATGTTTGGAAATTGCAGTATATCATAATCGTTATACACCACTTAGTGAATTATCGTGTCCACTTTGTCAAAAAAGGACGCAACGAGGTACATTTTGATTTATTTTGTCCGATTTGTGTTACTTAAGAACACAGTACATGCCGCTGACATTGTATATGGTACCAGGTCAGTTTAGATGTATATTGCTTCTGAAAATGGTTAGTCTATGTTTAAGCAGCATTCAATCTGTGTTCTTTTCTCGTGTCTTGAAACTTAGTGTGTTATGGACGATGTCGTTCTTTATAACTGCCATTCTGAACAAACGTTTTGTATATTTGCGCCCCTTCGTGGAGGGCCATGGCCTAAATATGAGTAACATTTTTCTGCTCCTCTCTCTCTCTCTCTCTCTCTCTCTCTCATCTCTCTCCTCTCTCTCTCTCTCTCCTCTCTCACACACACACACACACACACACACACACACACACCTTAGCACTCTCCACTTGACAATATTAACTGAATACATTTATCTGTAATTAGGAGTGATGCTTTTTTTTCTTTTTCCTTTCGCTTTTTGTTGCACTAAACTTCTATCTTGCTGAAAGATGCTTTTATAGAAAAAAAAAAAAAGTAAAAGAAAAAAAAAAAGACACGGAAGCGCTCGGCTCACGATTATCTGACCTGTCTGACGTCTCAGATGGCGCCTCTGGTCTCGCCGCTATCTGGGCGGGGT
>CM031607.1:46789794-46802294 GCA_018398815.1 Conus ventricosus | reverse complement strand
AGTGCAGTACTAAAAACGATCAGCAGAAACAGTGTTATTCTGAGGATCTCATTTCTTCAGACATCGATCAGTTTTGAAAAGTTTACATCAGCCGACCAATAACATGCAAATGTGCATTGAAATACATACCACCTGAAATCTTGAGAACATATTTTAGGTGACAGAATAGATCAGATCTCCTTCAAAAATAGTATAGGTTAAAGAATGCAGCATCTTGTGCAAATATATCACTTTTGAAGATGCATGAAGACTATAATTCTGTGACTCACAAAAACGCAGAAAAGGTCTTGATGGCATTAATGGAAAACTTTTAAATTTGTCAGTCCGGATGATCGCTTTAACACTTGTTTTTATTTACAATTCATGCTAGCAGAGATTTTTTTTTCGAAAGCCTTTCAACTTGCCAAAGTAATACATATCTATAAAGCAGGTGATTATACATATACTTCAACCTAAAGACCCGTTTTAAATTGTCTACCCTGAGTGAAGAGTTTGAAAATCAAGTAAACGAACACATTATTAATTATTTAGATTCTATCAATTTGTGTCTTCAAACCCCACGGGATTCATGGCTAGCCTTTCGTGCCACACAACATTAGCTAATCTTATGGACCACTGGCTCACTATTATCAACGAAAAACGAGGGTAAAATCAGAGGTGTTCTAGAGGTCGACTTTATGAGACCATTAGTTCTTCTCATAGAAAACAACCATGGGTTTACGATAATACTTTAGAATTCCTAGTTTCACTTCTGACAGAGAGAGCATGATGTAATTATATGAATCTTGCATTCTATCTGTTGGTTATCTGTTGGTGTCCTTCATTGTTCTGTCTTTGCTCGTACCTTGTTCTCTCTCTCTCTCTATCTATCTCTCTCTCTCTCTCTCTCTCTCTCTTCTCTCTCTCTCTCTCTCTCTCTCTCTCTCTCTCTCTCTCTCTCTCTCCACACACACACACAAACACACACACACACACACACACACACACGCACGCACACACACGCACGCACGCACGCACGCACGCACGCACGCACACACACACACACACACACACACACGCGATCCACCTTGTTTCTTACACCTTTTTTGAGATGTTTGCAGCCGATGCTACTGTACATATTTATCATAATTAAAAATAGACATTTCTTTTATTTTTGTAGAAACATATCAGCAAGTTATTACAACGATCCGAACTCGATTGTACACATCTAAATGGGGGAAAACAATAACTGAATACTTAGTAATAACTATATCACAAGAAGATTACCATAAGATTCTAGGTGTCATTGTTCATAAGAATCTAACATAGTCAACTCGTACTACGATGACATGTAAACAAGCGTCGAAAAATTACCAGCACTCAAACATCAAACTTCTTTAAGGTACACATAATTAAAGTTATCCATTAATGCCTTTTTGAAATTCACACTGATCACACCTCTTCAGTTTGAGATTCAGCCAATGAAAACTTCTTTGAAACAACCCGTTCAGTTTACATCATTCCCAAGTCCTCATCCGTTACTCTTTCGGTTTATAAACGCTCAGAAGAGGTATCTCAGACCTAACAAAGCTGTTTTCATGTTTGAGATCATTTCTGAGCAGTCCCTTTTGCCTTTAAAGTGAATAGAAAATAAAATCAACTCGCCACCCTTACAGCAAGGGTACTAGGGTCCACCTAGGTTCTAGCTAGCTCCAGCTTGGACAAGCTGAATCTAGCCAGAACCTAGGTGGGCCTTAGGTGGGTCCTAGGACCCTTGCTGTCTGGGCATGTTTTCAAGATTAAGGAACTTCCTGTTCGCTGAAACTTTTATAATCTCTTGTTTTCTGGTGATTGCTTATGGAATGCAACTTCAGCTTTATCTAGTATGCATAAAAGCCTTGCATTAAAAGAACACAAAACAAAAAACACAGGTATCATGTGCACCTTAAGACGAAAAATGCTCATCAGAGCATTACCTTATTTAATCATCATTTATCCAATACTATTCCAAGCTGTCACATTCTCTCTCTCTCTCTCTCTCTCTCTCTCTCTCTCTCTCTCTCTCTCTCTCTCTCTCTCTCTCTCTTTCTCTCTTCTCTCTCTCTCTCCTTCTCTCTCTGTCTATCTATCTATCTATCTATCCATCTTTTTTTTTTTTTTTTTTGCTGTCCCACTTTCTGTGCCACCTCAGTGGCACTGCACCCACGCCGCTCATTCCGACATCCGTCCACAGCCACAGCCTGGTCAGTCCCGCCGCAGCCCCTGCACCGGCAATCCACAGGGAGCAGTCAATGTCAAGTCATCAAGAGGCAACCCACCAGAGGAGACACTGCACTGCTGCTGAGTTACTTCGGTGGTGTTCAGTGGCGCCTGTTATGATCTAATATATGCAGGACACCACCTACTAATCCCCCTACTGACGACAATAATTGCTTAGTCGCGGAGCCGGCTTGAGTGAGCTCTCCCTCCGGAGAGCTCCACCACGTCCGTCCAACGACAGCCCTCATGGACTTGCCGATACCGGTGACCCCGACGGAACCAAACCAAGGCCACAGACGTGGAGAGGACATGGAAACTGAGGTCACCGTGAGAGCAGGGCATGAAGGGCCACAGAATTTGAGACTTTTTTATGCTGATCGATGAGAATAAGGATGATTAAGATCATGCTACGGATTTCCATTCCGGTCTGAGACTGCATGACAGGGCTGTATTCTACGCTTGCTTTCATAATATATCCCAGCGTCAACCAGGCCCGAGAGGAACAGACACCTGCAGTGTTGGTCAGAAACTTTGAGCAACACTCTCAGAGACGCATCCATTAAGTGGATGAAACTCGACTGTGTGGTCCCAGTCTTCCCAACTGAGCCCATAGCAAACTCAGCTCTGGGTAGGAGACGGTCGTGGCAGAAAAATCCCACATGACTCTGACGGGAATCGAACCCACGACCTCCCAGCCGGGAGTCCGCGACGCTAACCACTTCGCCACGGCGGCTGGTCTATCTTTCTATCTCTGTCTGTCTCTGTCTCTCTGTCTGTCGGTCTCGGTCTCTGACATTGTCTGTCTGTCTGTCTGTCTGTCTGTCTGTCTGTCTGTCTCTCTCTCTCTCTCTCTCTCTCTCTCTCTCTCTCTCTCTCTCCTCTCTCTCTCTCTCTCTCTCTCTCGTTCGTGCGCGCGCGCGCGCAGCGTGTGTGTGTGTCTGTGTGTATGTATGTGTGTTCTCGTTTGGTATTGGATTACTGTGTTATCGTTGATTTTCCTCCGTATTTGTTTTTCTTCGTGAATATTGTTTGCTCTCTGTTTGAAATGCTTCCTACGATGTAATCGGATATGCATTATACTTGTACACACAAACAGAGAGAGAGAGAGGGGGGGGGGGAAGAGAGAGAGAGAGTATCCGACAAAATGGAATGGGATGTGTGTGTGTGTGTGTGTGTGTGTGTGTGTGTGTGGTGTGTGTGTGTGTGTGTGTGTGTGTGTGTGTGTGTGTGTGTGTGTGTGTGTGTCCGCGCGTGTACGTGTGTACGTGTGCATGCGTGCGTCCGTACGTGCGTGTGTGCGTTGTGTGTGTGTATGTATGTATGTATTGTATATATATATATATATATATATATATATATATATATATATATATATATATATATATATATATATATATATATATATATGTGTGTGTGTGTGTGTGTGTGTGTGTGTGTGTGTGTGTGTGTGTGTGTGTGTGTGTGTGTTCTTGTCGTTGTTAATTAAGACCGTGTTTTCTAACATAAATTAGAGTGTGTGAAGGGAGAAATGGGTGGGAGAGGGGGGGGGGGGCGGAGAGGGAGCTGGTTTGATCCCTTTATTTTTGTTTCCTTTCCTTTTTCACTTATTTAGGTCAAGATGTAAACAAGCCGATTGTGTGCTCGCTCCTTTCCCTCATTAAAGAAGCTTCTTCCGTTCGTTCGTTCGTTCTTTCCTGAACTTTTGTCCTCCATCGTTCTCCAGTCTTTCCCGTCCTCCCCAACCCCACCCCATTCGTCCCTCTCACTCTGTTTCTCCTCTCACCCCTCTAACTTTCCATTCACACCCTTCCTCCCCACCCTCCCCTCATGCTTTTTTTCTCTCTGTTCGGTTACCCATTGCTCCCTGTCTGTCTGTCTGTCTGTCTGTCTGTCTGTCTGTCTGTCTGTCTGTTTGTCTGTCTGTCTGTCTGCCTGCCTGCCTCCATCTCTCTCTCTTTCTGATTCTCACTATCTCTTCTCTCTCTCTCTCTCTCTCTCTCTCTCTCTCTCTCTCTCTCTCTCTCTCTCTCTCTCTCTCTCCGTCCGTTCGTCCGTCTGTCTGTCTGTCTGTCTCTCTCTCTCTCTCTCTCTCTCTCTCAGAATATAGGATAGTCCGAGAGTTGCAACAAAGGTAAAAAGGGTGTGTAGAGAGATACTAAAATCTTTGAAGAACTTGAATTCTGGGATTGTATCTCATTTGGCAAATCATTTCATCAACAAATTGAACCACATATCACCATACGCAGCGGAAGTCCTGAGGACTCAAAAAAAAAAGGAGAACGTTTACACAACAAACGCTATGCAACTTTTCTTAAACGTAACTAACCTCTCGTCAAACAAATCTGCGATGGCAAAACAGGAACATAACCGTGATACTTTCGTACCTTTGTTCATTGCTTAAGCTTTTTTCTCTGATAATTCCGTTTCTGTCCGATTGACAGAAGAGTTATTGGCCGTTGTCAGTAAACTGTGTCCGTGTTACTCTCTCTGTCTGTCTGTCTGTCTGTCTGTCTGTTTGACTGTGTCTATCTGTCTGTATGTCTGCCTGTCTGTCTGCCGGTCTGTGTCTGTCTGTCTGAACATTATACAGCTTTCTTTGTCACGCAGGCAAACAAAATGTCCTTGAAGCAGTGCGAACTGGCTGGGCGTGCGATGTGAAAACAATTCTGATCACCAACGAGTTTTGGTATTGTTTGGGTAAGCTAGGTAAGCTAGAAAGTTTGAAATGCAGAGTAGTTTCTATCAGAATTTAAGGACAGAAAATTGTATCTTTTGTAAGATTTGATTGTGATTTCTTCCAAATACCGAATGCCAACCTACATAATCTAAATAACTTTTTTTTTGTCAGACGACGAACAGATGATTGTCTCTATGGCAAAATTGTTTAAGGAAAGCCTTTTCACATTTCGGCGAGAAATCAATCACTGCATCTTCGAGATGATATTCGGTTGTATAAAGAATATCACATTTTGTTTGTCTAACAGGCGGGATTAAAAAAAAACGGTCATGCACACAAAACTCCACTCTCTTTGTAGGGTAGATGGGATTAATACTTGCCTGTCCATATAGGGAGCGTCCGCAGGAGTATCAGCCTGTGTACGCAGAAGAAGAAGAGAAGAGGAAGGAGAAGAAGAAGAAGAAGAAGAAGAAGAAGAAGAAGAAGAAGAAGAAGAAGAAGAAGAAGAAAAAAAAAGAAGAAGAAGAAGAAGAAGAAAGAGAAAAAAAAGAAGAAGAAGAAGAAGAAGAAGAGAAGAAGAAGAAGAAGAGAGAAGAAGAAGAAGAAGAAGAAGAAGAAGAAGAAGAAGAAGAAGAAGAAGAAGATTGTCTAACAGTTTAGTAGATGTATTGAATGGTCGGATTGGGATGAGCATTTTTTAACAAATACATTTTTTTTTTTTTTTTTTTTTTTGCTGTAGTAGTTGTGGTTGTTTTCATTCTTATTGCCTTCTCTGTCGTGAGTCAGGTACCAATGTATCATTGTCAGGAATGTTCATGAAGCGGATGTGTCGTGAGTCAGGTACCAATGTATCATTCTCAGGAATGTTCATGAAGCGGATGTGTCGTGAGTCAGGTACCAATGTATCATTCTCAGGAATGTTCATGAAGCGGATGTGTCGTGAGTCAGGTACCAATGTATCATTCTCAGGAATGTTCATGAAGCGGATGTGTCGTGAGTCAGGTACCAATGTATCATTGTCAGGAATGTTCATGAAGCGGATGTGTCGTGAGTCAGGTACCAATGTATCATTCTCAGGAATGTTCATGAAGCGGATGTGTCGTGAGTCAGGTACCAATGTATCATTCTCAGGAATGTTCATGAAGCGGATGTGTCGTGAGTCAGGTACCAATGTATCATTGTCAGGAATGTTCATGAAGCGGATGTGTCGTGAGTCAGGTACCAATGTATCATTGTCAGGAATGTTCATGAAGCGGATGTGTCGTGAGTCAGGTACCAATGTATCATTGTCAGGAATGTTCATGAAGCGGATGTGTCGTGAGTCAGGTACCAATGTATCATTCTCCGGAATGTTCATGAAGCGGATGTGTCGTGAGTCAGGTACCAATGTATCATTCTCCGGAATGTTCATGAAGCGGATGTGTCGTGAGTCAGGTACCAATGTATCATTGTCAGGAATGTTCATGAAGCGGATGTGTCGTGAGTCAGGTACCAATGTATCATTCTCAGGAATGTTCATGAAGCGGATGTGTCGTGAGTCAGGTACCAATGTATCATTGTCAGGAATGTTCATGAAGCGGATGTGTCGTGAGTCAGGTACCAATGTATCATTCTCAGGAATGTTCATGAAGCGGATGTGTCGTGAGTCAGGTACCAATGTATCATTGTCAGGAATGTTCATGAAGCGGATGTGTCGTGAGTCAGGTACCAATGTATCATTGTCAGGAATGTTCATGAAGCGGATGTGTCGTGAGTCAGGTACCAATGTATCATTGTCAGGAATGTTCATGAAGCGGATGTGTCGTGAGTCAGGTACCAATGTATCATTGTCAGGAATGTTCATGAAGCGGATGTGTCGTGAGTCAGGTACCAATGTATCATTGTCAGGAATGTTCATGAAGCGGATGTGTCGTGAGTCAGGTACCAATGTATCATTCTCAGGAATGTTCATGAAGCGGATGTGTCGTGAGTCAGGTACCAATGTATCATTGTCAGGAATGTTCATGAAGCGGATGTGTCGTGAGTCAGGTACCAATGTATCATTGTCAGGAATGTTCATGAAGCGGATGTGTCGTGAGTCAGGTACCAATGTATCATTGTCAGGAATGTTCATGAAGCGGATGTGTCGTGAGTCAGGTACCAATGTATCATTGTCAGGAATGTTCATGAAGCGGATGTGTCGTGAGTCAGGTACCAATGTATCATTGTCAGGAATGTTCATGAAGCGGATGTGTCGTGAGTCAGGTACCAATGTATCATTCTCAGGAATGTTCATGAAGCGGATGTGTCGTGAGTCAGGTACCAATGTATCATTCTCAGGAATGTTCATGAAGCGGATGTGTCGTGAGTCAGGTACCAATGTATCATTGTCAGGAATGTTCATGAAGCGGATGTGTCGTGAGTCAGGTACCAATGTATCATTGTCAGGAATGTTCATGAAGCGGATGTGTCGTGAGTCAGGTACCAATGTATCATTGTCAGGAATGTTCATGAAGCGGATGTGTCGTGAGTCAGGTACCAATGTATCATTGTCAGGAATGTTCATGAAGCGGGTGTGTCGTGAGTCAGGTACCAATGTATCATTGTCAGGAATGTTCATGAAGCGGATGTGTCGTGAGTCAGGTACCAATGTATCATTGTCAGGAATGTTCATGAAGCGGATGTGTCGTGAGTCAGGTACCAATGTATCATTGTCAGGAATGTTCATGAAGCGGATGTGTCGTGAGTCAGGTACCAATGTATCATTGTCAGGAATGTTCATGAAGCGGATGTGTCGTGAGTCAGGTACCAATGTATCATTGTCAGGAATGTTCATGAAGCGGATGTGTCGTGAGTCAGGTACCAATGTATCATTGTCAGGAATGTTCATGAAGCGGATGTGTCGTGAGTCAGGTACCAATGTATCATTGTCAGGAATGTTCATGAAGCGGATGTGTCGTGAGTCAGGTACCAATGTATCATTGTCAGGAATGTTCATGAAGCGGATGTGCAGTACTCCAGTCTGGAGTCTGCTTTGTCAGCGAGTGCACTGCATGCGTGTCGCTTTTTTCTCTGATAATTCCGTTTCTCTCCGATTGACAGAAGAGTTAGTGGCCGTTGTCAGTAAACTACGTCAGTGTTAGTCTCTCTGTCTTTCTGTCTGTCTGTCTGTCTGTCTGTCTGTCTGTTCGTCTGCCTGTCTGTCTGACTGTCTGTCTGTGTCTGTCTGTCTGTCTGTCTGTCTGTCTGTCTCTCTCTCTCTCTCTCTCTCTCCTCTCTCTCTCTCTCTCTCTCTCTCTCTCTCTCCTCCCCTTCCTCTCTCTCTCTCTCATTTAATTTCACAACACATAAAAGTATGCCATTGATCAACAATAAGAGATCATCCAAGTTTGTCCCAGTACTGACTACCTTTTAAAAAAAAAAGGGAGGGTGGAGGGCGCGTGCGGTGGGGGGGGGGGGGGGGGGGAGGACAGAAGAAAAATGACAAGGGGAGGGCGGGGGGGGGGGGGGTGGACGTATGGAAAAGATGCGAGCGGAAGGAAAAGATTGCACCGTGGAAACCCCCCCCCCAGACTCAAGTCGAGGCTTTCATTTTAAAGAGGAAAAAAAATGATGCTGGCCAAGCGAGGGGTTTTAGGTGGGTGTGACCTTTAAGCAGAACGACAAAAACGAGGTCGACGGTGGCTCTGTTTTTAAGATAAACGCACTGCCCACGAGCCAGTGCATTGTGCGTTTTCCCATGGTCATATCGCTTAGGGGGGGGGGGGGGGGGGGGGGGGGGGGAGGTATCGATTGCCGATGGCACGAAAGCCTGATTAATGGCCGGAGCTTTAGAAACAACAACAATGGCTGTGTCCACATACTCACTTGTATTAATGTGCTGAAGAAGTACACGTACGTGGGTGGTGCCACTTAGGGACAAAACAGGAAAATCTTTGCTGGCTGCTTTTCTTTCTTTCATTTTTTTTCTTCTCCACAGTTGTCAGTTGACACACTTGCAGACGGTCAAAAGAAAAGAATTCAGAAATAAAGCATTTGAGCGTCTTTTAGAGTGACGGGACGTAAAATGCTTTGTAGCAAACAGTGAAGACATTAAATGTTCCTATTTTCAAATAAACATTGATTTATTCACAATTGCAACGTCACAGAACTCATCAAGTTAGAGTTTATGGCATGTTCACAGAAATACCTGTTTATGTATACAAATATAACGAAGACTGTGGCAAACGCCAGCCGCCATGGCGAAGTGGTTAGCGTCGCGGAGTCCCGGCTGGAAGGTCGTGGGTTCGATTCCCATCAAGTCATGTGGGGGGGTTTCTGCCCCGACCGGCTCCTACCCAGAGCTGAGTTTGCTATGGGCTCAGTTGGGAAGACTGGGACCACACATTTCAGTTTCATCCGCTTAATGGGTGCGTCTCTGAGAGTGTTGCTCAAATTTCCTGACCAACACTGCAGGTGTCTGTCTCTCACGGGCCTGGTCGACGCCGAGATATATTATGAAAAGAAGCGTATAGACTACAGCCGTGTCATGCAGTCTCAGACCGAAATGGAAATCCGTAGCATCATCTTCATCATCACCATTCTCATCGATCAGCATTAAAAAAGAAGTCTCAAATTCTGTGGCCCTTCATGCCCTGCTCTCATGGTGACCTCAATTTCGATGTCCTCTCCACGTCTGTGGCCTTGGTTTGATTCCGTCGGGGTCACCGGTATCGGCGAGTCCATGGGGGCTGTCGTTGGGCGGACGTGATGGCGCCTGAACACCACCGAAGTGACTCGGCAGCAGTGCAGTGTCTCCTCCGGTGGGTTGCCTCTTGACGACTTTACACTGACTGCTCCCTGTGGATTGCTGGTGCCGGTGCTGTGAGGGGACTGACCGGGCTGTGGCTGTGAACGGGGTGTGACCGGGCTGTGGCTGTGGACGGGGTGTGACCGGGCTGTGGCTGTGAACGGGGTGTGACCGGGCTGTGGCTGTGAACGCGGTGTGACCGGGCTGTGGCTGTGAACGGGGTGTGACCGGGCTGTGGCTGTGGACGGGGTGTGACCGGGCTGTGGCTGTGGACGGGGTGTGACCGGGCTGTGGCTGTGAACGGGGTGTGACCGGGCTGTGGCTGTGAACGGGGTGTGACCGGGCTGTGGCTGTGGACGGGGTGTGACCGGGCTGTGGCTGTGGACGGGGTGTGACCGGGCTGTGGCTGTGGACGGGGTGTGACCGGGCTGTGGCTGTGAACGGGGTGTGACCGGGCTGTGGCTGTGAACGGGGTGTGACCGGGCTGTGGCTGTGGACGGGGTGTTGGAAATGAGTGGCGGGGTGCACTGCCACTGAGGTGGCGCAGAAGATGGACCAGCAAAGAAGAAAAAACAGACAGTGGCAAACGATTTTTTAATACAAATCGAACCCCACTCCACCCCCACCACACTCTACTCCCATCCTCCCCAAAATAAGATTTTTTTTAATTACACATTGAAACAAACTAAAACAAGATTTGATAAAAGTGATCAAAGAAAGTGATAAGTATCGTGAAAACGTAACAGCAAGTACACAAAGACGACATATCTCATATTAAACTTTTTTTTAAAAGAGAGAGAGAGAGAGGAGAGAGAGAGAGGAGAGAGAGAGAGAGAGAGAGAGAGAGAAGAGAGAGAGAGGAGAGAGAGAGGAGAGAGAGAGAGAGGGAGGAGGACGAGGAGGTATGCCCAAAAGCTTCATTTCTGTTAACTTTTGGCCTTCTACTTTATTTTTTTTTGGACGATTTCGTTAGTGAACGTTAGTGAAGTTAGTAAACGTTCCCGTATAGATTTCTTATGATTCAAAATAGGTTTGATTGCTTAAGAACATGATCAATACGATCTTCTAAAAATGTAATTTAGGCAGCGCAGTAAAAAAAAAATGTTCGACAGTTTCTGAATCAGTGACACAAGAACAAGATGGATCTGCTTCTAAACAACGATTAACAAGATCTTTATATGAGTTACTCATTTTAAGTTGTGTGTGCAATGTTAATTTGGTCATTTTTGTCTCTGATACATGAAAAATAGGGTACAACTGAATCATTCCGTGAAATTAACTGTCTGAATTCACCGAAAGACTTGGCTGGCTTTAAGATGTTTGAGAGATCGTTCCAGACGTTTTACGTGTTTGGAATGAAAGCGAGTTTTTTACAGTTCTGTTTTTATCCATAGAAGGCCATACCTTTCAAGCAGTCTTCGCAGCGAATCGAGATTTTTGTCGACACTAAGTCTTGGACTAAGATACTTAGATGTTCAGGACGCACACTCTTCACCGTGAACTTATTGATGCTTATTTGATTGAATTACGCCTTCTTTGCCTTTATTGCCAAGGACAGAATCCGGATTATTCATCCACATTTTTTTACTTGTCTCCTTAAACAAAAAGTTAAAGGTTAAGGTTCCCATAGCCTATTTCCTGTGGGAGCCGTCAACTGTCAGAGGTTTATTGTGTCAAGGGCATGGAATGGTGCAAAGCAGAGCCTCTTTCTTCCATCATACCGCCTTTAACTCTCCTGAATTGAATCAGGTACTTCTGGATAGACAGAGGGATTTTCAAGCCGAAAATAAATCCTAGCCCACAAGTGGTTCGAACTTATGACCATCGGCTTCGCAGGCAAAGGCTCTGACCATTTGACCATGGGCCTTTTAGGCCAAGACTGCAGAATAAGTAGGCCTTTTAAGACGTTTACTTGTATGTTCGTGGAGTTATCCCTGTGTTGAGCACATGGGATTAATACCTGCCTGTCTATACAGGGAGTGTCCGCAGGAGTATCAGCTTGCGTATGCAGACGAAGAAGAAGAAGAAGAAAAAGATACCTGTACAGTCCGATTTAAACAAGACTGAATATCTATGAATGATTTCTAACTTTTTCTGGACATTTTATACTCGTCGCTTTGTTCTCTCTAAACATAGTGTTAACTTCGTTGACTTCAATGCTGACTAGTTCGTCCGTTTACAATTATTCTGAATGACCAGGTCATCTATGTCCATGTACTGCCGGAGATCTGCGGAATGGAATGTTAGTGGGTGGGTGTGTTGGCTATCACGAATTATCTTCACTAGTTTTGTATTCGTCCTGATAAATTTAACGTCTTAGCGGCTCGCCTAAACTTCTGTCTTTTCAAGGTTAGAGCTTGTTAGTGCGGAATTCGGGCTTGGTCAGTGAAAGTGCTCAGTTTGTATAGTCAACCAGTACTTTCATGACAAATCTAGTATTGTACATTAAGTCATTAACACAAACCAGCTATAAGTACCTCATACGGATCTCTATGATACTTCGGCAGAAACCTTTGGAGGTCGGATATTTCACCTTTAATAACAACCACTGTCCACATTGTTCATGAAGTTCCAATATGGATAAATCACGAAAGGCAATAGTTTATGTCATACACTATATTATCAGCAATACTTGTATTTTTCCTATCAGTTTGCCAATATCAGAGACTGTTCCGATTCTTCCATTGTCAATGAAGAAGGCACGTATTACAGAATCCTACAACGTCATGACCCATGCTATTCGTAGAATAATCTTCAGAGGTTCTTGGTGGTATATTGTCGTTTCCAGAGCTGCGAAAACCATCATTGACATACAAA
>CM031607.1:46767294-46774794 GCA_018398815.1 Conus ventricosus | reverse complement strand
CAACATCCTCACGACTAAAAACAAACAAACAAACAAACAAACAAACAAACAAACAAACAAACAAACAAACAAACAAACAAAAGAAACACAATCACTGAACGATTAACCTCGCAGCAATTCAAATTAGGCCATGAAGAGGACACCATCCATTTCATCCTCAGTTTAACAACAACAATAACAACAACAACAACAACAACAATCATGATGATGATGATGATGATGATGATGATGATGATGATGATGATGATGGTAGCAATAATGATGATGATGATGATGATGATGATGATGATAATAATAATGATAATAATAATGATGATGATAATAATAATAATAGTTAATAATAATATCAATCATCATCATCATCATCATTAGCATCATCATCATGTGTGTGTATGTATCATATTTAGATCTATAGCTATAAACATATCTCTCTCTCTCTCTCTCTCTCTCTCTCTCTCTCTATATATATATATATATATATATATATATATATATATAGAGAGAGAGAGAGAGAGAGAGAGAGAGAGAGAGAGAGAGAGACAGACAGACAGACAGACAGACAGACAGACAGACAGATAGAGAGACACAGATAGATAGATAGATAGATAGATAGATAGATAGATAGATAGATAGATAGATAGATAGATAGATAGATAGATAGATAGATAGACAGACAGAGATGTCTATGTGTGGAGAGACGGACAGACAGACAGACAGACAGACAGACAGACAGACAGACAGACAGACAGACAGACTGAGAGGCAGACAGACTGAGAGGCAGACAGACCAGCAGACAGAGAGACAGAGACAGAATCGCGGGCCCAATAAAGCATCTAATGACATGGCATCCTTTCGTTTGCTGGTGAAGAGGCTCACTTGTCCCGCGATCGGACATTTCAGAGGGTGTTTTGGAACTTACTTTAAAACCTTCAGAGAAAGACTCCTTCAGGTATTATTGCCAGTAAAAATGAGAAATGTGCAGCAAAATGACGCAAAGATTATCCACTGACATAACGATCTAAAAAATAAAAATAAAAATAAAAAAAAATTAAAAAAAAGAATACGCCGCTGGCAAAGATGCCGTTTTACTATAGCTTTTAGCTGAAACCGTGGAGGAGTAGGGGTTAGTTATTGTGTTCGGCTATTGTGAACAGGTGATTATTCTGAAAGAAAACCCTTGGAAACTGAAAACGAAACTGAACAAAACTGTAAAAAAAGTAACGTGACGTCCAGATGTCGACAAAAACAAGTGTGCTGCTGAATTCATGGTTTATATTCCTTTCATGAACAATTTTTGCACAGTCGAGAAAGATGAAAATGCGAGAAAAAAAAATCTTACAACTCCTAGGCCTACTGGCTGTAAACGTGACGGTTGACGTTATTTCGGTGTTATTCGTCATTCCAGATCAGTGCTTGTTTGATTTAATGACCTCAAATAGTTATTGTCGTTCAGGAAAAAAAAACAACTTAACTTCGTTTCCCAGCGTAGAGCGTAGCAGAAGCAGTTTTCAGAGGTGAATATTCGGACTTCTAGAATCCGTTTTTGTCCCTTCAATATCGCGCTTCGTAAACTGATTGATGAAGAAAGGCCCTCTTTAGCATGGATAGTCCACGATTTTTGATACAACGTACTCTTTGGAATCATAAAGAGTGACCCCATGTGGAGGTTTTGATTTTAGCGTTGCGAAGTCTTCACCAGAAACATCGTTTTAGGGAGTGAAAGAACGTTCTGGAGCGTGAACGACACGCATTCTGTGCGCCATGGGGAGAGCTCTGGCAGGAATTGAATTTCAGGCAACGGGAGTTTCAGATTGCAAATGAATTAACGACGGCAGCAACAACAATTTCAGGCACAAACAACAAGAAGAAAATACACGAGGAGAGAGAGAGAGAGAGAGAGAGAGAGAGAGGAGAGGAGAGAGAGAGAGAGAGAGAGAGAGAGAGAGAGAGAGAGAGAGAGAGAGAGAGATAGGGGTATGAACGCCTCGTCATCCTCATCTCAATCCTTCTCAATTTCCCTCAAAGCGCAATCATGCCCTGCTTAATTATGGCTCTCTTCTGAAAGAGAGAGAGAGAGAGAGAGAGAGAGGGAGAGAGAGAGAAGAGAGAGAGAGAGAGAGAGAGAGAGCGAGAGGAGAGAGAGAGAGAGAGAGAGAGAGAGAGGAGAGAGAGAGAGAGAGATGGGTCAACAAGCATAAACGCCTCGTCATCTTCATCCCAATCCTTCTCAATTTCCCCTCAAAGCGCAATCATCCCCTGCTTTATCATTGGTTCTTTTCGCCTTTAAGACACAGTGCTGTCTCGTTCTTTTCTGTATAGCGTGCACTGCACTGTTCTGTTTTACGACTGTTCTGTACTGTGTTGTATTTTGCCGTACCGTACGTCAATGTTCTGTACTGTGTTGTGTAGTGTTGCATCGCAAGGTTTTGACATGTTTTGTACAGTACTGTGTTGTACGAACGTGTTTTGTGCTGCTGTGTTCTGTGTTGTATTATGCTGGGTTGTATCATAGTGTTTTGCATTGTTCTGTACTTTGTTGTATGGTGTTGTACCGTACTGTTCTGCACTGTTCTGCACTGTATCGTTTTGTGTTGCAGCGTGCTGTTTTGCACTGTTCTGTACTGTACGGTATGGTGTTGCACTGTACTGTTTTGCACTGTTCTGTAATGTATGGTGTTGCACTGAACTGTACTGCACTGTTCTGTACTGTATTGTATGGTGTTGCACTGTACTGTACTGTACTGTTCTGTACTGTATTGTATGGTGTTGCACTGTACTGTACTGCACTGTTCTGTACTGTATTGTATGGTGTTGCACTGTACTGTACTGCACTGTTCTGTACTGTATTGTATGGTGTTGCACTGTACTGTTTTGCACTGTTCTATAATGTTATTGTATGGTGTTGCACTGTACTGTACTGCACTGTTCTGTACTGTATTGTATGGTGTTGCACTGTACTGTTTTGCACTGTTCTATAATGTATGGTGTTGCACTGTACTGTACTGCACTGTTCTGTACTGTATTGTATGGTGTTGCACTGTACTGTATTGCACTGTTCTGTACTGTATTGTATGGTGTTGCACTGTACTGTATTGCACTGTTCTGTACTGTATTGTATGGTGTTGCACTGTACTGTATTGCACTGTTCTGTACTGTATTGTATTGTGTTGCACTGTACTGTATTGCACTGTTCTGTACTGTATTGTATGGTGTTGCACTGTACTGTATTGCACTGTTCTGTACTGTATTGTATTGTGTTGCACTGTACTGTATTGTATGGTGTTGCACTGTACTGTACTGTATTGTATGGTGTTGCACTGTTCTGTACTGTATTGCATGGTGTTGCACTGTTCTGTACTGTATTGTATGGTGTTGCACTGTACTGTACTGTATTGTATGGTGTTGCACTGTACTGTACTGTATTGTATGGTGTTGCACTGTACTGTACTGTATTGTATGGTGTTGCATTATACTGTTTTGTACTGTTTTGTACTGTTCTGTACTGTATTGTATGGTGTTGCACTGCACTGTACTGTATTGTATGGTGTTGCACTGTACTGTACTGTATTGTATGGTGTTGCATTGTACTGTACTGTATTGTATTGTGTTGCATTGTACTGTTTTGTACTGTTCTGTACTGTGTTTGTATGGTGTTGCACTGTACTGTACTGTATTGTATGGTGTTGCACTGCACTGTACTGTATTGTATGGTGTTGCACTGCACTGTACTGTATTGTATGGTGTTGCACTGTACTGTACTGTATTGTATGGTGTTGCACTGCACTGTACTGTATTGTATGGTGTTGCACTGTACTGTACTGTATTGTATGGTGTTGCATTGTACTGTTTTGTACTGTTCTGTACTGTGTTGTATGGTGTTGCACTGTACTGTACTGTATTGTATGGTGTTGCACTGCACTGTACGTATTGTATAGTGTTGCACTGTACTGTTTTGTACTGTTCTGTACTGTATTGTATGGTGTTGCACTGCACTGTACTGTATTGTATGGTGTTGCACTGCACTGTACTGTATTGTATGGTGTTGCACTGTACTCTTTTGTACTGTTCTGTACTGTATTGTATGGTGTTGCACTATCCCGTTTTGCACTGTTTTGTTCTGTTCTGTACTGTATTGTATGGTGTTGCACTGCACTGTACTGTATTGTATGGTGTTGCACTGTACTGTACTGTATTGTATGGTGTTGCACTGTACTGTACTGTATTGTATGGTGTTGCACTGTACTGTACTGTATTGTATGGTGTTGCACTGTACTGTACTGTATTGTATGGTTGTTGCACTGTACTGTACTGTATTGTATGGTGTTGCACTGCACTGTACTGTATTGTATGGTGTTGCACTGTACTCTACTGTATTGTATGGTGTTGCACTGTACTGTACTGTATTGTATGGTGTTGCACTGTACTGTACTGTATTGAATTGTGTTGCACTGTACTGTACTGTATTGTATGGTGTTGCACTGTACTGTACTGTATTGTATGGTGTTGCACTGTACTCTACTGTATTGTATGGTGTTGCACTGTACTCTACTGTATTGTATGGTGTTGCACTGTACTTGTGTTGTACTGTTCTGTACTGTATTGTATGGTGTTGCACTGCACTGTACTGTATTGTAATGGTGTTGCACTGTTCTGTACTGTATTGTATGGTGTTGCACTGCACTGTACTGTATTGTATGGTGTTGCACTGTACTGTACTGTATTGTATGGTGTTGCACTGTACTGTTTCGTACTGTTCTGTACTGTATTGTATGGTGTTGCACTGCACTGTACTGTATTGTATGGTGTTGCACTGCACTGTACTGTATTGTATGGTGTTGCACCGTACAGTTTTGCACTGTTCTGCACTGTATTGTATTGTGTTGCACTGCACTGTACTGTATTGTATGGTGTTGCACCGTACAGTTTTGCACTGTTCTGCACTGTATTGTATGGTGTTGCACTGCACTGTACTGTATTGTATGGTGTTGCACACGTACAGTTTTGCACTGTTCTGCACTGTATTGTATGGTGTTGCACTGCACTGTACTGTATTGTATGGTGTTGCAACCGTACAGTTTTGCACTTTTCTGCACTGTATGTATGGTGTTGCACTGCACTGTACTGTATTGTATGGTGTTGCACCGTACAGTTTTGCACTGTTCTGCACTGTATTGTATTGTGTTGCACCATCCCGTTTTGCACTGTTTTGTACTGTATTGTATGGTGTTGCACTGTACTGTATTGCACTGCTCTGTACTGTATTGTATTGTGTTGCACTATCCGTTTTGCACTGTTTGTACTGTATTGTATGGTGTTGCACTGTACTGTATTGCACTGCTCTGTACTGTATTGTATGGTGTTGCTCTGTTCTGTACTGTATTGTATCAAGTTACATGGTGAAGTGTTGCACTGTGCTGTATTTATTACATCGTGTTGCATGGTAACCTTTTTTGCGCTGTTCTGTATTAACACAGTGTATTTCCATACTGTTTTGCACTGTTCTGTATTGACACCGTGTATTTTACCATACTGTTTTGTATCAATACGTGTATTACCATACTGTTTCGCGCTGTTCTGTATTAACACAGTGTATTTCCATACTGTTTTGCACTGTTCTGTATTAACACAGTGTATTACCATACTGTTTTGCACTGTTCTGTATTGACACTGTGTATTACCATACTGTTTTGCACTGTTCTGTATTGACACCGTGTATTGCCATACTGTTTTGCACTGTTCTGTATTGACACCGTGTATTACCATACTGTTTTTCACTGTTCTCTATTGACACCGTGTATTACCATACTGTTTTGCACTGTTCTCTATTGACACCGTGTATTACCATACTGTTTTGCACTGTTCTCTATTGACACCGTGTATTACCATACTGTTTTGCACTGTTCTCTATTGACACCGTGTATTACCATACTGTTTGCACTGTTCTCTATTGACACCGTGTATTGCCATACTGTTTTGCACTGTTCTCTATTGACACCGTGTATTGCCATACTGTTTTGCACTGTTCTCTATTGACACCGTGTATTACGATACTGTTTTGCACTGTTCAGAATTGCATCTCATTCTGTTTTACCATAGTGTTTGTGCGTTGTTTTGTGTTTTACCATACTGTTTATACACAGTTCTGTGTTGCGTTGTATTGTGTTTTACCATAGTGTTTTGTGCGTTGGTTTGAGTTCCACCATACTGTTTTGTAAACTGTTCAGTATTTCATCGCATTGTGTTTCAACCATAGTGTTTTGTGCGTTGTTTTGTGTTTTACCATACTGTTTTGTAAACAGTTCTGTGCTGCGTTGTATTGTGTTTTACCGTGGTGTTTCGTGCTTTGTTTTGTGTTTTACCATACTGTTTTGTAAACTGTTTTGTGTTGCCTTGTTTTGTGTTTCACTGTAGTGTTTTGTGCGTTGTTTTGTGTTTTACCATAGTGTTTTGTAAACTGTTTTGTGTTGCGTTGTATTGTGTTTCACTATACCGATTTCGCTCGGTTCTATATTATATCGTACCGTTTTATCTGCTTTATTGTTCTGTATCTTATTCTATCCCAAGGTGGCGTATTGCTTGACATTTTTCTGTGGTGCATTTTATTGCGTTATTTAGTACTGATTTGCGCTGCTACGCGCAGGCACAGACGACTTGAAAGCAACCAGCATAAAAAAATAGAAGAGAAGAAGACGGAAAGATGATCGCACCTGGATGTAGTTGTGCTTGGAGAAACTGGAATGAATTGTGTATAAGAGTAATGCCACTATGTTATAGTTTCAGTTACATCAAGGAGGTGTCACATGCGTCCGGACTTGTCCCATCTACGCTACACCACATCCGCTAAGTTTTGAGACCACACTGCCCATGATTTAAAGCTGATGGATAAATGAATTAACAACTAAGATGAGAGAATTGAAGACGAGGGTCTCGTGGCTACGACTTAGCATAATCATGTCTGACCTACGCATTAGCCCAACGCGCTGGTCGGACCTTTTGAGTGCCTACCTAACATTGATTGTGCTTTTTTTTTTTTTGTCTTTTTTCTAATCATTGTATGTGTGTGTAGTGAATGTACACATGTGTGTGCATGGATGTGTGGACACGGGTCCACGTGCGTGCACGCGAGCCATGTGTGTGCGCTGTGTTGCATGCTGTAGAACAAGGAAGAGAAGAAGAAGCAGAAGAAACGCACACCCAACCCACAGACAAAAAGACCTGACAAAGAAAGGGAGAAAGGGGATGGGGCCATGGGGGTAAAAAAAAAAAAATAATAAAATAGCTGGACATAGATGTGGCTTCGGGGGAGCTGAACGGAATGAGAGGAGTGAGACAGATGATACCTACAGACCCACTACAGATGACAGGGGGTGGGGAAGGGGTGGAGGGAGGGAGGGGGGTGTGTGTGGAAGAAGAAGAAGAGAAAATGAGAAAGATAGGAAAGGGGGAGAGGATGGGGAGGGGGAGGAAGCAATGGGGCAGAGGAAAGGAAGCATCCCCAAC
>CM031607.1:46759794-46762294 GCA_018398815.1 Conus ventricosus | reverse complement strand
TTCAACACCTGCCTACTTTGCGCTGAAGAGATCAAAGCTAAGTGACAAATTCGTTCATTTTCATTGTCCTAGTTGTTTGTGTCTTGCCTGAAGAAGACCTAAGAGGTCGAAACGCGTCGTGTTTTGTCCTGTGACTCGTTTGTCCACGTTTCTCTTGGCGGTTCGCTAACATTTATTTAATATTTGTTTAGATTTCCGCCTGCAGTCGTCTCACTTTGCAACTAGGTCTTGTTTAATGTTGTTTAATAGCGCATTTTTTTTACACTCAATATAATACAATGCCATGCAGTGCTATGCAAAGCATCCCAATACAAGCACTACATGCACAAAAACATTACACACAATAAATACAATACAAAATAAAATTCAAATGATGCAAAAAGAATGCACAATAATACTATGCAATACTGAAATACAATACTTAACATTACCATACAACGCAACTCAAAACAGCGCAGAATAATAGTAATATACAGTATAACAAAACACAATCACACGACACAGTACAAAACAATACAGTACAAAAAGATTTTTTTGGTCCAAACATGTATACATACGTATACTGCTTACAACATGTTAAGTCGTCTAGAGGCAACCCACCGGAGTAGCCACTGCACTGCTGCCGAGTCACTGTAATTAATGGTGTTCAGTGGCGGTAAAGGTTGAGTTTGACGTCCTCATAAACGAAAGCTTTTAGGGGCATGTTACTCTTTCACGGTAATCCTGGGCGTGTTCAGTGGCACCTGTTCTGATCCATCACATTTTCAGTCTCCAAAATCCCCCGAAGTCGGAGTGTGGCTGCCCATGTGGCGGAGTAATCAGAAACGCTCACATACGTAATGTTCTCATCCCCAGCTGATGCAATTGTACCGTAGTGTTCAAGTAGGCTACTTTGGCTGTACGGATGATCCCTGGAGTCTTTTAGCCAGAGTACGGCAACAACAACAACAACAACAACAACTTACTGACAGCAATGCAATTACTTCATCGCGGAGACAGCTTGAGGTAGCGTTTCCCACGCTCTGCCCACCCTCGCTCCAGAGGGCACCCCCACGTCTGTCCAACGTTACGATACCCATGACCTCCATACGACCTCATCAAGGGCATAGACGTGGGTGATGAAATCTTCTTCTTCTGCGTAGGCAGGCTGATACTCCTGCGGACACTCCCTATATGGACAGGCAAGTATTAATCCATCTACTCAACAAAGGGAGTGGAGTTTTGTGTGCATGACCGGTTTTTCTTTTTTTATCCTGCCATTAAGTCAACCATACTCCAACTTCGGGAAGGTGCATGCTATGTGTAACGTGTCATCCATACCAATGGCCAAACTGGCCTTCTCTTCCGAAAGTTGGTGATGGGATTTTACGTGTGTGCAAGATGTTATGCGTGAGTTCACACACGGAACCTCGGTTTATAGTCTAATTTGAAGGACTGTATAGAAAATGGAGTCAGAACCAATGTTGACTCTGAGGGAAAAATCCCCCTGTACCGAAACGGCCCGGCGAAGATTCGAACCCGCAACCCTTGGATTACGAGTCAGGCGCTGTACCAACTGAGCTATTCCGGCTTATGACAGCAGGGTATGAAGGGTCACAAAACGTGTGAATTCAGGCTCATCTATGGGGATGAGAATGATGAAGATGATGCTTTGGAATTCTATTCTGGTCTGAGACAGCAATCTACGCTTTCTTTCATAATCATTTATCCGGCGTTAACCAGGTGCGGGGATAGGCCTACAGACACCTGCAGTGTTGGTCTTGAAATCTGAGCAACATTCTCAAAGGCGCATTCATGAATGGGAGAAATTCGACAGTTGTGTGATTCAAGTCTTCCCAGTGAAGCGTAAAGCAAACAGCAAATTCAGCTCTGGGTACGAGCCAGTCGGGGCAAAAACTTTTCACAAATAAACGGCTCTGGTGTGAATTGAACCCACGACCTTCGAGCTCGAAATACGTGACTTTACCCACTGTGCCACAACGCATGGTGAGTCGATAAATTGTTTGCTAGGCAGAAAAGAAAAGCAATGGAACAGAACGCAAACACTTATGACTCGAGTAGAAACGCGCGTGCGTATAATGTGCGCCTGGTAGACTTTTCAAGAGATATACAAATTTCAATATTCGATCGGCTGTCCGCACAGCCATGGCCATTATCATTTCTTTCCTTTTCATTACAAGAAAAACTATCATCTGTTCACGTTGACTTGACGGAGAAAAAAAAAAGGATATTTCCAATGAATTTGGAAGTTGGGTTTTTTTTTCCTTGCAATTTCCAAGCTGTTGCTGGCTCTTGATATCGGCCTGAATTTCATCCCTTACTTTCATCCCCAACAATATTCTCTCTGTCTGTCTGTCTGTCTGTCTGTCTGTCTGTCTGTCTCTCTCTCTCTCTCTCTCTCTCTCTCTCTCTCTCTCTCTCTCTCTCTCTCTTTCTCTCTCTCTCCTTCTTCTTCTTCTACTTCTTCTTCTTCTTCTTCTTCTTCTTCGTCTTCTTCTTC
>CM031607.1:46739794-46754794 GCA_018398815.1 Conus ventricosus | reverse complement strand
GAGACAGACAGACAGACAGACAGAGAAACTTGCCTCGAACCCGGACCTTTGAACACTAGTCTGTCGCCTTACCCACTAGGCCAACCTGTTACGCTTAGATCAGTGGTAATTATTTCCTATTAAAAAAAAATTTTTAAATCAAGGGGTCAGACTCTGTGCGAAAAACTCGTTTCTAATTTTTCAGGGGGTCTCCAAAATATTTAGGAGGTCCACTTCACAACTGATAGAAAACGTACTAAAACAACAACAACAACAACAACAACAACAACGACAACACGGGACTCTGGCCGTCGCTCACGTCGCGTGTGGACGTGCTTTGCAGAGTTCCGCTTATAGTTTTGTTTTGTTGTTTTTTTTAACCCGGTCTTTCATCATATTTGTACGATGTAAAATTTCAATATTGTTGTATTATCGTATTACATGCAAGAAACTCGATGTGCCGCCGTGTGGTGTTTGTAGTGTTTGGACTGAAATTTTCGCATTTTCTCCAGTTTCTGCGGAACTTGACGACATATTGGGAGCTGCAATAGCTCAGTTGGTAGAGCGCCTGACTCGTAATCTTGGTGATCCTGGGATTGCGGGTTCGAACCTCCGCCGGGGCATTTCGGTACAGGGGGATTTTTCCCTCGCAGTTAACATTGGTTCTGACTCCATTTCCCATACAGTCCTTCGAATGAGACTATAAACCCAGGTTCCGTGTGTGAACGCATGCATAACATCTTGCACACACGTAAAATCCCATCACCAACTTTCGGAAGAGTAGGCCAGTTTGGCCGTTGGTATGGATGACACGTTAAACATAGTACGCACCCTGCGTGAGAAATGGAAAGAATGAAGGAAGTAAGGAAAATGAGTGATCGATATTGAACGATACTGAATGGATGACACGGGAAACGACTGAATGAAGCGCAGGTAGGCAGCCCGTTGTGTAAACGAGTGTTGATTGTGAAGCGCTTAGAGCTTGGTCTCTAGCCGAGAATAGGCGCTATATAAGTATTCACTATTATTATTATTATATTTATATATAAGTCTCAGAGTTTGAAAATGTGAATAAACATGCAGGCTCCGCTAATGGCGAACGGGTTTCAGTGGTTGTGATAAAACGTTCTCAACGGATGTACTGTATAATCAATTGTCACTATAAGATGTAGTCGTATGGTAAAAAAATAAATAAATAAATAAATATTTTTTTTTAATATTTAAAAAAAATGAATAGACGGGGGAAAAAAAGAAAAGGAAAAGAAAAAAGAAAAAGAGAGAAAAGAAGATGGGGGTGAAGATGGGCGATATTTGTGATTACTTTTGAGGTTGTGTTGCCAAAGTGTTCGTTTACAACAAATGTGTGGTGTAGCGAAACAGTTCATGTGTTTAGTGCTGTGGTGGTGTTCCGTAAGGCTGACATGAGTCAGACAAACACGAGTAAACGTCAGTTGTCATCTTCCTCACTCAGCGACTCGGGTGACAGCCTTGGCTTCAACGAAGGGAAACTTCAACCAGACAAAATGAAACAAGAGACAGGGCAGTCATGACAATATGGACACGCTACAGGAGACGCTAGACAAAATAAAACAACAACTGCTCGATGTAGCAAACAGAAAGGACATTCAGACCCTTAGAGACGACACGAACAAAACCAGATATCCGTATTGAACAGTTCGAGGGTTGACTACCAGAACCCAGTATCTCTCTTCTATGTAATTTATGTATATGAGATACTGGGTTAGAGAGTGTCATTTCTGATCTGAGAAACGAAAAGAACAGTTTAGCAAGGGAAGTAAAGACATCGCGTGAAGAGAACAAGGAGCTCAGGGTGAAACTCGAGCAATGTGAACAGAAAGACAACGATCTCAAGAGAGACATCAATGATCAGGAGCAACACGGCCGCCTGTTTAACTTGCGCGTGTATGGGGTGCCCGAGAGCCAGGGTGGCTAGGAGACCGTTGGGGGGGGGGGGGGGGGGCAGTATGCGTCACTGCCTGAACATTTTCAGTAATAAGATTAAGGTACCTGTAACCAAAGACAGTCTTCCACCCAAGACCCAAGGACAGACCAAGGATATCTTCCACCTCTACATCAAAGGTCAACCTGTGCGGGTCCTCGACCATGATACCAAACGGTGGAAACCAGCAACAGTGATTCGAGTACAGAATGAACCTCATCCATGTGTAGTGGCCACTGACACAGGTGCCACCTTGAGGAGAAACAGAATCCACCTGCAGATGAAACCGAAACCTTTTGCTGACCAACCAACCCTTAACAACAAATCCTGGAAGCAGATCGAGGACAGCGTGGACTACCCGAGTACAATGCCAACAGCACACAACAACCAACTCCAGACGACTGTCCATCCAATCGATGTCAGGATACACCAGCCAGCCAGGACCAACAGCCACAGTGTAGCTCTCAGCAAACACCAAACGAACATTATTCTACAAATCTCCAACAGCCACAGTGTAGCTCTCAGCAAACACCAAACGAACATTATCCTCCGACAAATCTCTAACAGCCACAGTGTAGCACTCAGCAAACACCAAACGAACATTATCCGACAAATCTCCAACAGCCACAGTGTAGCACTCAGCGAACACCAAACGAACATTACCCTGCAAATCTCCAACAGCCACAGTGTAGCACTCAGCAAACACCAAACGAACATTATCCTTACAAATCTCCAACAGCCAGCTGCCACAGTGTAGCACTCAACGAACGCCAAACGAACATTATCCTGCAAATCTCCAACAGCCACAGTGTAGCTCTCAGCAAACGCCAAACGAACATTATCCTGCAAATCTCCAACAGCCACAGTGTAGCTCTCAGCAAACGCCAAACGAACATTATCCTGCAAATCTCCTACGACCACAAATGACAGAAACACATGAAAACAACAAGGTCAGGACGACCTGTCAAAAACACCTGGAAGATGTAGAGAGACTGCTCTGATCCTTCATTGTGGAAGAACCATAGTGATACAGTTTCAGCAAGTTTCATATTTACTCTTGTTTTATTTCCGGTTAATATGTTTATCGTTCAGAACTTTGTAAAGACTCCGTTCCTACTTCAACCACTAGTTGAACAGACGTTCTACTATCTTGTGAACGAGGAGATGTTGAGGTACTAGACTCGGCGACAAGAGTTATTCCGATTTAACTCCCTTGTTTACCGTTGACTACGATCTCCATGACAACTGTGTAATTTCCGATACCGGATCTACGAACAGTCAACGCTCGGAACATGAAGTAAACAACACACAACGCTATCTTGTTTCAAGATGAACAACAATCGCGTAGTATATAGACAAATAAGTTGGCAAAATGACAATATAAAAACAAAAAGGACTGAAACGATGAAGGTCTAAATGTAGAGAAAGAAAATCCTGAAACAAAAAGCAGAATTCTTTTACTTTGTATTTAAAAATAAATGATATCTCATTTTTCCAAGTTGTTTTAGTTTTATCTTCAGCCGCGCCACTCTTCCACCATTCTTTCTGTCCCGGCTGCGCCACTCTTCCACCATTCTTTCTGTCCCGGCTGCGCCTCTTCCACCATTCTTTCTGTCCCGGCTGCGCCACTCTTCCACCATTCTTTCTGTCGCGGCTGCGCCACTCTTCCACCATTCTTTCTGTCCCGGCTGCGCCACTCTTCCACCATTCTTTCTGTCCCGGCTGCGCCACTCTTCCACCATTCTTTCTGTCCCGGCTGCGCCACTCTTCCACCATTCTTTCTGTCAGGGACAGAAAGATTGGTGGAAGAGTGGCGCGGCTGAAGATAAAACTAAAACAACTTGGAAAAATGAGATGCAGTAATATCTTCATGGCTAGAGTCTATGGACTATCAAAATAAATGATATCGATCCAAAACAATTACATGTAAATCTTAGATCTCTTTTTCAGTTTTAATATTGATATTTTGAACGTTCCAATTCAGAACTGCCTCATCAGTCTTGCCTGCGAACAATTTGGATTGAGTCAACTATGATTTCAATGATCTGATGGTTCGATCCCAACTCGGGCTTCCGTGTGGGCCCCCCAAGGCCATGGATAAAGTCTCTAGGATGCCAGATTTGAATGATATGACCTCCAATCCTAAGGGGGGTGAATCAACAATGCTTACACAAGTGGCCACCATGAACGAATGCCGTTGTTACCTACCTTCCGGTGAGCCTTGGATTTGTTTATGTGGCTCGGTAACTAACGATCCCTAGCAACAGATCATTGTTAAGTTAATATTTTCATATAATTCAAAATGTAGACTGAAGGCCTAGATTCTATAATATATCAATAAATGAAAAACAGTATTCTATTAAAATTTTTCTTTCCTAATTTCTATGTCTGGCATCAATACGATGATGCAAAAGTTACCTACGCTTGGTGATGGGGTCATATCAACACACACACACACACACACACACACACACGCACGCACGCACGCACGCACGCACGCACGCACGCACGCACGCACACACACACACACACACACACACACACACATGTACACTTGCTTACGCAATCATACAAATGATGTAAACTGGACACGTACAACAGACTTTCGAACATTTATTTGTTTTTTCTGAGGAAGTGCGGAAAGCGGCAGAAGGTGTGCGTGTGTGGAGGGGGGCGGGCGGAGGGGGGGGGGGGGGCAGAGGAGGGGAGGGAAACAAAAGGTTTCCTCTGTGCTTCCTGATGAGTACGATCCAGCGGACGAAAGGCCTCAGAGCAGGCAATATGAATAGTTCTGTCTTCAAGAAGGGTTACGATGGTCTCCATAAGCTGCTAAGTGGAGGACTGTATATTTATGATATATATTCCCTGACTTTTCATTCTCATCTTCTAGCAAAGTGAAGCTACATGCGTGCTGGATCTGAGCAGTGCTCTACAGCCCTTCAAGCGCAGCCGATCTTTCAGCGTCTTGGAGAGTTCCAGGTCGTTCAGAAAGGCTTCCCTGGCGTGGCCCCAGCCCGCAAGCTTGGACACCTCCCGAAGGCACAGTGTTTCCAGGGAGAGTGGCTGGGAGGCCTTGTCGGCGAGGAACTGTCGGATCTGCCTGGCGGTGTCCACATGACAAGTCACGGGGACCTCCGGGGCAGGCACAGGCGGTTTCCGGCGCTGTGTGCCTCTGTTCTTCCTGCTGCCTGTCCTTTCCTTCAGCCGGTCCAGCAAGGCCGGATGATGACTCAGTCGGAAGACATCCCGGTTGCTCATAAGGCCGGCACAGTAGAGAAACTGGACCATGTCCGGCTGGTTAAACGTGACCGCCGTGGTCATGGCTTTGTAGTGCATCACGTCCACGTAGCCTATGGATCTGTTGGCCACCTCCAACACCCCGGACTCACAAGCCACGGACAGACACTCGTTGAAATCTCGTTCCACACCGGGTACCGTTTCGCCCAACGCCCGATGGAGACAGCCGTTACCGACCAGCGTCAGCAGGAAAGGGTAGCGAGTAGAAGCACCCACAACAGCCTGCCGCACGTGCTCGTTGTCCGAATACACTAACAGCCCGAACTGTGGATGGAGACCGCAAGCAGTCACCTTCTTGATCACCTCAACCAGCAGAAGGTGGTGAGACGCCACACAACGCTCCAGGAGCATCTGAAACACTGCCTGACCATCGGCATTCAGCGAGATCACGGTCATGCCGAGGAACAGCTCAGCAGAGAGGTGCTGAGGGGAAAACGCCACCAGCTTCTTGATGCAGCCCCATTCATTGACAGGGATCAAGTGCTTGAAGATCCAATCCCACCGTAACCACGGGAGATCTGGAGGCATCAAGTTGAGGGTCTCCTCCAGGCGTTTGAAACGCACGGCCGCCAAGAGCGCATAGTCGAAGCACTGCTGTTGACAACAAAACGTGATGAACGGTTCCCCACTGTCGTCTGGCATCCTGGAAAAGGTCTCCATGGGGTAATCCACGCTACTTCCTTCCCACAGCGAACCATGATCTACATCGCCTGGTTCACCATTGTCCGGCATACACCTTGGTTCCGGAGCCATGAAAGCGTGCGTGAGGTTTCTGCGGCTTGCTGACGTACCTGCGATGAGACAAAAGAGAGAGAGAGAGAGAGGAGAGAGAGAGAGAGAGAGAGAGAGAGAGAGAGAGAGAGAGAGATAGAGAGAGAGAGCGAGAGCGAGAGAGAGAGAGAGAGAAGCACAGTGAAAATCCGTTGTGAAATTGTTACATGTGGAGAGCACATTTGGTGATAATAACCAGAACATGATTTGTTTTTCACACACACACACACCGCGCGCGCGCGCGCACATGCACGCACGCACGCACGTACACACCAACACCCGCATCCACACACACACACACAATGAGCTCAAACTCTTTATTCCTCTAAGCTCTCACCGAGGCTTGAAGGACAGCGAATTCATCTATGCAACTGTTAACGCAGTGCAATCGATCGGGAAAATGCTCTAAAACTGCACATAAAACAAAACCACACACTGTTTGCTAAACCTTACAGGAACTACGTGAGAATGAGCGGAATGGGAGAGAGAATAAACAAACAAACAAACAAACACTCTGCCCATGCCATGAACATGGAAAAAACAAGCTGATATCTCGTGTCAAACTGAACCGAGGACAGGACATTTTGATCACTCTGTAGAGGACACATGACCGTACGCGAAATACTTTGAAGTCAAAGGCGAGATTTACGTCCCATGAAATGCCGAATTTCCTGTCAATATCCCACGAAATGAGATACGTCTTGTGCTCTGCTCACACACAGTTTTGCTGCGTCTATCTAACCGGTGCCCAGCCAGTTGCGTGGCATTGTGAAACATGAGCAAATGACAGCGGGCTCAATACTGGAACATGCTCAACATACAGCCTCCGTCCAAACCTAAAAGAGTTCCTCTCATCCACGTCTGGTGGTCGCAAAGAAGAAACGGTTCTAAGCCGGCTGCACACCGGCCATTCGTATTTTACTCATTCATACCTTTTTAAAGGTGAAGAAGCTTCGTGGTGCATTCCATGTCGTGCGCCACTCACAATGAAACATATTCTTTTAGAGTGTTGGGACTTGCATGATGTGAGACACAAACATTTTACAGCAGATTCCGTGAGGATCTTGTTCAGAGATGTTCCGCCTGATGCGATCTTTGAATTCTTGAAAGAGATTAACATTTTTCATCGGATCTGAGATTTTACAGTGGAAAGTCAAACAAAATGTATTTTAAAGAGTTGTGTGAATGAATAATTTGTTGGTGACAGCCCTGATATGGCCCCTTGCGGTAGGCTGGGCTATAAGCCACATTACCTTACCTTACCTTTCAGGTCAAAGAGGAGGTAACACACTGCTCTCTGTACAAGTCAGGTAAAAGGGGAGGTAACACACTGCTCTCTGCGGAGTCAGGTCAAAGGGGAGGTAACACACTGCTCTCTGTTGAGTCAGGTCAAAGGGGAGGTAACACACTGCTCTCTGCGGAGTCAGGTCAAAGGGGAGGTAACACACCGCTCTCTGTTGAGTCAGGTCAAAGGGGAGGTAACACACCGCTCTCTGCGGAGTCAGGTCAAAGGGGAGGTAACACACTGGTCTCTGTAGAGTCAGGTCAAAGGGGAGGTAACACACTGCTCTCTGTAGAGTCAGGTCAAAGGGGAGGTAACACTGCTCTCTGCGGAGTCAGGTCAAAGGGGAGCTAACACACTGCTCTCTGTACAAGTCAGGTCAAAGGGGAGGTAACACACCGCTCTCTGTACAAGTCAGGTCAAAGGGGAGGTAACACACCCAGGGATGAGAACAGATTTTTAAAAAGCAGAGGAGATTTTTGTGTTGGGGGTCAGGGGGCAGCGCCCCCTGAAGCTGAAGCATTTTTTTAATATATAAAGAAAAATCCACATTTAAAACCATCAAAATATAGCCTTTGTCAAAAGAAACGCGAAAAAACAATCCTTTACTGTCGCTTCTGGAAACAGACTATAGTGTGGAGTCTGGGTCTCTGGGTCAGGCATGCTGAAGACTGGTTTCTTTATGTGCTTTCGTTTTCATCAGATTCGGCTGTGGTCAGTGTGGTTAGTGAGGCACGTGGGAACTGCTATTGCGGTTGTTCAAGCTTCTACACAGTAGCCAAGACACAACCCGTGAAAAAGATGCTCCTGCTCAGAATACTGCTCACATCTCCAAACTGAAATGGGTTGAAAAACAGGAGCGCATCAAAGGTGCAACACACAGGTAAAAAAGCAAGATGCCGCGTCTCACGAAAAATGACAGAGAACGGGCCATTGGTATGTTGTACGCAGGCTCGTCAGCCCAGGTGATCGCAGCCAGACTGAATGTCCACCACTCGACAATTTATCGACTGAGGAACCGCTATCTGGTGACTGGCTCCACAGCAGACGCTCCACGAGCAGGCCGACCACAAGCGTTGACCGCACGGACACAGAGACAGGTGGTGCGCTCATTTAGGAATGACCCCTACCAAAGCGCTTCCACCACTGCCAGACACAACAGCACGTCGCCATCGACAATAATTCGTCTGCTGCGTCGAAACCACCTTTTTTGTCGCCGTCCATATCGGGGTTCGAGATTGACTGCACAACACAGACTCCATCGGCAGAACTGGGCCAATCAACACGCGAACTGGGCAGCAGAATGGAATGAAGTGCTGTTCAGTGACGAATGCCGAGTCTGCGTTGACAAGGTTGATAACAATGATCGGGTCTGGAGACCACGGGGTCAGCGCTTTAATGCCCGTCACATCAAGGAACACAATTTTTGGGGTGGACCATCAGTCATGATGTGGGGTGGCCTGTACGGTCAACAGCTTGTAGGCCCTGTTTTTTTTCAGCTGCAGCGAGGTCGGGGAGGAGGGGTGAATGCAGCACGTTACATCAATCAGGTGCTGCAGCCAGTTGTCGTCCCTTTCTTCCAAAGAAACCAGGCTCACGAGTTTCAACATGACAATGCCCGGCCACATGCTGCACAAGCCACGCAACAATTTCTACGACGGAATCAAATTTCCACAATGGTTTGGCCAGCATGCAGTCCAGACTTAAATCCCATGGAACAAGTCTGGGCATACTTGAAGCGCAGCATTAACAAACAACCCCGCCGACCAGGAAACGCCGTCGAACTCCAACAAGAAATTGTCCGACAGTGGAACAGAATTCCACCAGCTTTCCTGCAGCGCTTAGTGGTCTCCATGCCGAACCGCTGCCGATTGGTCATCAACAACGCAGGGCGTCAAACCAGATATTGACAGCATGCACTATCCCATGTCCCGTTCTGCTGTTACCTCGGTCCTTTTCAGGACCAATTCGAAATCCAAACAGAGTTGATTTCTGTCATGTCCCTTGTCTCTTCAGACCCTCTCTCTCTCTCCCCTCTCTCTGTCTCTTTCCCCCCTCTCTCTTCCCCCTCTCTCTGTCTCTTTCCCCCCTCTCTCTCTCCCCCTCTCTCTGTCTCTTTCCCCCTCTCTCTCTCCCCTCTCTCTGTCTCTGTCCCCCCTCTCTCTCTCCCCCTCTCTCTGTCTCTTTCCCCCCTCTCTCTCCCCTCTCTCTGTCTCTTTCCCCCTCTCTCTCTCCCCCTCTCTCTGTCTCTTTCCCCCTCTCTCTCTCCCCCTCTCTCTGTCTCTTTCCCCCCTCTCTCTCTCCCCCTCTCTCTGTCTCTCTCCCCCCTCTCTCTCTCCCCCTCTCTCTGTCTCTCTCTCTGTCTCTCTTTCTCTGTCTCTCTCTCTCTCACTTTGTGTCTCTTCGTCCCTCTTTCTGTCACTTTCTCTCTCCGGATACACTCATGCGTGGAGTGTTTTTATCGACTATGCATGCTTTGCACGTACGCAGACACCAAACACGGGAAATGTGACATTGAACTGTCTGCCGTCCAGGTCAGCTATGGTCCGTTTCAAACTAGCCTTTTGGGTCGCTTCGTTGGAGATCGTTTCGCGTTTCTTTTGACAAAGCTCAATTCAAACCTCAAATTCTGAGGTTTTTTTTTTCTTTTCTTTTTTTTTTTGTTTTAGTTTTTTTGTCAAACATGCAAATGGATTTAATACAGGGCTCTCTGCGTTTGTGGCTGGTCGATTTACGTAAGAAATGGGTTTTTTCCGAAAATTACCTGCCCTTGGCCCTGGTTCTATTATTAGTAACTAGACGTCTAGGTTTTGTTTCACAACATAAAGTCAAATGACGAATGTTTCAGCTAACTGAGATAGTTTGACCATTGCAAATGAATGATAAAATATAACAAAGAAGAGAGCAAAATCACCAATAGCTTACTTTCCAAAGTTTAATTGTTCTTCAATGCAGCGACACGCTGCCTGTGAACCAGGCGTTTCATGTGGTCAGCAATCGTAATGAAGCCACGACTTCCGAAGCTGATTTTCTTGTTGCAAGCTAGACATAACGCCTGCTCGTCACTGCTTTTGCATATGCTATCTCTAACTCTACTTCCACACACACCTCTTCCTCGAGCCAGTTTTCTTTCCAACGGTTGGGATTTTTTTTTTTTTTTTTTTTTTTGCGATTTCGTTCGACGCCATGAATCACAGATGACACTCGGTCGATCGGCGCTGTAAGCGGATGTGCAGTGGTTGGCCGAGTCAACCGAATAAAAACCAGCCCATTTGGGTATAAGCCTAGAGTAATCTCGCCGGAGGCATCTCGCCGAGATTGGGAGCAAAGAAAATCGCGATAGCTTTTTTTTTTTTTTTTCGGCGGAGATTTTTTCAAACGGCGGACATTTTTTTTTAAGACGGCGGAACGGCGGAGAACGGCGGAGCTGTTCTCATCCTTGACACCCCTCTCTGTAGAGTCAGGTCAAAGGGGAGGTAACACACCGCTCTTTGTACAAGTCAGGTCAAAGGGGAGGTAACACACTGCTCTTGTACAAGTCAGGTCAAAGGGGAGGTAACACACTGCTCTCTGTAGAGTCAGGTCAAAGGGGAGGTAACACACTGCTCTCTGTAGAGTCAGGTCAAAGGGGAGGTAACACACCGCTCTCTGTAGAGTCAGGTCAAAGGGAGGTAACACACCGCTCTCTGTACAAGTCAGGTCAAAGGGGAGGTAACACACCGCTCTCTGTAGAGTCAGGTCAGTCAAAGGGGAGGTAACACACCGCTCTCTGTAGAGTCAGGTCAGTCAAAGGGGAGGTAACGCACCGCTCTCTGTAGAGTCAGGTCAAAGGGGAGGTAGCACACCGCTCTCTGTAGAGTCAGGTCAAAGGGGAGGTAACACACCGCTCTCTGTAGAGTCAGGTCAAAGGGGAGGTAACACACCGCTCTCTGTGGAGTCAGGTCAAAATGGAAGTAACACACTGCTCTCTGTAGAGTCAGGTCAAAGGGGAGGTAACACACCACTCTCTGTAGAGTCAGGTCAAAGGGGAGGTAACACACCGCTCTCTGTAGAGTCAGGTCAAAGGGGAGGAGGATAGTCACCAGACGTGGACCCAGAACATCAAGGCATTCACCCTCTCCTGTCATATCCTCCATTTACAGTTCTGGAAGAATTCCCAGCAACAGAAACGGGGGCGCGGGGAGGGGGGTGGGGGGTGGAAGGGGGTGTAGGGCGGAGGGGGTATGCCCTAAAGCGTAACACTAACACCTGATAGGGCAGAGATGGTTGTATGAGTCGTACCAACATTCCCCGTCACTGAGAAGCCCTGAGGAAGCGTACGATCTGATAAGTCACATACCGATACGTTCGTACTTTTGAGTCCTCGAAAAAAAAAACAAGTTACATGCTCAAAAATTGTATTCATCCAACAACGACCACACGCACCATCTGTTCCGTTGGTCCAACAGCACAGTCCACCGTAGTCACACTTCAAAGTCTTGCAGTAATGATCACACACGTTCACATTTCCAGTTGTCCAGCGATATACACATGTATGAAATATCTATGTACCCACCTCTCTCTTCTTTCCTGCTGCGATCTGCGCCCATGAGTCTCCACCGGGTGGGATAATGCGTTTGTTCGGAAGTCGACGGACTGATACTGGTCAGGGAAGCCTCGTCGATACGGACTCCCATACTGTCGAGTTTGGAGACGAAAAAAAGTAAACAATGAATGAAATAAAAAGTCGATCATTATCTGTAATCCCAGTATTCAGTTACAGCGTCAACATCAGGGTTTTTGTTTGTTTGTTTGTTTGCTTGTTTGTTATTCACTTGTGTTCATCATGGCCCGGCCCACAACAAAGATCGAATCAGGGCTGAATGATAAAGTCATCTGTGTATCCAATCCCGTATCAGAGCTCAAAGGTAATCAACAGCAAAATCAATTAGGTCTATCAGAGCACTAGTGTTACATACCACAACCTGATCTGTTGAAACTTCATTTTCCGAGCTCATCGTTTAAAAAAAGAAAAAGAAAAAAAGTAAGAAAAAAAAGAAAGAAAGAAAGAAAGAGAAAAAGGGAAGGAAGAAAGAAAGAACAGAAAAGAACAGTTCTACATACCAGGCTAGTGGCTCTACCTCTCTGACTAATACCCTCTGTGTTTCTGACTCCCAAATCTCAAGGTTTTATGTTATCATTTTCTTTTAAATACTCTCAAAATCTCTGGGTTTCATGTTATCTTCTTCTTTTTTTTAATCAAAAGAGACTTGTATGGCCATATGTAACGCTGGAGAAAAAAAAAAGTATACGTCGAATTGGTGTGAGACAGTAAACAAACTGATCCATCACGCCCATGAGAGATAAATGCTGCGATTATTTCTGCTGGCTAGGAATCAACGCTTTCAGTGAACGTATCCGTGTTAAAAAAATATATATATCGCTTTAACTGCCAGACGAAATGAGAATTATGCGCAGACCTGTGTCTTACGGGATTTACGGTCAACAAGGGAATTAAATAAGGCTTAGTCATAACTGTTTAGTCTATTTAAGAGTTGCTTCCCTTTTTCTCTGTCCGCAATATCAGCAATACCACGCACCAGGTCTTTGAGAGAGAGAGAGAGAGAGAGAGAGAGAGAGAGAGAGAGAGAGAGAGAGAGAGAGAGAGAGAGAAGGTGGGGGACGGGAGCGGAGAAGACTTCATGTTGACAGCAATTACGTTATAAGAATACGAACTAGAGGCAAACTGCATCAAATGAGAACAGCTACATTTCATATGAATAACAATATGCCATCCCCAAAGCAATGATGCAGACAATTATATATATTATGTGCTTCAATATTATGTTTTAGAGAGAGAGAGAGACAGAGAGCAGGGGGTGGGGGTGGTGGGGTGGGGTGGGGGGATTGCTTAGCAGCTTAAGTAGCCATGTATTTGAGAAAAGCGCGCAATTCCACACCAAGAAAATGTCCATGCAATGGGGACAAATAATCAGCAAGAAATAACGTGGAGGAAAACAAAACAAAACAAAAAACCACTAAACCAATGAACACGGAAGTAGTTAATTATTGAACAGATAAGTACATGAATAAATATAAGCATTACAAACTAACTGAACAAATGAATACATACGTAGACAGGCACTGACCAACCTTTAAAAGAATAAGTAACCACTTAGTTCACTCAGTTTTTGTACTCTTCGTTGTTGTCTGTTATCATTTTCACATTCTACACTCATACTGCCGTTGAAACGAAGAAATTGAAGTCATTGTGAGATCAATACAGAGCGAGTAAAACTTTGGAAGCGGTCAGATATTAGCACTTGATATATCAATGTTTTGAAGCTAACATAGACATCTGTACATAAACTTGGGTGTTTAATCCAGTCGACATGTGTCCCGTTGTCGATCATCGCTGTACAGAAGCTTACTCGTAAGTCGTCCTTTCATGCATGCGTGTTTCCACAGTCAGCCGGTTTTAGGTAGAAGTCGCAACTAGCGCTTCTGCTTTACGCGTATGATTCAGTCTTTTCAATTCACTGCATATTTGAACTAATGGATCCTTTGTGTGATCGGATTTTGAAACTGAATCAACAAAATCGAACCGATCGCCATTTCGGAGAAGAAATAAGCCTCGCATGGGTTATCTACTCCTGATCCGGAAAAGCGATTAGATTGGACGATCAACAGCAACATTGATAAGGGAAGATAACGCCAACAGAACACCGTTCTAATCTGCCAACCATGTCTGCGCGCGCAGTATATCTATCGGACAGGTGCGACCAGTGCCTATGCCTGTGGCATTGATGATGGTACCATAATTTTGTGTGCAGCGAAGGAATTGTACAGGAAGTTTGACACAGTGCCTCTCTAAGACATCCGGGGTGAAAGGCGGCACAAATGTTCTTCCTCGCACGACGAGTGACGACGGGACTAGCCTGTGTTTCCGGGGGACGGCTCTCAGGAGGCGGCGGGGCACTTTGGTGACGACGCGCTGCCACTCTGCGAACTACCCAGTGGCCTGCACGACCAGAGGGCCCTCCCTTTGGTGGTGAGGGGAGGGTGCGAACGCCGTCCATGGGCGCAGAGTGAGCATGGACCTACGTGCAGCGGCTCGGCGACTTGTGCCTCGTATCATGTCTCCCTAGTCGGCCCCACGCAGCACAGGACCGTCGCCACTCAGCATGAAGACGGCCGCCCGGTGGCCCTGAAGACGGCTTTGGAGGAACCCCTCACGAGGACGACGACGACGCCAACAACAACATCAACCGCAACCGAACTGCAACCTTCAGACGACGGCTCGGCGGTCCGAACGACTTCACCCTCAACCAGGCTCCTGCCTGACGACACCGTCTGCCCCGGGTCCGGGTCCCTCCGCCCGCCCCCAAACACCAACCTCGACCAGACCTTGCCAGCCGACGTCTTGCCAAGAAGAACGTCTCCATGCTGCAGTTACAGCGAAATCTTGTCTCTAAAAGCTTAGGCTGTGAGGACGTTAAACTCAACCATTCACTTCACTTGGCCAGTGCCTGAAGGCGCGTTGTTCAGTCCGTCAAGTCCCGCCCGAAACCTACTACGTCTGCGGGCATCATACAGGGTTCCTACAGACTCCCAGAACAAAATTCAAGGAGTTTTCAAGGAGCGTTTATTTTATTTCAAGGCAAGAGGTGGCACGAAAATTACACCATTGTTCTGTTAAAACTTCATTTCTTTCTACTGTTTATGTTTAAAA
>CM031607.1:46729794-46734794 GCA_018398815.1 Conus ventricosus | reverse complement strand
GTTCCGACTGTCTGGGGTGAGACGGGGAAGGGGGGGGGGGGGGGGGGACAAAAACAAAACAAAAACAAAAAAACCGGAGAGATTGTCTCTTTCGATACTCACATACGCAGCACACGGTAAAAAAGAAAGAAAAGAAAAGTCGTTTATGTTTATAATGCTTGTAAGTCAAATAAGAACCTAAACCGACATTTGCTGGTGATGAGAATTCAAAAACAAAATACTCACATATACAGCGGTGGTTGATCATTCGACATCCTATATTAAATTTGGCCGTGTTTGCCTTTGACAACACGCTTCACGAAACGCCGATATCGACATGAAACACCAACCTGTAGGCCTACCTCCAGCGAAATCTGACCATGGAAGAAGGTTCAATCACGTGAACAGTGGGTTCTGCCGATGGACAGGCCAGTTCAGTGCCCCCTCATTTTAAGGTTCGCCCGACATTTTTGCGACCATCCAAACGACGACTGTCAAAACGACAAGGAGGAGGATCTTAATGACAATGATGCTTCTGCTGTTCTTCTGCTGCTGTTGCTGCTGCTAAATAATGATGTAAATATGACAACGATGATGATGAATACGATGACGAATCAACAAAAGGGCTAAGTAAGAAAAGCTAAGTAAGAAAAAATGAAATAGATGAATAAATGATAAGCTGATAGTAAATGAATAAATGATAAGCTGACACAGCTAATTAAGAAAAAAATAAATACATGAATAAATGATAAGCTGATAGCAAATAGATAAATAAACAATGAATAAAGGACAAATCAGACAAGGGAATGAATGAAGGAATGAATGAATGAGCAAATTTATTGATTATTCATAAATAGAAAAAGTAGATCGAAAAGGGAAAAAAAATTATGCATCTACACAGCAAAAATCACACAAATTAATAAATTAAAAAAATAATGAATACATCAACAACAAAGAGATTATCATGAGTAAATGGCATTAAACAATGAATGAAGATGTACGCACGAATGAACAAATGAAATAACAAGAAAACGATAGATTGCAGACCGATTGACTGAAAGCATAAGGCGTTTAAGCTTGCCAAAGGAGACTGTCAGATATTATTTTTGCTTTCTGTCAGTTCGACAAGCAGATTGTACGATTATCCTGTTTGTTTCGGCCAAGTGACTTTCAGGTGCACGTAGACACACAGATGTGAGATCTAGTGAGCTGGACATAAAATCAAGGATCAGGTAAGAATTATATTTTACAATTTTTTTTTGTTTAAAGAAGAAGAAAGAAAGAAACACTTTTGAACATTAGTTCAAACGATTGAGATAGTGCATATGTTTGTATTACTTTTTTTTTTTTCAAAAGGAAATCTTTCAGCAGGCAGTGAGCAGCGAACAGCAATTAACGAACAAATGGGATAACTCTTGCTCTCACATAGTAGTATGTTTTGCATCAAAGATTAGAACCTACATGAAATGTGTATCCTTCTGCAGTGTGATGTTGATTATCTTGTCAGGTGGACAAACGTAAACAATGTACAATAAATGCATTGAGACAGACAGACAGAGAGAGAGAGAGAGAGAGAGAGAGAGAGAGAGAGAGAGAGAGAGAGAGAGAGAGAGGAGAGAGAGAGAGAGAGACAGAGACAGAGAGAGGCAGACAGAGAGAGAGAGAGAGGGAGAGAGAGAGAGAACCACAGAACTGAAAACTCAGAAAACTTTTCTTAGAGAGAGAGAGGAGGGGGGGGGGTGAGGGAGAGATGTTTTCAGAGGGCGTCTTGTTCTTTAAAAAAAAAACAAACGAACAAACAAACAAACAAAACGAAAGAAAGTGGTCAGCTGATAACAATGAGTACGGACATTTGTGGAGCGCTTTCGTTCATCAGAAGGAGCTCAAAGAGTTGGAAATAAACGTTGTACACATTACAAATCTATCAAAAAGAAAGAAAAGTAAAGAAGCAAGTAATGGAAGGTCTAAAATGCAAACGCACATCCATACACTTTACCACAGAGAGAGAGAGAGAGAGAGAGAGAGAGAGAGAGAGAGAGAGAGAGAGAGAGAGAGAGAGAGAGAGAGAGAGAGAGAGAGACAGAGACAGAGAAACAGAGAGAGAGGGAGGCTTTGACGTTCTAACGCCTTCAACTAAGCAAGCCAGTAAGGCATGGGTGTACAGATACGACTTGACACATGGCATCACTGGAGTACAAGGATAATTAATATCATGAAACGAACAACAATCTCTGACATTGTTACTGAAGCACAGACATTTGTTATCCTAAAACTAACTTACAAGTGAACGATCTGAATCAAATTAGATCTCCATACAGCCCATCCCGTCCTGTCCTACCACCCCCACCCCCGTCACTTCCCCCAAAATAGTTCCCATTGGTTTCTTATGCCATCAACAAACACATAAAGAAACACGATCTCACACGAAACTGCTCCCTTATTACCCCTCCCCCTCCATCTGACCCTCTGTCCCGAAAGAACCCAGATCGCCTTCTCCCTTCCTTCCCCTTTCCCTTCTTCCTCCCGCCCCCCTCCCCACCCAACCCTTCTCCCAAACACACATGCACGCACACTCGGATGCAAGCACTCAGGTATGTGCGCATGCATGTACGCATGCACGCACGCACACGCATCGGCGCGCGCGCACACACGCATCCCCTTTCCATCTTCCACCTGCCATCACCACTATCACTATCCCACTTCCACCCCCCACCCCCCACACACACACACACATACACACACAGACTGAGGCTATGTGACCATCCACTAATAGCAAAAGACTATACATTTTGCTCCCACTGATAGCTTCAGCCAAATACTTTACAAGCGCACTAAAAGTTGTATTGGTACGTGTCAACAAAAGATTTTTTTTATACCAATTACTGTAGGTTGGATATGAATCACGCTGAAGAATGAGTGTTTGGCGACTATCTGAAAGTAAGCAACAGCGAACAAGACAGTGCACGTCATCTTCCATAATGTGACCACACAAAGAGCAGTCAGCACCTTGTTCTCTGATTAGAAATCAGTGTTTTGCGTTACCTAGGCCAGATCTTCTCTCATTTTTCTGTTTGCAATAGAAAATAACAGCCTCTCCGGTTCAAACGTAGTATTAAATCAACGATGCCATGTGTGACTATTGTTCTCGTCAATTTCTGAAGGCCAGTTTCGTTTGTAACACAAAACAAATTCTAATACAAACCGTACATGGGAACCAACACCTTGACACAACCATACTATTCCAAACCATGTTCAGTCGGAATTTTTCTCACTTTTGGTGCCCAGTTGTATTTTGCCTGCTTCTGACTGTACCTACAACGTGTCAAACGCCCGCCTACATGTTCTATTCGTCGGTAACCTTAGCAGTCTCAACTAGTATTTATCACCTTTCACGGCTGTTCGAACGAGCAGTGGATATCTTCCTGCTTCTTCTATTCGTCCTATACCTTCCAAACCCAATGCTTGTGCTGCATAAGTCAATGCTTTTTTAAACAGATCTATTTGTTTCCAGAACAACTTTGAATCGTTCGCTGAATATTTTGACTTAGTGATTCTTTCAGGATCAAATTATTTTTGAGAGAGAGAGAGAAAGAGAAAGAAAGAGAGAGAGAGAGTCAACAAATATAGGAAGCTGGATATATACATACTGACTGAAACCAATTTATTGTCAGATTAACTCAAGGTTGTACTGACAACCTGTATATATACATACATACATAGATACACAAATACATACATACATACATACATACATACATACATACATACATACATACATACATACATACATACATACATACATACATACACACATACATACATACATACATACATAACAGAGAGAGAGAGAGAGAGAGAGAGAGAGAGAGAGAGAGAGAGAGAGAGAGAGAGAGAGAGAGAGGAGAGAGAGAGAGGAGAGAGAAATGCAAATACGAATACGAGTGCAAATATTATTACAAAGTTTACTTGGGACTGACAGCTTTTTCCCTTTACTTTCCCACAATTCAGATCAATTGTAATGGTTATTAAAGAAGATCAATTGGTTAGAAACATACTGAGCTAGTTAGGGTAAAAACAATAAACTTCCTACCTTCATCTTTCATCTTCTAGAACCAGGTGAAGAATATCCCTTTTTTTCCAAATCCGAATTAACACACGCAGATGTCTAGGATAGGTATCCAGGGAAGTACAATGTCTTTGAAACAGTCTGTTCACTCACTAAATAAACCAAGAAATGCCCAAACATAATTTTCTATTTATTTCATAATCAGTATGGCACTTTATGAGCTACTAACATTTGACACCAACACAAATAAGAAAAAAAAGAAGAAACTAAAAAAAAACTGCACCATTACACTATGTACACACTGGCTTGCTTGCTATACTACTAACCAAAATCATTTTAGAAAATTTGAAAATCAAACCATGTTTGTGACAAAGGATGAGGGTCAGGGTGAAGATGTGGAAGAAAAGTTTTTTTCCACCACTTCATGGTCCTGTGGTTCAGCGGCACCTCAACTGGTCACTTTTGTCCACCCCAGCCATATTGTAGAATGCAGTCCTGGACAGCCGGGGGGGGGGGGGGGGGGGGGTTCCTGAACTGCCCACAGCATGGGGTCACATCTGTCATGGTGTGGGGGTTGACCTTGGTGGTGATGGCACGAACTGGCTTCTTATCCATCCTCTGCACAACAGCAACAGCACCTGACACAACAGCACAATAATTCAATCAATATCTATCTAAAAGACGCTTTTCTGTTTATTTTACTCACCTGTCTCCTGGAAATATAAAAAAAAATATGTCAATATGCTATAGACATCATTGTCATTACTTTCATAAATGTGTGTGTGTGTGTGTGTGTGTGTGTGTGTGTGTGTGTGTGTGTGTGTGTGTGTGTGTGTGTGTGTGTGTGTGCGCGCGCGCGCGCGCGCAAGCGCATATTAAGATTATTTTAAGAAAATGATTAATAATACTATTTGACTCTCCGTTAGTCTAGGAATCAACTTGTCCTTATGGGCTT
>CM031607.1:46711502-46713352 GCA_018398815.1 Conus ventricosus | reverse complement strand
GCTTTTACACTGCAATAAATAAATGCACCTCTATTTTATACTAAACACAATTAAATAAAAACCTATAAAAATATTAAACATTTTCTTTACACTCAGCAATCCTAGTTCGCCATGGGAAAAAAAAAGGATAGCACATCTTGCTCTGGGAACTGTTTGGATTGGCAAAACAGGTTCGAGCAGGGGGGAAATAACCTTTATAATAGTTCATATGTGATGGAATTCGATTTGTTGAACGAGATCCGCATTTTCGACACTGCAACACACTTATATAGGACTAAGGTACATAACACCTAGGATGTATATTTAAAAGACTTAGGATCACCGTGTTCTCTGAGAAAGAAACGAGATCATTTGATTTCGTGATCTACGGTTACGCGAATTCCGTTCAGAAGAGAACAGCTATGTCAGTGTCAAGTTGGTGATTAAGTCAGTGCATTTGGTCTGGTTGTTTGCTGAGAGTTTACACAGAACCAACGCCTTTCGATTTTGAGGCCTTTCACATGAAAAAACAACCAACCAAACCAAACCAAACAAAACAAAACAAAACAACAACAAAACAACTTACAATGCAAGTGGTCTTGTGGTTTGTTGACAGTTCATACAGACACATCGCTTTCTATCTAAGGTCTTTCACATGCAAAAAACTGACAATGTAAGTAGTCTTGTGGTTTGTTGACAGTTTATACAGACGCATCGCGTTTCTATCCTGAGGTCTTTCACATGCAAAAAACTGACAATGTAAGTAGTCTTGTGGTTTGTTGACAGTTTATACAGACGCATCGCGTTTCTATCCTGGGGCCTTTTACATGCAGACCTGACACACAAAAAACATTGATGAAAACAAAACAAAAACAATCGAACGAACGAGTGAACCAAGGTGACTCAGTTGCACCAGGATGGAGTCATTGTTTTGTAGGTAAGCTGGCAGCAGGTAGGCGACATGTGTACGCTCGTATTATACATTGCAGACGGGCATGGTAAGAGAACTGGAAGATTCTCCTGCTCCGGAATGCCTGACCCATCCCCAAACCAGACCTTAATCCTAACCAGATTCTGATCCAAACCCTCACCTGAAACTATTCCTGACACCGTATCCGGGAATAACTTACGAGGTCCTTCCGGTCCGAAAAAGGATTTAAAAAAAAAAAAAAACGGAACAAAAATGGCGGCCATCATCTTTCATCGATGGAGAAATAGACGAAGTCTACGTAGAAGTAGGATTTTCAGAGACAGGACACACCCTCTTGAAAAAAAAAATTGATGATGCAGAATTATATCATAAGTTCAGATTTCGGAGAAATGACATCATCGGAAGATAAAATTGCAGCCGATTTTGAACTTGCCAGCCGTCTTAGAATACTTACTCCAACCGCTGTTGCAAGTGATGACAACACTGAGTGAGATTTTATCCCAGTGGCACGCTCCAAGACGTAGACATCTGTGGAGAAACTGATCGGCGTGCATCAGTCAACAGTGTGCCGGGCCATACAACAGGTGACTGATGCGCTGTATCGGAGAGTGCCTGACAGGGTTGTTCAGCCAACGCAGCAAGAAGCTGAACACACACCAAAAGAATTTTTTGTTGTTGTTGCAAGGAATGGTTTCCTTAACGCCGCCATCATCAGTGCATTGATGGCACTTGAATCCAGGCGCCAAGTGGGGACGAATACCAAGAGCACGAGTAGGTTTAACAGGGAAAATTTCATTCCATCAATGTGTAGGTGAGTAGAGAGAGAGAGAGAGAGAGAGAGAGAGAGAGAGAGAGTGGTGTGTGTGTGTTGTTTGATTTTGTCTCTAGATTTATAGAGGGGGGGGGGGGGGGGATCAATACAATCAAGCTGGGGTCCACC
>CM031607.1:46701502-46709002 GCA_018398815.1 Conus ventricosus | reverse complement strand
CATCTTGACAAAGCGAGTCTTGAACTATCATTGAAGTCAAAAGATTAGAATCATGTTTTTCTTCGTAAAAGAAACGATTTGCTTTTTCAATCCAGTAACTGTATATAATGATCATAATAATTACTGTGGTTACGTGCCAGTCAATTATTGTCGAAGCTTTCGATGATGACATTTCATTTTTAGATTAGAAGAGGTGAAAACAGTGAATACAAACGAAGCAGGAGCAAGAGGCAAATAAAAGCTAAGAAACGGGAAAAAGACGACTGATGTTTGGGAAATTTAACTGCAAGATTGTAATTGTCACTGCTGCAGTCACTGTGGTCTTGAGGTTGATTAATTCGTTTTCTTTGATTCACTGTTATCAACAGCATTTTAAAAAAAAAAGTTGATTTTTTTAAATTCAGATGAAAATTACGTCAACAAACTTAAAATGAAAAGTGACTTGCGCGCAGTTTCTGTTCTTTTCTTTTTTTTATAAATAATAAAAATGTATTTATTTTTTTAGAAAAAAATTGAATTTTTGAGGTTAATGCATTACCATACTATGAATCGCGACCAGTCATTTGATTTCGTAGCTCACACGCTCTTGTTTGGGGCCCTATGACAACCCCAAGGGGGTTAAGCTCAGCGAGTGACGGCAGATGGGTGGTGTTCCCTCACCAGATTCGCCGCAGTCTGGGCTTTTTTGTTGTTGTTTTATGTATATATTTTTATAGTAAATAGTGGATTTACGTCCGTTTAGTCTGAACCCCATAAGGACAAGTTGATTCCTAGACTAACGGAGAGTCAAATAGTATTATTAATATTTTCTTAAATAATCTTAATATGCGCTTGCGCGCGCGCGCGCGCGGACACAACCCCACACACACCCACACACACACAAAACACACACCACACACACACCACACACACACACACACAATTTATGAAAGTAATGACAATGATGTCTATAGCTATTGACATATTTTTTTTTATATTTCCAGGAGACAGGTGAGTAAAATAAACAAAAAAAGCGTCTTTTAGTAGATATTGATTGAATTATTGTTCTGTTGTGTCAGGTGCTTTTTGCTGTTGTGCAGAGGATGGAAAAGAAGCCAGTTCGTGCCATCACCCCCAAGGTCAACCCCACACCATGACAGATGTGACCCCTGCTGTGGGCAGTTCGGGAAAACCCCCCCCCCCCCCCCCCCCCCCCCTGGCTGTCCAGGACTGCATTCTACAATATGGCTGGGGTGGACAAAGTGACCAGTTGAGGTTTGCCGCTGAACCACAGGCCCATGAGTGGTGGAAAAAAATTTTCTTCCACATCTTCCCCTGACCCTCATCCTTTGTCACAAACATGGTTGATTTTCAAATTTTCTAAAATGATTTTGGTTAGTAGTTAGCAAGCAAGCCAGTGGTTACATAGTGTAATGGTGCAGTTTTTTTTTAGTTTCTTCTTTTTTTTCTTATTTGTGTTGGTGTCAAATGTTAGTAGCTCATAAGTCCCATACTGATTATGAAAAAATTAGAAAATTATGTTTGGGCATTTCTTGGTTTATTTAGTGAGTGAAACAGACTGTTTCAAAGACATTGTACTTCCCTGGTACCTATCCTAGACAATCTGCGTGTGTTAATTCGGATTTGGAAAAAAAAAAGGGATATTCTTAACCTGGTTCTAGAAGATGAAAGATGAAGGTAGGAAGTTTATTGTTTTTACCCTAACTAGCTCAGTATGTTTTTAACCAATTGATCTTCTTTATAACCATTACAATTTATCTGAATTGTGGGAAAGTAAAGGGAAAAAGCTGTCAGTCCCAGTAAAACTTTGTAATAATATTTGCACTCGTATTCGTATTTGCATTCTTTCTCCTCTCTCTCTCCTCTCTCTCTTCTCTCTCTCTCTTTTCTCTCTCTCTCTCTCTTCTCTCTCTCTCTCTCTTGTTATGTTTGTATGTATGTATGTATGTGTGTATGTATGTATGTATGTATGTATGTATGTATGTATGTATGTATGTATGTATGTATGTATGTATGTATGTATGTATGTATTTGTGTTCTATGTATGTATGTATATATACAGGTTGTCAGTACAACCTTGAGTTAATCTGACAATAAATTTGGTTTCAGTCAGTATGTATATATCCGCTTCCTATATTTGTTGACTCTCTCTCTCTCTTTCTTTCTCTTTCTCTCTCTCTCTCAAAAAAAATTTGATCCTGAAAGAATCACTAAGTCAAAATATTCAGCGAACGATTCAAAGTTGTTTGGAAACAAATAGATCTGTTTAAAGCATTGACTTATGCGCACAAGCATTGGGTTTGGAAGGTATAGGACGAATGAAGAAACAGGAAGATATCCAAATTGCTCGTTCGAACAGCGTGAAAGGTGATAAATACTAGTTGAGACTGCTAAGGTTACGACGAATTTGAACATGTAGGCGGGGCGTTTGACACGTTGTAGGTACAGTCGAAGCAGGCAAAATACAACTGGGCACCAAAAGTGAGAAAATTCCGACTGAACATGGTTTGGAATAGTATGGTTTTTGTCAAGGTGTTTGGGTTTCCCATGTACGGTTTGTATTAGAATTTGTTTTGTGTTACAAACGAAACTGGCTTCAGGGAAAATTTACGAGAACAATTGTCACACATGGCATCGTTGGGTTTAATACTACGTTTGAACCGGAGAGGCTGTTATTTTCTATTGCAAACAGAAAAATGAGAGAAGATCTGGCCTAGGTAACGCAAAACACTGATTTCTAATCAGAGAACAAGGTGCTGACTGCTCTTTGTGTGGTCACATTATGGAAGATGACGTGCACTGTCTTGTTCGCTGTTGCTTACTTTCAGATAGTCGCCAAACACTCATTCTTCAGCGTGATTCATATCCAACCTACAGTAATTGGTATAAAAAAAATCTTTTGTTGACACGTACCAATACAACTTTTAGTGCGCTTGTAAAGTATTTGGCTGAAGCTATCAGTGGGAGCAAAATGTATAGTCTTTTGCTATTAGTGGATGGTCACATAGCCTCAGTCTGTGTGTGTATGTGTGTGTGTTGTGGGGGGTGGGGGGGTGGAAGTGGGATAGTGATAGTGGTGATGGCAGGTGGAAGATGGAAAGGGGATGCGTGTGTGCGCGCGCGCCGATGCGTGTGCGTGCGTGCATGCGTACATGCATGCGCACATACCTGAGTGCTTGCATCCGAGTGTGCGTGCATGTGTGTTTGGGAGAAGGGTTGGGGGGGGAGGGGGGCGGGGAGGAGGAGAAGGGAAAGGGGAAGGAAGGGAGAAGGCGATCTGGGTTCTTTCGGGACAGAGGGTCAGATGGAGGGGGGGGTAATAAGGGAGCAGTTTCGTGTGAGATCGTGTTTCTTTATGTGTTTGTTGATGGCATAAGAAACCAATGGGAACTATTTTGGGGGAAGTGACGGGGGTGGGGGTGGTAGGACAGGACGGGATGGGCTGTATGGAGATCTAATTTGATTCAGATCGTTCACTTGTAAGTTAGTTTTAGGATAACAAATGTCTGTGCTTCAGTAACAATGTCAGAGATTGTTGTTCGTTTCATGATATTAATTATCCTTGTACTCCAGTGATGCCATGTGTCAAGTCGTATCTGTACACCCATGCCTTACTGGCTTGCTTAGTTGAAGGCGTTAGAACGTCAAAGCCTCCCTCTCTCTCTGTTTCTCTGTCTCTGTCTCTCTCTCTCTCTCTCTCTCTCTCTCTCTCTCTCTCTCTCCTCTCTCTCTCTCTCTCTCTCTCCTCTCTCTCTCTTCTCTGTGGTAAAGTGTATGGATGTGCGTTTGCATTTAGACTTCCATTACTTGCTTCTTTACTTTTCTTTTTTTTGATAGATTTGTAATGTGTACAACGTTTATTTCCAACTCTTTGAGCTCCTTCTGATGAACGAAAGCGCTCCACAAATGTCCGTACTCATTGTTATCAGCTGACCACTTTCTTTCGTTTTGTTTGTTTGTTTGTTCGTTTGTTTTTTTTTAAAGAACAAGACGCCCTCTGAAAACATCTCTCCCTCACCCCCCCCCCTCCTCTCTCTCTCTAAGAAAAGTTTTCTGAGTTTTCAGTTCTGTGGTTCTCTCTTCTCTCCCTCTCTCTCTCTCTCTGTCTGCCTCTCTCTGTCTCTGTCTCTCTCTCTCTCTCTCTCTCTCTCTCTCTCTCTCTCTCTCTCTCTCTCTCTCTCTCTCTCTTTTCTCTCTCTCTGTCTGTCTGTCTCAATGCATTTATTGTACATTGTTTACGTTTGTCCACCTGACAAGATAATCAACATCACACTGCAGAAGGATACACATTTCATGTAGGTTCTAATCTTTGATGCAAACATACTACTATGTGAGAGCAAGAGTTATCCCATTTGTTCGTTAATTGCTGTTCGCTGCTCACTGCCTGCTGAAAGATTTCCTTTTGAAAAAAAAAAAAGTAATACAAACATATGCACTATCTCAATCGTTTGAACTAATGTTCAAAAGTGTTTCTTTCTTTCTTCTTCTTTAAACAAAAAAAAATTGTAAAATATAATTCTTACCTGATCCTTGATTTTATGTCCAGCTCACTAGATCTCACATCTGTGTGTCTACGTGCACCTGAAAGTCACTTGGCCGAAACAAACAGGATAATCGTACAATCTGCTTGTCGAACTGACAGAAAGCAAAAATAATATCTGACAGTCTCCTTTGGCAAGCTTAAACGCCTTATGCTTTCAGTCAATCGGTCTGCAATCTATCGTTTTCTTGTTATTTCATTTGTTCATTCGTGCGTACATCTTCATTCATTGTTTAATGCCATTTACTCATGATAATCTCTTTGTTGTTGATGTATTCATTATTTTTTTAATTTATTAATTTGTGTGATTTTTGCTGTGTAGATGCATAATTTTTTTTCCCTTTTCGATCTACTTTTTCTATTTATGAATAATCAATAAATTTGCTCATTCATTCATTCCTTCATTCATTCCCTTGTCTGATTTGTCCTTTATTCATTGTTTATTTATCTATTTGCTATCAGCTTATCATTTATTCATGTATTTATTTTTTTCTTAATTAGCTGTGTCAGCTTATCATTTATTCATTTACTATCAGCTTATCATTTATTCATCTATTTCATTTTTTCTTACTTAGCTTTTCTTACTTAGCCCTTTTGTTGATTCGTCATCGTATTCATCATCATCGTTGTCATATTTACATCATTATTTAGCAGCAGCAACAGCAGCAGAAGAACAGCAGAAGCATCATTGTCATTAGATCCTCCTCCTTGTCGTTTTGACAGTCGTCGTTTGGATGGTCGCAAAAATGTCCGGGCGAACCTTAAAATGAGGGGGCACTGAACTGGCCTGTCCATCGGCAGAACCACTGTTCACGTGATTGAACCTTCTTCCATGGTCAGATTTCGCTGGAGGTAGGCCTACAGGTTGGTGTTTCATGTCGATATCGGCGTTTCGTGAAGCGTGTTGTCAAAGGCAAACACGGCCAAATTTAATATAGGATGTCGAATGATCAACCACCGCTGTATATGTGAGTATTTTGTTTTTGAATTCTCATCACCAGCAAATGTCGGTTTAGGTTCTTATTTGACTTACAAGCATTATAAACATAAACGACTTTTCTTTTCTTTCTTTTTTACCGTGTGCTGCGTATGTGAGTATCGAAAGAGACAATCTCTCCGGTTTTTTTTGTTTTTGTTTTGTTTTTGTCCCCCCCCCCCCCCCCCTTCCCCCGTCTCACCCCAGACAGTCGGAACAAACTTTCTGACCCGATCTCTTTCACTCCGAGACAGTCACTCACACGTCTGTTCGTTTTTTTTTTTTTTTTTTTGGTCATAGAGATAGTTTAATCGGTGAGTTAACATGAGACTTACCAAGAGTCTAAGATCCCAGAGTTCCACGTATTTCTCACGTTCATTGGATTTCAATTACAATGTGCTGTGCTCGGATTTAGTATGATATCAGTAATTAAGTAACATTTCTTTTCTGTTTGCTGCTGCTATCGTATGTTAAGTGTTGTTTTGAATACGTGGGAAACAGAAACCTCAGCTCAGTAAACATTGCAATAGTTATTTAGTAAACAAACTGGAATTTGATATCAAAGAGACAAGGTTTTGAAAAAAAAGTTACTGGACATAAAGGAAGAAGAAGAAACAATTCTTTAAGAAAAATATTGATAGAGAAAAAATAACCGAATCATTGCAAGAGCAAACAAAACAAAACAAAACAAAAACAAAACAACAACAAAATAAAAATAAAGGAAGAATGATACGCCTGCTCTTTATTTACATCCGTTACTTATCTGTATCAAAATATTATGTGGTTAACTGAGCCTCCACCCCCCCCCCACCCCCCACCCCCCGAAATACGAGGAACAGTTTATACAAAATGTGCATCCGTACATTTCAACTAATATGGAGTTAAGATTTGGCGGAATGAAAGTCTCTTCAGTTTGACTTTACAGGACAGGGGGTCTCATTAGTTCTATAGCTCGTCCACTTTATCCTCTCTTCGGTCAGAACCAGACCAGACGACGTTATCTGAGAGGAATTTATAGGACGGTGGGTCAGAGCACTGCGTAACTCTTAACTTGCCGTACATGGTGAGATTGAAGCCGTGCTTTCCCGCAGCGTTTGTGGAGTCTGTGTGGAGCCAGTCGGGTTGTTGTGTTGGTGTATCTTAAGGACACGTTTCCCCCTACACCCATATGGAGCTCGTATGGAGACTATCAAATAATTTCGGATGTTTCGGAGTTCTTTGGCACATGTTGAGAACGTGTTCCCCAACCATATGGGGGGGGGGGGGGGGGGGGGGGTCTGTCACTGTGTCAGGCAGTTTCAATGGTTCTTTGTTCGTTCGCTGTCTCTGGGTCAGCTGTGTTGTCGGCCCCTGATGTCATGCCTCGAGGGGCTTTGCCCCCGGGCAGGCTGATGGGCCCAATGTGGTCGCTGTTCACGGACCGAAGTTTGCTGTTGTGACTGCAGGCTTGTTCTGGTGCTTCAGTTCAGAAGAATTTGGCCGGTGTACCCTGGTACGTTACCACATGATCGCAATACCAAAAAAAAAAAAAAAAAAAAAAAAAAAAAAAGGGGGAAAGAGAAAAAAAGAGGAAGAAAGAATGAAAGAAAAGAAGTCCACACTACCGTTTAAAATTTACTCAAGAATCACACACACACACACACACACACACACACACACACACACACACAACACACACACACACACACACACACACACACATAGAATTCTCGCGTGTTCTTTCGGGCTTGACCCTCGTGAAACACACTGGACACTGTACACAAAGCCCGCAGTCACAATCGGGATCTCTTGGTCATCAGTCTTGTGTCACCCCCCACCCCACCCCCACCCCTACCTCCCCCAATCTCCACGCCATCTCCTTCCCGCCTCTTTCCCCTTCCTCCTGTTTCTTTCCCTTGGCTATCCTCATCCCCCCCCTACCCCTTTCACTCATCGCTCGCTATTGTCCTTTCGCTATCCTCTGCCCCTTCCCTTCTCCTGCCAC
>CM031607.1:46572776-46699393 GCA_018398815.1 Conus ventricosus | reverse complement strand
CTTTTAGTTGTTTTCTTAAATGTTAAACTAGCTCACAACCATAAACATGCATTTGTATTGGGCCGTCTCCGTCTGCTTTCTTGGAATATTATTTGTATACCATCTTGTCCTATCCTTTCTCACTTCCAAACAATCTGTGTCAAATGTGGATCTAAAATCTAACCACAGCCCATATTACTTATTAAGTAGTCTTCAAGTCTTACATCATAAAGGCGAAGTTTTTTTACATACGCGATCAACTGCAGGATCTCTTGCCTACCTCCAGCGAACAACTTTCTTATTTCATCAAAGTGTTGGTGAGGTAAAAGTCCGCGCCCTGAATACAACCGATCAGACTTGCCATTTATTACACAGTCAACCTTCTCAATTTATGGATTATAAAACGCTTCTGATTCTCTCTGAAAAGGAGTTGTTTTCTTCAGTAAATAAGAACAAAATTCCTTTTAAAGACTTCAGAGCCTGATTTAGATGTATGTTCCAGAGAGTGTCTCGTTTGTTTCTGTTTTCTGTAATGGCGTGCATAACGTTTTCATAATAAATAACCGTTTTACTTTTATACTGGGTTAAGATTGTTCTAGCCAGTCCGGGGTTAGTAACAACATCAAACTCAAGAGAGATGTCGCTAACTGTGTATTTAGCTTCAGGGTCTTCAGACAGAACGACAGAACCGCTAGGATTAAATGTCAGTTCATAAGTAAGTTTTTCTTTTAGTGCGCCTTGGTAATATGGCATATGCGTCTTTAACAGTTCAAAATCTAGAGGGATGCAGAAATCTGTTGCCAAATGCTTCTGCTACTTGCCTCATCTTTAACATCGTTCTTTGCATCCTCCGCTTTAAGTCTGTGCTTGAGACCGTTTGGGCTTTGTATTCCCTGATAAACTTTCTCTTTCCTTTCTTTTTTAGGTAGCCATAGATCAGAATATAGGGCAAAAATATCTGCCTCGCCTAGTAAAAAACCCTTTTTCCCTCCAGTTTGATTGCTATGTGATTAACGATAGCTCTACCTAAATTAGCACAACAGTAGCATTAGGATCTGCCATGTAATATCTATTTTGAATGATAGTTTAGCAGTGCCTGGCATTATAACATTGTCAGCGCCAAGATCAGGGAACTTGACTGTTAAATCTTGTCCAGGCTGAACTGTTAAAGGAGTATTTACACAAATTACAGTTGCCTTTTTCCCTTTTACCCGTGGGGTTCCTTCTTTTTTCCGTTTTGGATCGAGGCCCACAACCGTTTTTGGTTTTAAATTTTTAAAAAAAAAAAAAAAGAATATAAATAAAAAAAAAGGATGAAATGTTGACGTATTGATCCTATTGAAGAAAAAAAGGAAGATAAAACAAAATTAGGTCCTTCATTGGGGAAAAGAACTTGAAAGAGCAAAAGCAGGTTCTTCAACCCCCTTCTTTTAGAAGAAGCGGGAAAACACCTCCCTTCAGTTAGCGCATCTCGTGCAAAAACTTTTGGCAAATGAAAAAACTGCAAACTTTAATTTTTTAGGATAAAAGCCGCCAAAAGGTCATAGCCCTTTGGGATTTTAAAAAGGGATAAAAGCAACCTCTTTATATAAAAACTACGGGGGAAAGCCGGGCCCCAAAATTTTTTTTAAAAACTAAAAAAAATTTAAGGAAAGGGATTCCTTTTGCCGACCAAAGGCGATTAAACATTTTTTTTTAAAGGCCTGAGGCTGTTAGCCCTTTTACAAAATTTGGGGGGCAAGAGTTGCCAACACGATCTGAAAATAGAAAGGGCCTTTTTTTCAAGATTTAGGATAAAGAACAGATAACCCAATAGCGGAAATTGAAACAAAAGTTTTAATGAGGAAACATTCAAAAAAAACTTTAAAAACCCAATTGACGATCCTCCATTCCCTAAGCGGGGAACCTCCTAGCTCTTAATTTTGATTTTCTAAATCAATAAGGGGAACTAGAAAAAAAATTTTTGGCAAAATTTTGGTGAAAAGGATAGGGGTTTTAGAAGAAGAAAAAAATTTAAACCGGGGCTGATCCCGGATGATAACAATTTGGGGCTAGAAAAAAGGGTTTTAAATACAAGGGGAAAAATACAAGTTTTAATGCAAAAAAGGGAAATCAGGTTAGAAGTGGGGTCTGAGGGTAAAAACACCCAACAGCGTTATAAGCAGAATAAAAGAAACTATAAACAGAATGCGGGGTTCAAAAAAATTAAAAACACGGGCAAAAAAGAATAAGGACTCTGTTCAGGAACAAGGGATTACAATAGTTAGCATTTTTAAAAACGGCATTGGGGTTTGCACTCTACACTCGTTTTGTTTTTAACCCCGGCAGGCCCCAAAGGGCCTTTTAACGCCCCCAAACACCTCAGCCTGGTAAAATTTGGGATTAGAAAACATTTACATATCTACAAACTTTTTAAAGAAGTTAGCACCCAAAAGCGCTTGATGCTCTCCCGGGAAATAATTGGCAGGGGTTTTTTAGTTGGGTTTTTTTTCCTACTATAGGTAAGGTGGCGGGTTTTATAGGGCGGACCATCTTGGGCCCTTGGGAGCGTTAGCTGCGGGTTTAAATTTTTTGTAAAATAAAGTATGGCAAAACCCAGTAAAATTTAAAAAAATACAATTGGGGCGGGTTTTTTTTTCGCTAGTGTACTGTCAGGGTGGGGTACATTAATAGGCGAATTTCCCCTTTTGGGGACTGTTTTTCTGGCTGTGGGGCGTTTATAACTAATAAATTTTCCCTTCAGGGCTGGTACTTTTTTAAAATGGATGGGGGGGGCCCCTTGTTTTTAAGCTTTGTTGGGCCCCCTAATCTTGGTCGCTCCAGCTATGGGGGAAATTTAATTGTTAAAAATCTGAATAAATCCCAAAATCTGTAGTCTAAGGAAAGGGGGTAGCGTAAAATCCAAAACCCTTTACAAAAAAAAGGTAAACCTTGACCGGCATGGCAAGAACGTCTTGATCCCTTTTGTATGCTGGCGGGCAAATCAACACCCAGGTTAAGGAAAAAAATCTTCTAAATTGGTTTAAAAAATGTTTTCTAGCATCAAAGCCTGTAGACTGACCCAAACTATGCTAGACTTGGTCTGTGCTTGTGCCCAAATAGACCCCCAAAAACGTATGCCGTAGGAGTAAAAGGTTCTTTGCACCCCTGGCATTTTTTAGCCCTTTTCCTTTTTCATCTAAGAAAAATGTTTTTCCGGGGCATTAGGGTTTTTTTGTTCTATTGCCCCTTTAATCAAAACTTGTGCTTTTGGGTTTGGGAAAAAAGGGGGCCAGGCCAGTAATCATAATTTATTCCTAGTTCCCCCCACAAATACAATGTCCCCAACCCCAGGGTTGGGGTCTAATTTTTGGCAAAAGGCAGTTAAAGGGTTAATGTTAAATTCTTGAAATTTCTTTCATATGCATTTTTGGGTTCATTGGACTTTTTTGAAGGAGAAAAGCGTTGCGTTGGGGAGGGGTATTTTGCAGTTCGGTTATTTATTGCTTTTCTGTACGGGAAATTTAAACCCTGAAAGTTATTTTACGCCCCTTACTAAAAGTTAGGGGGGTTTTAAATGGTTTGCATATGAAACGCCGAAAGCCAGTGGTTGCGCAGTAAAGGGAAAAAATTTAACTAAATTCGGGAAAAAAGGGCCATGGGGTGGGATAAACCATTTTTGATGGCACTCTGTCACTCTTTTTTGGCGGTTTTAAAATATTTATTTAGGGGGTTTACAAGTCTGATTTGGAAGCCATATATTCACCCTTCTGCAAGGGGGAAAATTGCTGAAGTCCAAAGTTTGGGGGTTATAAAACCTCCTACATTGTAAGAAAACCCACTTTCATTATTTTTAAAAAGGGTAAATTTTTTTTTTTTAATTTTTTAAATAGTTAAAAAAAGGAAATGCGCATCTATAAAAAACCAACAAAACAAACTGTGTTCTTAAAAAAACCCAATTGACAATAGGCGCGGAATTAAGGGTTGCCCTTAGAAAAAATTTGGGTTTTAAAAAGTTATTGGGCTAACATATCTGAAAAGGCTCAGAAAAACTGGTTAATTTTAAGGGCGAAACAAGGCAATAAGTAACCCCATATAACATACGAGGGTTACTACAATTTTTGGGTTTTTTAAAAAAAGAAGAACTTAGCGAATTTGGCATATTTTTAAAAATTTTAAACGGGAAAACCCCTCAAAATTTTACTAAAAATTTTTCCCCAAAAAGAAAAAAGGAGAGAAAAATTTTCCCCTTAAAGGACTTTTTTCAAATTTTTTAAGGCTTTCACACCCAGGAAAAAGGGATTATAAAATTTGTACAAGAGAAATGTTTATCAAAAAAAAAGGAATTTAAACCTTCGTTTTTCCCTCGTAAACCCCAAATTTGTATTTTCCTTTTAACAAGAGTTAAGAACATTTTTGCTAATTTTTTTGCTGGCAATCCTTCACATTCAAAAGGTTTTGCTCCCAACGGGGGGGGGGTTTCCCGGTTTATCGGGTTATTTTAACGTTTAAAGGGAGAAAATCAATTTAAAAAAATTTAAAAATACCCGTAGATATAAATTCATTGGATGAAAAAATTTAACAAATCAAGATGGAAACCGGGTTGTTTGTTCGGGATTTACTAATAGAGAAGAAGTAGAAGAGGTTTTAAAAAAATTATGGAGGGCCCCCGCCCCCCGCGGACGTAATAAAACATTTTCGTTATTTTAAAAATTTAAATTTTTTTTTTTAAATAGTTAAAAAAAAGTGTACATCTATTTTCCAAGAAAAACGAGCGGTGTTTTTTAACGCATCCCAAATTTTTAATTGGGGCGGGGGTTGTAGGATTGCCCCTTAAAAAAAATTGGCTTTAAAATTATGTGGGGTAACGTACTGAAGAAACCCCAAAAAAACTGGATCAAAATTGTAACGGGGCGGGCAATCAAATAATAATTGCAAATAGCTGATGGGTTTTTACAACTTTTTTTTTTAAAAGGGATTTGGCGGAATATGGTATATTGTTTTAAAATTAACGAAGCAAACCTCAGAATTACTATTTCATTTCCCACTAGAAGAAAAAAAGAGGGAAAAAACTTTTCCTAGGGGCTTGCAAGGGAAAAATTGGCTTCCACGGTAGGGGATGAAAATTAAAGATTAGTACAAGGAAATTTCTGGCAATTTTAAGGTAGTAAAACCCTTTTGATTTTCTTGTGAAAACCCAAAAGTTGTATGGGCCATTTACAAAAAGTTAAGAACAGATTCCCAATTTGTTTGATGGCTACCCCTCTACAGTTCTAAAGGGTTTTGCCCTCAACTTTGGGCAGGATTTTGCGGTTATCGATTAATCTCAGTTGGGAAAAAAAAAAGTGGGAAATTTTAAAAAACTAATTAAAGGGGGCCCCTTAAAATTTATTGAGTAAAAAAATAATCAAGCCGGGAAAGGGCCCGTTGTTTGTTCCGATTTTTTAATGGTGTGGAATAGGGAAAAACTACTTTTAAACCCTTAATTTTTTTTGTCCTTGGAGAGAAGTAAAAAATCTTTGTTCACGATCACCAAAACTTTATCTAGCACCCTAAACCCCCGTTTTTAAAAAAAACGATTTTCGTCAATTTGAGGGGTTTTGGGGTGTTTTTTTTTTGTGAAACAGGGGTTAAATTTTTGGGCAAAATTGATATGTGATGGGCTGATGGTTGTGAAAAGGGGGGTTTTCGTGCAAAAAAAGATGGGGGGGTCTTGAACATAGAAAAATTTTCATTTTCTTCCCCTGCCGATTCTCTTCTGCTCGATACCCCTCCCCCCCACCCCCTTGCCTTTGGCATGTGTGCCTTTGTGTGGCCGCCCGTGGTCTTTAGTGTGATAAGGGAAGGTTCCTTTTTTTACCCTCCTACCCTAGAACCAAGAGCTTCTTTCTATTGTGGGGAGGGGGAGGGTGTGTGTGTGTGTGGAGTGTGTGTGGGGTGTGTGTGTGGGGGGGGGGGGGGGGGGTATCAAAATGAGGTAAAGTTGGTCGGAGAATGTCGAGTGGGAAATATTGGACAGGGGGGGCTATTGAGAGTGGAGAATATCGAGCGTGACAAGTGTGAGGGAAACCCAGAGGGGGAAAAAATCGAGTGGGGGAAAATCCCAGCATGGGAAGTTCAAGACGCGGTTGAAACAGGCTTTTGAATGCGTTTTTGATGCCACAGGCAAGCCTATTTAATGCAACTGGGGAAAGGGAAAAAAACGGAAAATATGTGCAGAGCATCCAAACTTTTAAAATCGACCCCCCAAAAAGCAGGTTTCGTTTAGTGTAGTTAAAGAATTGTTTTAGAAAAAAGGGAAAACCTTCCGTCCCCTTTTCAAGAACATGTCTATACAAACGTTTTATTGATGATTTATCCCTCAAAGCTAATAGAAATGGCAGGGCCTTTTCCCGCCCCTCAGTTTTTAAATAACATTTTTTTTTTGACTGAACTGTGGATTGATAAAAATGGTGTTTAAAACCCTTTCAAAATAGGAAAACTCCGTTGGGGAAAAGAGTTTCCCGCTGATGCCTTTTCTTTCGATTTTTCGGAGGAATGGTACAGACATATTGTCAATCTTGCCCAAAAAGGAAAAGAGGTGTAATTTATCGTCCCAAAAACTTGCTTTGGGGCTTTTTGCATAAAGGTATCCCCAAAGGGAAAAGGGGAAAAAAATATAGCCCAAAACAAATGAATAACGTTCAATCCCGCCCTTTAAAAAGATTTTTCCCTTCAGTGTTGGGGTAATGGGTTTTAAAAAGAAAAGGGGGAAAAGGCTACTATGCAAATCAACTGAACTGATACTTTAATCCTGCCTTAACAATGATTTCCTTTCAGTGTTAGGGAAAAAAGCATGGTTCGCTGGCTGAAATCGGTGTATAATGTAAAAATGGATTTTGGGGACGCGGAGGACGAGAAAGGGGGGGAGGAGAGGAGGGGGGGGGGGTTTTTCGGATTTAGCGGTTACCCGAAAAACTTTCGTGGAAAAGGGGGGTGAGGTGTGTAACCAATTTTTACCGGGGGGATTCGTTTTTTTTGGGCTCGTTTTTAAGCAAAGCCTTTTCTTTTGTGATTTGGGCCCAAAAGCAAACAGAAAGTGCGTATCTTTCGGCGAATTTTGCAAAAGTAATTTTTATCGGGGCTGTTGAATGAATGCATACCCGGGGGCTGGGAGTTACAGTAGATTTGGGAAATTTTTGGCACCCTCCCGGACAAGGCAACATAAACGCACTGAACACTCGCAAAGATCGGCCCCAAAGGGCCCCGTGTACCCCGCCCCGCATTCGTATGTTCCATATACCCCCTCAAACCCCTCCACACACACACCGAGAGAGAGAGAAGGGGAGGGGAAGAGGAAAAGAGAGAGAGGAGAGAGAGCCCCCAGTGTGAAAAATAAAACCCTTTTTTAAAAGATCCGGGGCCCGGGAAATTTTCCCGGGGACACCGTGGGGGGTTTGAGACAGTTGTAAAGTTTAATGGGCGTTTTGTAAAACCCCGCAAAAATGTCAAACCAAATAGGGAATGAGAAATTAAATTCGGAGAGGAAGCCCTACCACCAAATTTCTCCCCCCCCACCACCCCCACCCCTTCCAGTTTTCTTTAAAAAAAAAACTGGGGTGATTCATCACAAAAACTGACAAACACGTTCAGATTGCCCCCCAGAAATACATACCCTTCCTTTTGGAAAAAAAGATGCCAAAAAAACTTAAGTTTTGAGCACTTTTGATTTTTAAATTTTCAAAAATTTTCCCCAAACATTTGCATTTGAAAAGGGGGGGGCAATTTGGAAATTTTGACCCAAGTGCGTCAAAATATATTCACTATGTTACTGAAATTTGGAACATGTATTCCAAACTGTTACAAGTTAGAATTGATGGTATAAGCTTACTTCAAGATCTTAGTTGACGAGCTAGAAAACAAGGGAAAATATTGAAAAGACGAAACATTCAAGAAACCGAAACCAGAATACATTTAAAAGGGAGAAACTGAACATGGAAACCTAACACGAAACCCTAGTACTTGAACTTGAACTTGACCATTTAGGATGGGTAGATCCACAAAGCAGACTTCACCTAGAGCAGGGCAACACGGCAAACCACAAAGTATCTAGGCAACCACAGCATGGAAAACAGTATTGAACATGCAGATGATTTCATGACAAAGAGCTTAGAGAGGACTTTGACATGTTCTTCTTCTTCCTAAGTGAAAGAGTGCTACGTTATCATACGCTTGCGGATGCTTTTACAGCTTTATTGTCGAAAACCAGTGTCCACTGAAGTAGGCACAACATATTGGGCTGGTACATTTGTCTTTTTTCGTCTCTCCTCACCCCCCTAGCCCGTCCACTTCCACAGCCATCGGCACCCAATCCACGATCGCCAACAACACGTGCATTGGCTCAAGCGTTGTTGCGGATTGCATTATGGGAAAATAGTGCCGCCGTCCGCCATTTTGTGCAGCGTGTTATGTGTTTGTGCTGTCCTGTGTCTGTTTTTTTTCACCTGGAAATAAGGTAAAAATACGTTTCATGGAAAAAATATGAATTTTTGATTATAAGCCTGACATAAATCTATCAGGATACTGAGGTGAATGGTATAATTTCGAATCTGTCTGTTTTCAACGGTCACGTTAGCCGACCGCACTGAAAAAAACGTGCGCGTCATTTTTGATCGGTTTTGAGAGGCCAGACTCGCACTCCCAGTGACCGTCTTTAATTTGAAGATAGATAGAGCCATCAAATTTTGTGCAGCTATGTTTAGTTTAGAAAGAATAAATGTTTGCTGCGATGATAAGCGTGACAACTGTGACCTATTACCCGATCATCAATGATTATGATACTGACAGTGACACTGTTTGCTAGTGATGACAGTCGTGCCTCATGGCCAAGGTTAAGTTGCTGGGAAACCCGGGCCGGTGAATGCCAGTGTTTCTGACCGGAACATAGCAGAGACTGCAGATACTTTCAGTTTTGACCCTAAGATAAAACCAAACGGACGCACGCTTTTTTTCCCATTCATTTGAACTCCATTCAGTATAATTTTCATTTCGGAATTTGATCGACTTAAAAAAATAACGGTCTGCACAAGCAAACCAGCCGGCGTTGACCGCAGTAACACCAAGTCGGTGAAAAGGATGGTCACCCCGATGTTCACCTCAAGCGTGAATCAGCTGGGGGGAAGAGTACGAACTTCAGTAATGACCTAGCTTAATTAAAGTGTTAGAGCCCCCACCCCACCCCCTGCCCGTTGTGTTGATCTTATTGATTCCACCCTTACATCTATTTGAGCCCCCACCCCACCCCCTGCCCGTTGTGTTGATCTTATTGATTCCACCCTTACATCTATTTGAGAATTTCCACCCTTACATCTATATTACATCTATGTGATTTATTTTTTCGCCTGAAGAAGACCCAAGTGGTTGAAATGCATCGTGTCTTGTCTTGTGCTTTGTTTGTCATTTGATGTCATTGGCGGTAAGTTCTAAACAAACTCATTCCTAATCTTGCTTCGTTCGCCGCCGTCAGTCACTCCATTTTGAAATTTTACTGAGCTTCATACTGACTGATACCCTTTATTGTGTTGTACTCCACGTCTCGTCTTTCACACTCTATTTTACGTCACGTCCCCTGTTCTAGATATCTTTGTGCACGCCGACACCCTTTGTTGTGTTGCATTTCACGTCCTGTTTTCAACCTTTTTTTGTGTGTGTGTACCTGTCAACCCTGATAACCTTTGTGTTGTATTTCACGTCACGTCTTCGACCCCCTACCATGTACTTGTGAACGCTGACTACCACTCCTCACTCCCACTGCCCTCCATTTGATTCTATTTTGTTTTGTTTTGATTCTGACTGTCCCATCTTCCATTCTCCGTCACCTCCACTTCCAACTACACACTTCAATCGTCATTCTGCATTCTTGATTCCCCACTCGTCTCTGTTCCACTACCTGCCCAACAACAGCTAACACCACAACACAATGCCAACTGCCCAAATTTTCTCCCGTACCCATGCCAGCTTCTGCAGGTCCATTCAGTTTCTACCACCCCACCATCCAACCATTCGCACTAGGCTATGCCAAAACACAGTTTCAGAAAACCAAATCAGCATCCCATTTCAACTTTCCCTTAAACTGTCTTAAACTACACATCACACCTCGTGGCTTCTCACTTTCCCACACCCCTTCCAACCTCCACAACACCACTCTCATCACTACCACCAAAAAGATTCTCTTCCGGGCCAGTCGTAAACTCATGTTGGCACATATAAAAACACTCAGTTTCACCATGAAATCTCTCTCCAACCTTCTCCAACATTTCAAACAACAAACAACAATCATCATGCCCACAGCCCCTGCCTCCAAACTCAGACAACTCATCCATACACACAACCAACTCATTTACAACCACTGCAACCAGACCAAACAAAACAAACTATCACAATTACAAAACAGACGAACAACTACTCGCCCGGACCATTCTGCTTCCACAACCCACAATCCTGACCCCACTACCACATCTGATCACCACCACCCTCTTGTCTACTGCATCCCTGACAACCTCCCCCTCTCCGACGATGAAAGATCAGTCTTAACAAAAGGACTTAAATTCATCCCAACTCAACCCACCACCAACAATTACCAGAACCACATTGATGTGGAAAGATTTTTTAGGAAACTTCGTTGGATGGCAGCACTTGAAAACATACCCAGGCCCCCACCACCCCAAAACTCTGACACCTTCACTCAACTATTTCAAACCCCAATGCTCCGCCAACCACCCTCAAACAAATCCAGTGAAGTTGAACTCTACATAAAAACATGCAAAATAGACATCAGCCGGATCAAATCCAAACCTGTCCGACACTGCAACCTTTCACAAAACCAACAAAAAGCCCTCAAATCACTACGAGAACGACAGGACATTGTCATCAAACCAGCAGACAAGGTGGTGCAGTTGTGGTTTGGGACAAACAACTATACATAGCAGAAGCACAAAAACAACTGTCCAACACAAATTTCTACACACCGCTCACAACATCACCCCTCCCTCAACACCAGAAACTCATTGCTAACTCAATCAAAGAAGAAATCAGACTCAACAATCTACCCACTACAGCCAAGCTCCTCATTATGACAGACACCAAACAGCCCACCTTCTACCTACTCCCCAAAATACACAAAATGAACACACCTGGCAGACCCATTGTTTCAGCCTGCAGCTGCCCCACTGAACACATCTCGCAATACCTAGACTTCCTCCTTCAACCCATAGTACAAAGCCTCCCCACATACTTGAAAGACACAACCCACACACTCAACATGATTAACTCGCACAACACAGACCCCGCTTTTCAACCCAGCCTCCTCTTCACACTTGACGTGGTGTCACTCTACACCTCCATCCCCCACACTGATGGACTAAGGGCCCTCACATTTTTCCTGGACAAACGCCCCCCAACCAACAACACCCTCCCACCACCACACTGGTCAGACTCGCTGAATTAGTCCTCACCCTGAACACATTTCAATTCAACAAGCACACATTTTCACAAATTAGCGGTGTTGCCATGGGTACCAAAATGGGACCAGCCTATGCCTGCCTCTTCATGGACACTTGGAACACCGCCTACTCAACACATACACAGGCCCCACACCTGAACTGTACAAAAGTATATCGAGGATGGACTGGGAGCCACATCTATGCCAAAACAAGACCACCTCAACTTCCTCAACTTTGCCCAGACCTTCCATCCATCTATCCGACTCACCTACAACCATTTCGCAGTCCGTCAACTTCCTAGACATCACCATCTCCCTAGAAGAAGGCCTACTCAAAACCTCCATTTCTACAAACCCACCGACGCACATGCATACCTAGACTACTCATCCTCCCACAACCCACACACAAAGACAGCATCCCATACTCACAATTTCTCCGTCTTCGCAGACTCTGCTCCAGCGAGGAAGACTTCACTATACAAGCAGCCAAAATGTCACAATTTTTCACCAACCGCGGATACCCCAGTTCCATCATCAATGCAGCACTCCGCCGCACCATAGCTGTATCCAGAACATCTGCTCTGGACACCCAGCATCCAACCAAGACAGACAGACCCACAGCCTACCTCCTCTACCACCCGCACACCCTCCCCATCTGTAGGATCCTCAAATCCAATTGGCACATTGTACATAACCACAAACCCGCCTTCCATACCAAACCCATGATCACATTCAAACGTGACAAAAACCTCAAAGACCTCGTGCGGTCCAGTTTGAACAGAACCACAGCTACACCACCAGGTACTCACCCCTGCTCCAAACCCAACTGCAAAATCTGCCCCCTCACCAAACCAGACACCATCCTACAGGGCCCCAAAGACTCCTTCACAGTCAAACGCACATTCTCATGTCAGAGCCGCAACATTATATATGCCATCCACTGCCAGCTGTGTGGCAAGATCTACATAGGGGAAACGTCACGCACACTCGAAACACGCATCTCTGAACACCTGGCCGATATCCGCCACCACCGACCCAAACCCGTCGCCCTACACTTCAACCACACCCAACACAACATCGACCATGTCAAAGTCATGGCACTCTGGCAGTCACAGAGTGAAGCTTTGAACGCACAACTCAAGAATCCCATCTCATTGCCAAACTGGGCACACTACACCCCCAAGCATCAATATCCAACAATAACCAAACACACATACTCACCTCTTCCACACCAGTTGGCAAAATCCCCTACCAACACACACACATACACACACACATGCACACACACTTACATACACCACCACCACATCCCCTTCACTCACTTCATACAGTAGTTACAGCAACCCTCCATCTATTTAATCTTAGTTTTGTATTATCCTTCCCCTTAAATCCCCCACCCACCCCCTTTTTTTTTTTTTTTTTTCCCCCCTTACCATTATTATCAATCCCACCATTACCACAACCATCACAAAGATATCACACCATCCCAATAAACTGGACACACAACCCTATCATATCACACACACACACCTCCCCTGACGCAACCCCCCCCCCCCCCCCCCCCCTTCCGTTTCCTCCCCATAATCCCCCTGGCCGCATGTCATTTCCGCCCACCAAACACATGGACAAGAACGGATGAGTCATTTTTCATTCTTTTTTTCGTTTTTCGTTGTTTGTACTGTCCCACATGGGTTAAATGTATTTATTTTTTCGCCTGAAGAAGACCCAAGTGGTTGAAATGCATCGTGTCTTGTCTTGTGCTTTGTTTGTCAATGTCATTGGCGGTAAGTTCTAAACAAACTCATTCCTAATCTTGCTTCGTTCGCCGCCGTCAGTCACTCCATTTTGAAATTCTATTTGAGAAGTTTAATTCTGCCCAAGAGACAGCCAAGTAATTGTGTCCAAATGAGGGTTTTGCCGCTTGAGTAGTTTTTGGAGAGGTTAGTTTATGTAGCACCACAGTAAGATCTTTCAGCAATCTCATGATGGAACACCATCTCCTTGGTTTGATCTTTCACCTCATGTTGCACACTCCATGGTTTGATCTTTCACCTCACCATTGCACACTCGTACAGGGACTGGGAGAGAGATGGTCTGCTTCTTTCCTGTCTGCTGCTTACTTCCTTGCTGATGGGTTTAGGTTTAGGTTTGTAGGGACAATTGCCTTTAGCAGTTATAGTCAGAACTGGCTTTACATACATGTCCCTTCTATGTGTTATCTGTCTTCACACGGTCAGGTCTTTAACTCACTCAAGTCTTTATTTATCATAGTCAAAATAAATAGTATTCAATAATACAGTATATTACACTATCATCGATAGAGCTTTTGAAACGGTTAGTATTTTAGTTTAATGTTAGGGTTAATTTATTCCAAAGATTTGTTACTCTGTTACTAAAAGAAATTTCCTTAGGTTAGTGCGATAATATTCATGATAAATTTTATCCACACTATTCCTGGTAATATCAACTCTTGATGCAGTAAAAAATTTTGAAATAGGAATATTGTCAACACATGGGTGGTTTTAGAAAATGTTATTTAATGCTTCAACAATACAAAAGTAAAAGCCATTTATTGTATTAAGAGAATGAAATACACACATTCATGAACTACACATGAACTTTGCACTAAATGAAACTTTCCATGCACCATACCCACTGCGATACCAGGAAACATTCTTCAGTGAAAGAGTCGCCAAAACATGGAACAGTCTCCCAGACGAAGTGGTCCTGGCACCTTCAGTAGAAGCGTTAAGTGTAGGCTGGATGCTTGCTGGAGGAAGAAACCAGACCAGTACAACCCGTCATGCCAATAAGCCACGCATGCAAAGTTATTAGTATACTAGCCGTATAATCCACACGGATCGATGAACAGGACTTCAATGAAGACCTCACACATCGTATAGTTCAAGATCTGTTCAAGCAAGATCAAGATAAATAAATCCTTTTTTGCTTATACCTGAACCCTGTTTTGATGTGAAAAAAATACTATGTGATTTTGACTATTGAACTTTATGTACCTAAACGCTGTTTTGATTAAAGAAAAAAACAACTAAAAACCCAAGACCTGTGTAATTTTGACTACCAAACCAAACATTGACATTCCTTTATCTTAAAATCTTTTCCATTGGCAAGGTCCTACAAATACATGTATGAAATGTAGATCCACCCAGTAAATTGGTAGATGGAAAAACTAGGTGAATTTTTGTTTAGATGCCAGCATTACATGCCAGCTTAGCTGACAGTTCTAAACGGGTGCTATGCCAGAATATATGTATGGCACGGTAGGATGTTGGATGGTGCTGGTTCTCGAGATAGCCACCTTTCCTCAGAATTTTCATGATAGAGCAATACCCAATTATTTATTGTTCATTTGCCTACCTTTTATTTTGCTGCGTAGTACAGGTAAATAAATGAACAGTTTAAAAGCAACTTAAGGTTAGATGGTACTTGACATAACTTGGGTCTTTCTTCCCCCCCCCCCCCCCCCCCCCCCCCCCCTTGCCACAATCGTTTTGTTGAACTGCAAGGATAACACTCCCATGTTTAGCCATATCCCCCCCCCCCCCCCCCCCATCTTCCATAAGGACAGATTTCAATACACAGTATATTTGAAGGTGTGTCAATGTCAGTGATTGTGTGTGGTGTGTGTGTGGTGTGTGTGTGTGTGATCATTTGCAAATATTTTGCAAGCAGTGTCAGGTAAATCGTGTGGAAAACCAGATTAAAAAAAATACTACCCTAAAGGATTGCACACAGAACACTTTTTAATCAGTTTTTTTTTTTTTTTTGTAGATTTCTTCGTCCTACACAAACTTTCTGTGACCTGTCAACAGTTTTTTTTTTATCCAGCAAAGTCCCCACAAGTGTCCTGTATTGGATCCAATTTTATCAATAGGCTTGTCCAGTTTCGGATACCATGCTTTATTCCAGGAATATAATGTCAGTGATCGACTGATCAGAAGTATTCATTCAGTAGTAGCTAAAATATATTATAAAGTTTCTGCATTCTGTTCAGACTGCATCTTGTGGATAGTGCCATTATTTGATTTGATTTTGAGTCAGTCAGAGTTTGTAGCTGACTTCAAGGGGGAAAGATGTTTAAAGAATATTTTGAATGTAATAAAAGGTGAAACGGTTGAACAGGTGGACAAATAACAAATTTCTGGGTCAGTAGTTTGATAGTTGATAATCTGTCTCGGAATGAGAATTCCAGTGCGATAACTTCAAGGGGGAAAGAAGATGTTTAAAGAATATTTTGAATGTAATAAAAGGTGAAACGGTTGAACAGGTGGACAAATAACAAATGTCTGGGTCAGTAGGTTTGATAGTTGATAATCTGTCTCGGAATGAGAATTCCAGTGCGATTGCCAAAAAGGTAAGCAGCTGAGTGTAGTGGGTAAAGAAAATAAAGTCTTTATGTGTTTGCAGATAGATGCTCCAAGTGTTTTGCAAATCAATCGTCTTGAGTGTTTTTTCTTTGGTGCTGTGTATTTGGAAGGAAACTGAATGTGACAAACATGAAAAAGCTATTAGGAAAGTGAGCAGGGTAGTGGGCAAAAATGCATGTACAACAGGAAACTGATAACACATTTAAACAAAAATGTTGACAGATGAAACGCCCATAACAACACAAGACAAGATCAGTAGTGAAAGATCCGAGATAAGTATTTTAATAGATTTAGAGCTACACGTGCAAGAACAGCTTGCAGCATGAATTTTTACATTCCAGTTCTTTCAGTCAGCGTGTGCAACTATGATGAAAAACATTTAACTGAGAAAGTATAACTTTTGAAAAAGATTGACAGAGGCTATTGGAAGAAAATGTCTGATGTTGTGGGCTGGACCAAAAATTTCAGTAAAACTTCAGTTCGTGCTCAGACTTAGCAGTCGCATCAAATTCTACCATTTTTTAAGCAAGTTTCAAAACTGTTTCCAGGGAAAGGGAATCATGCCTGTTGGACCCCATATTGGCCATAGTATTGTAGGATTTGCTTTTTATCATTGGGATCTCGGTGACTTGTCTAAAAATTTGATACAGGAGCCTGCCTGTAGTACTCCATAAGATTTTGAGTGGCAAAGGCTGTTATGTGCACAACAGAATTCATGTAAATGTGTGTTTGATTTCGACTTAACATGAATTGTAAGTCACGCATGCACCCATACACATGTTCTCTCTCACACACACGCGCGCACACACACACCACACACACACACACACACACACACACACACACACACACCACACACACACACACACACACACACAGTTGCTAGCACATGCACAAACACATACACACACTCACACACACACACACACACACATGAATGATCTTCACAAGCTGTCAAAAATTGATATAGTAGGCCTGCATTTAAGACTCTTATGTTTGGCTCTAATATTTAAATTAATAGGGTAAATGGTGCAAATTCCATGCTCCCCCCATCCACAGTTGCAAAGAAAATGGGTAACATGGAAAAGTATGTTCATCAGTAAGGTCAGCCTGCATGGGTACTGAGATAGTCATGAGATTTTGATTTTCAAACTAGTAAGATTCTGAATACTCGTCTCACAATGGAACTGGAAAATAAGATCTTTATAAAACTGTAGGGTTAACATAGTTGAAGTACTCTGTAGTTGAATTTAATAAAAGTGAAAAGATATATTGACATAAAACATGGCAATGAAAAGGTTGTTGCTGTGCGATGTAATTTTTATACTTGTCTGTTTCAGCAACACAAACATCATGAATCCCGCCAGCCAAGTTACGTCACAAACAGAACCCGACCCAGATGCCATCAAAATGTTTGTTGGGCAGATCCCCAAAACATGGATGAAAGTGATCTCCGTAAAATGTTTGAAGACTATGGACCTGTCTATCATCTAAATGTACTGAGAGACAAGAACACTGGTCAGAGTAAAGGTATGGTATACTGCATTTTTTGGTATTGTGACAGTTTAGAAAACGTTAAAAAAGAAGACTTCAGTTATCCAGTTTGATGCACCTGACACAGCTTAGGCCAGAAGAAGGGACTGTGTATATACTGGAACATAGAGGAGAAAAATTGGAGGGTATGCTTTTTTTCCCCTTTAAGAAGGAGAAACAGCTACAAGTTTGCTTACTGTTTTGAAACTTTTTTTTTGCATGAGTGTAAAGGTATTTTCATATAACTATTATGGAGTAAGATTCAGTGGCAAAGTGACTGTGCTCACAAATGAATGAGAGCTGACGTGTTAGTAATCTACTAGAAGAAAATGAACATAGACTGTGTGTGTGGAGCTGGCAGAAATTATGGTGTGTGTCAGTTTTGAACGCCATGAGTGTAAATGACGAAATCGATTGATGGCCATTTCAGATTAAAATCAAAGCACTAGTTTTGAATATTATCAAAGAGATGATTGGTGCAGGTAGCGGGTTTTTGTTTCGTTTAGGGCTGTTCAGTTTTGAAATCCTGTCGCCCACATTTGAATTTGCACTCGCACACACACGCACGCATGCACACATCCTGAGATACAAAAGTCACCTTTGTGACAGCATAAACATGCTATAAATGGACTAAAGAGGGGGAGTACAGGCAAAATGGCCAAACTTGATAATATTTAGCAACATTACTGGTGTGTATAAATGTGTGTGTGTGTATAGACAAGCGTGTAATGTCAGTATTCTTTTTTAATGAGTGTTTATGTTGATCTGTTAGCATTTTATATGGTAGTTACTTTGTACTAGCCCAGAGAAATCGAACATTTTAGTTACATCAATAGTGTGTAGGAATGTGTGCTGTGTGTGCTTAGCCACTTAAATGTCATAACGGTGTGTATGGTGGTTGATCAGTTAAAATATATATTGGCTGTTTACTTGTGTTATCCCTGAGAAATCTCCAGCAGACCCCACATACGCTAATTTAAAAAGTATAGCACGTGACGTGGTTTGATGTGCATGTTTATGTGTGCTGTTGATGTTTATTACAAGATGGTCACTCACCCACACTTTTAGGATTTGGATTTGATCCATACGGTAATATGACTCGTCACATCTTAGTCAACTAACTTGGTGCCCTCTGAAGTTTGAATTGACACCTTCATAATCTGTGAAGGGTGTTGTCAGTGTAGGGGTGCTTGGGTTCCAAAACTGTTCACAAACCTGTCAAACAAACTGTCTTCTACCACTGTCTCGTAACGTTTTTGCAAGTCTCACTCAGTGCAAGGTGAAAATAACTCCTCTTCTGGCTCGTTAGGAAGCTCATTGCATATCACAGTGGGAGACAGCTCAATGTACCTTTCACTTCCTTCGCAAATAACATATGTCGAAAAGAAAAAATTGGGTCACCTCAGCAAGCAAAGCACATCGTCATCAGTAGACTTATGGCTGGATCAGCAGTTGAAAGGTTGATTGTTCCTTTTTCAGGCTGTTGCTTTGTCACATTCTACACACGGAAAGCAGCATTAGATGCCCAGAACGCTCTTCATAATGTCAAAACTATGCCAATGGTAAGTACTGATGGTTTTGATGCATATCCTTTGTTTGTTTGGAAACTTAACTGAGTTGGGGAAAAGAATGGAATGGAGAAAGTAGACCAGATTTGTCCTGATAAATTTTCTCTTACATGAGGGAAAACAGATTCAGTTAGTATTTCATTTTCTTGACTGGGTTCCTTCTGTATTTATGAGGACTGATTTTTCAGTATTTATGAGGATTTACTGTTAACGTTGAACCTTGATAAACTCATCTTTCTGCTACTCTACTAGCTTAGATTTCTTCACATTATTATATCCTCAGATTGATGTCCCTCTATTGATAAGGGGTCAGTTGACTTCTGGTCTGTACCTGCAAAATCAAACCCATGTTTTGTCTGGTTTAGACATATAATCCCAATTTCAACCTTAGATTCCTGATGGGTCACAGAAACCCATTAATGCTTTCCACGAAATCCATTAATTCAAAGGAGAATGACTCGGTGCAGTCACCCTTACGCTGCCATGTTTGCCCACAGTACCAGGAGTTGGCATTGACCTTGGGTTGATTCACTGTTTGCATTTAACTTTATTAATTGATTCTTCTCACGGAAGAAAAAAAAACGTCAAAAGAATGTTATTAGAGGGTTCTGCAGACTTGCTGAATTATTTAGTTTATGAATGTTGCTATTATTAGTATTGATATTTCAGGTGGGTTTCAGATGGATCTGTTGGTCTGCAAAAAATTCTTGAGCAGTTCAGTCTTTGAAAAAAAGCTTTTTTTTTTTTATTCTTTAGATAATATCTGATACAATTCTTAATCTGATAGTTATGTACTGTCAAGAAATTAAAGCTAGAACAGTAGTAGAAAGATTCAGTGTGAACTGTCAATTTTTAGGATGGACAAAGTGTAAAACACAAAAAAAAGCCTTTTTTGTCATTCATCACTTTCCACCTAACCTTTTCTTTGTACCAATGCATAATTTTGTATATATGCAGCGTATTGATTTTTTGTTGTACCTTCAGAGAGAAACGGTTCTTTCTTTTACTGTTTTCTGCAGTTTTATCTTGAATTATGAATTTGAAGTCGGTATACAGGTAAAACTAAAAGAAAATGGTGCATGTCTATATTGTGAATGACCAGAAAAATGTTTGTTGTATTATGTAAGTTACTTTTTTTTTTTTACTTTGAGATCCATGCCTTAAAAGTAATTAAGGTTAGAGTAAAACATAGGGACTGCCAAGACTTCAAATCCCTTCAAATCCTGATTTATCTTGGATCCATAAGTTAATGTAATGAAATCTATCAATTCACTTTTTACTCTCTCTCTCTCTCTCTCTCTCTCTCTCTCTCTCTCTCTCTGACATATCCACTCCACTCTGAGAATATGTGGATTATGACTGATACGAAACGAAAGTAATTAACAGTTTTTTTTGCAAAACTTGTTTCAGATGCACCATCCCATTCAGATGAAGCCTGCTGATAGTGAAAAACGTAATGGTGATCTGAATGGTAAGGCTTTTATTTTTCCTTTTTTTTGTGTGTGTTAAAGGCTATTTGATCCGTTTTAGATTTATCTGCATGCTGTAGTGTTTGTTACTAGTCAACATCCAGTAGTAGGACTGGATTGATCTTTGACTCTGCATTTATCACCCTCACAAACAGTGTCATTGAGTGATTAACTGAACTTAAAGGAAAAATAAGTTCATACTGAAAAGGAAGACAGCGAAATATTGCGCAAGTTTGCGTGGACAATACATGTGACGTATTTTCGCATCTCATTAGCCACAAAGTTACAGACACTTATGATGTTTTAGAGGAACCTTACTAATTTACTGGAATGCAGTGTACCGTAAAGTTCGGACTATAAGCCGCGACTTTTTTCCCCAGCTTTAAACCCTGCGGCTTAAACAAACGATGCGGCTTATGTGCGGATTTTTCCGATTTCAGAAGCATCACACCCACGTCTATTCTTAGCTTCTCTGTAACTCACCATATCGTGTTTACTGTTCATGAATTTTTATTATGCTTTTAACTACGATTTTCTGTGTAATCGTGTAATGGAATCAGTAACCCGTTCAGAAATACGGGAATCGACATAAGTAAAGCCCATTACTGATATCTTTTTTCATCAGTTTGTCTTCTACAAAAATACGATCACTTCGAACGGCGCAATATGTTGGCCGTTTCCGACCTGTTTAATCTTGACTAACACTAGCTGAATTACGAACAAAATAACTAAGCACTGGCACGGTATTAAGCGAAATAAAACAATCGAATCGTTTCATTAATGTTCTGGTTTGTTATTATATGCGTTATCTTACCAAGTGCGTCTGCAATTCAAAAACGATTAGCGCATTCGACTCGTCATTGTCAGACCTTGGCTTCGATCCGCCATTGTTGAAATCGTGGACAGGGAGTGAAGGTTTGCATTTGATACGTTCGCTTTGATTGGCTTGCGCTTTCGAGTACTCGACCAATCGCTTAGCTTGATACACCAATGAACGCAGGAGAGAACTTCCTTTCTAGCTCATCGTTAATGCGTTGTTTTTTTCGGTATTTTTTTTAAAGCAATGATGTTGGAAAAGACAACACATTTTAAGAAGCCTCATAAAACTTCGATTCTAATTGATTTAAAACACATCGTACTAAAAAAAAAAAAGACTGAAGAAAAGCTGGAACATGCTCTTGTATTCTGACCTATTTAAACGCCAATGAATGCAGTGAACACATTGTATGTGATGATTTTCGACACTATGTGAACTCAACGCTCGGCCAGCTGCCGCCTGCGGCACATCAGACTGTGTTGTATATATCTGCGGCTTATAAACCGGTGCGGCTTATTTGTGAAAAAAGTTCAGATTTTTTAAAAATTTAGTGGGTGCGGCTTTATATACAGGTGCGCTCAATAGACCGAACTTTACGGTAAGTGCTTATTACTTCAGTTGCATTTTGCATTCCAGAGGTCTTCTTCATTAATTAAAGCATGCTTGAGGTCTTCATCACTAATAGATGCCTTTCTAGATGTGATTGTCGTCGTCTCTCTGTTCCTATCTTTGGCATGTCATCTCAGCGTTTGGCCCCTGTCCCTGCTGCAGGTCTCTCTTTCCTTCTCTCTTCACTCTCTTCCTCTCTCTCTCTCTCTGGTTATGAAATATTTTCAGTTATCAAAACAGATGGCCTCAAGATTTTCCTTGAAAGTTTACCTTTTATCTGCGAAGTTCAGAGAATTTTTTTTATTTTCTGAATCTTTATAACATACAGCTGTTCAGTGAAGTATGAACTGAATAAATAGCTAGCACCTTGTACCTCTTTATATACATTAATTGTTGGTCTGCTGGTTCTCTTTACAGTACACTCACTCTTCCACATTATTGAGAATTGTGCATGATCATTGATGTTTGTTCATATTTGGGTCATTGTTTAGAAATATCTGTTGCATTTGGGCCTTGAAAACACACATTTCATGCTTTATTTTTGCATTCATATAAGAAAAATGTATTCAGAGGGAAAAAAAAATCCCTTGTGTGTATTTTCATGAAAAGTAGGCCAAGCCAAGATTTGGTTTACATAAAATTTTCCATGATGATGATCAAACACTGATCAGCCAGATCTCATGTGTCATAACACAATATGCCACAAAAATAATCTGAGAAGCTGTTTATTGCTTTTAAAGAACTTTTGTGAATAAATACCATATTTTACCATAAATGTAAGCAGGCAATAGATCACAAATGATTTCTTTGGCTGCTGTTGGTGACAGTTTACTTTCAGTTTTGCTGCTAACCAGAAAAAAAACTCACCTGCTGACAAAGACATTGACAGAACTTGTGACTGTAATTTGTATGTAGTAGATAACTTTAGAGTAGTGTTTAAAAGTAAGAAATGTTTAATAAAATAAGTACATAACTGCATTTGAAAATTTCTGTATCAAGCTGCACGGAGCTTGGACACCAAAAGTAAATTTTCAGCCATTTGAATACAGAATGTTTGCAAAAGAGTATCTCACACTCACTCTCAAAGCACACAATTAACATTCCCTGACTTTGAGCAGCTTGGGCTTCTTCAAAAGCCAGAAATACAAAATTTTCAGGTCTCGCATACATTTCTTGATAAAGTTGATATCATGACGCCTGACTGACAATTACTGCCTTTTCTAGATATAGATATTACACACACACACACACACACACACTTACAAACACACACACACACACACACACACACACACACACACACACACCACACACACACACACACACACACACACACACAGCTGTTAATATGTTAAACTTTTGTTCTGTTTTGGGTTAGATGCTAAAGACCTTTGCATAAATTCATGCATTCCCACTCTTCGGAAGCATAGATTTACGTCATTAAGTATGCTTAACATCAAAACTGATTACAGAAATTTTCATTTAATGAACAAAGATGTGATGGATCATATTATAGATAGATAATATGTGTATGTTTAATTTTGTGGATTTTATTGGTTTACTTTTTTGTGATGAGTTAAATTATATTGTTTGTTGGCTCAACTTTCCAATCTCGCAAAGTGGTGACCTTTGATTAACCAAATTTTATACAAAACCACATCAAAACCCCCAAAACAAAGGAATTGGATACCAATAATACAGTATGTGTCATGCAATTCAACTGGAAAATGTAGAGAAACTGAAATATGCAAATTCGGAAAAAGCTACAAGATCAGTCATGTAGCACTGGCTTGTAGCATACATTTCAGAGAATGACACTATATATACAAATCTCTTGATTTTTGCGTGTTTTTTGTAACATTATAATAACCATTGGATTTTGTGTGTGTGTTTAATTTTTCATGGATGTATATGACTTTTGGCTGTGTCTGCAGTGGAAGAACGCAAGCTGTTTGTGGGTATGCTGAGCAAAAAGTTGAACGAGAATGATGTCAGAATGATGTTCGCTCCATTTGGAACTATAGAAGATTGCACAGTATTAAGGGATGCGACAAGCACATCAAAAGGTAAGCTTTTTATGTTGTTCATTTCAGTGGAAGCCTCCCAAAGTTGGCTTTTTGATCCTTGCTTATGATAAAGGACATGTTTGTTGATGTGCCCAAGCCACTAGAACAGAACAGAACAGAACAGAGAAACTTAACTCCAGATGTTCCTCACTCTATAGACAAAAGACAGTTTCATATGAATTAATTAAAGAGTGCAGCTGGTTGCAAACATGAAAAAAACCGATGCATTTGAAAGCTCTCTGGAATGAAATGAAAGTTAGCTGAGAGTCATAACTGGCAAACAGCATGATGAAACCATATGCAGCTTTGAAGAGAGCATTCTCAGATCTCCTGGGTCAACTACCAGTGAGTGATGATCAACCAATAGTAAAGACTTTTGATGCCATTCCAATGGAGACTGGAGATTTCACATTGAAAGAGCTGCAGGTATCAATTAAAGCATCTCAAAACAATAAAGCTGCTGATTTAGATGAAATCCCAGCAGAAGTTTGGAAAATATACTGCTTGAATGAAGAACTCCTGACTATATGCAACGAAACTTTTCATGGCGATGTACCAGAAATATGGGCCAAGGGTAGAATTCTCTTATTCCCGAAAAAAAAGAGATTTAGGTTTCACTGCAAATTACAAAGGCATACCGTTATCCTCAGCAGCTGTGAAAATCTATAGGAATGGTGCCGGATTTTATGCTTTTTTTCTGATGCATTCTTAATAAAGTGAAACTTTTTTTCTACTTATAGCATGGTGATTGTTATATGGACTTGTCACACAGCACCACCCATAATAATTGTTAACTGTTTTTTTTTACAGGTTGGGAGAGGGGGACAATTAGATATTGGGGAGGACAAGTTGATTTACTGAAGTACTTGACCGACCCCAGGACAACTGGAAATTGGAATTTCTAGCTTTCTTTCTTTGTCTGTCTTTTTTTTTACATATATATATTGTGTGTGTGTGTAAATCACACACACACACACACACACACATTTTTTTTCAGAACCAAGAAAATTTGGAAGGGGGCATACCAGTATCACCTGTCACCATCAGGGTTTAGATTACCATATTGATGATTCCTGTTTAAAAAACAAAAAGTCTCACATTTTCAAATGGAAAATCCCCTCCAGACATGGAAACGATTCATCACTCTTTTTCAAAGAGAAAAAGATACGGTCACGTTTCAGTGTTCCAAAATAAATTCAAATTAGTGCCCTACTAAGCTGATGATTATCAATAAATATTTAGAATTTGAGAAAACAAATGACAAAAGATTTAGAACCGTTCTCTGCCAAATGAAACATTGTCTTTGAATGTTTCTCTGACATATGATACAGTTGACTGTGGTAGTCTTTTTAGTCATCAGCAAGAAGTTCTGGGCCAAAAACAGGCCCTCTCTCAGCCTGTTGTTCAACTTGGTCCTCTTGATTTTGCAGATGCTGTGGATGATGACATGCAGTAAACTCCTCCGGGATGCTGCTGATGCTTTCTTTAGTCTGGGGGTGTTCTTCTCTCTTACAGCGGCCAGAGTATCTTCATTCACATCCACAAAACGGAAATTTCCCTGGTTGAATTTTCAAGCAGTATTTGCGACAGCTGTTTAAGCCCAAGGTTTGTCAAAGAAATGTGTCCAAGGGATAAATGCACAACATTGAATTGGACGTGTTTACATTCTGTGTCCTTTTGTGCAAAATCCTCTGCAGCAGCGGAGGCAGAGAGAGAGGGGGGGTCTCTCAAACACTTTTGAGACACATTTGTGCTCACATTTTTTATGTGCTGTCCAAGATTCTGTCAAAGAGACTGAGCATTGTCATAAAAGCACCAAAAGTCTGGGCCCAGTGGACATCTGCTGTGATGAGAGTCCATGTCTGTAGAGGTGCAGTGAAACCAACTTGCCTAAATGGCATTACCCAAGTCTGGTTCTGTTGTGTTCGGTTGTGTTTCAGCTGTTTAATTTGGTTTTCCAGAAGTTGTTCTTGAGTCTGGTGCACTTGGGCAGCTTCAGGCGACCTCATACACACTACATACACAAACACAGGTTATATACATTGTATGGTCCGGCTAAGCACAAGTAACAAAATGAAATGCCCCCACATACCCGCTGTCCCCGCCACCATTACCTACCAACAACCAACTAGAGGAGAAAAAACACTAGGTGTATACACACACTCTCTCTCTCTCTCTCTCTCTCTCTCTCTCTCTCTCTCTCTCTCTCTCTCTCTCCTCTCTCTCTCTCTCTCTCTCCAGCACAGTTCCTCACAATAAACAAAACACATACCTGAATTGAAATGCTGTTATTTTCTGAGTTGTTTCATAGAAATTTTGCAGTACCATTCTCCTTTGCCTTGTAGTTTATACCATTCTCCTTTGCCTTATAGTGGTTGCACTAGTTCTCTGACTTAAGCTCAGTCATCCAAAAATTCCTGTAGCGCTCAGTGAGGTTTTCATTTTTTTGTGTCTCTGACAGTTTGATGACCGAACATACCAGTCTTTAATATGGCCACTCATCACTTCTGTCACGACTACCATACCATAATAAGAGAGACAGCCATACTGCTGAATTGTTGAATGGTACATTGATTCATAGAATCCCGTCTTCAGTGACCCAAGCAGTGTCCCAGCAGTCTACAGTTTGATCAGAAGAACGTTGAACTGGGACCATTTTGTGTACATTGTTGTACACAATATCACAATATTGTACAAGTTGGTGAAGAATTTTTACAGGTGTTCAGCAGTCATAGAGACTTTGTTGAGGACTGTATATGCACTACATACTCTTGTGGAGAACGCTACAGGCCTTTGATTTCCATTAAAGAGCTCATCACATCTGACACTATCAAAAGCCCTTGGAGAGTGTCGCCCATCATACGATTCAGTTGACCAAAATCAAGCACCATTCATGCTGTTTGAATATGTTTTGACTTTTATAAGTGTTGGTGCTTTGATTGAACCCATTCACAAGCCCTGTCATTTTCTTTTTTTTATAGCTGAAGCGGACTCTGGAATATGTTTACAAAAGCTGCCAGCAGCTTTGGCTTTGACTGGTGATGAGTGATTGATTTCAGAACCTGGTAATGAAGTCTCATCTTCTTCAGCCTTGAATCTTTTTGCCTAGTGCAATTTCATAGTTCGAGATGCTTGTCCTTTGAAGTATACCCGAATCGAGAGAAAAGAACAGAAGTTTACTTTTCTCTTGCAAAGATAAGAGCTAGGGTGTTCACACAAAGTGCTTTGATGTTGTAACTTCACACATCTCCGAGTTGGAAGAAACAAACCAACTGAGCAGATTCTAGATTGGATGTTTTGAGGTGACCAATCAGGATCAAGCTTATGAAGCAGAAGACAAAGTACCTGAGTTGTTCTTTGGTCCTTTCTACTCTGAGAATAGGCTTCACAGATGGCGTTGACATCATAAGAAAACATGGTGTTCCCTCCACAATTAGACTGGCCCGTGTCCTTGTTGCAGAGAAGCATTCATGAGTTTAAAGCGGGAGAACAGCACAACTGACATTTTCAACAAAAAGTAAACACTGGGATGACAAAATATCTTTATTTCCACCTTTTCAGCATTTGCATAACAATTCAACAGGAAGTGAAGTGTACACATATATTTCTTTAATGCAAAATAAAAGCAAACCCATCATCAACGCTTAAACATGTTTCTGAACACAGTAACCATTTAAATGATAAGAAATAGTAACATGCTTAAAAAAAATTTTTTTTATAGGGTATAATCTATAATATTCAATAGAGTGCTTTAAGCACATCAGAAAGCATTTCACAAAAGCTTAAATCAACATAGGCTGTATCCAGCATCTCTCTTCCCCTCAGTCATCATCCCCACCCCTATCCCCTGCCTGCGAGAAAACCCATCAGAAACATTAATGATTTTAACAGATCACCAGACATACATGTATGCAGTCATGCATGCATGTACATAATGTACACTCGCGCATGCTCTTGCATGCGTGCACACACAAGCACTAAAACGCACACACACACATCAGTTAGAAACTATTTCAGGAAAGAAGATTTCAGCCTGTCGGGTCTTTAGCTGAAATAGATGAGGATAGAAGTCAAATTTGTTCTCTATGCTATAAAGTGTATTATGCAAGAGGGGGGAAAAGGGTGCTTTCTTTGCTGCTTACTGTCATGTCTCTGTCTTGCAGGATGTGCATTTATCAATTTTGCCAGCAGGGTTTGCGCCATGAATGCTATCAAGGGTATGCATCACTCACAGACTATGGAGGTACGATTTACTCTAGCAAGGGGCTGCAATCAGCATTCATCCCCTTCCTTCTACCTCCTTGCCCTTTTTTGTTGTTGTTGTTTTGTTTGTGTTAAGGTTTGTAACAAAAGTTGACAGGGATACAAAAATGTCCAACTTTTCCAGTTTAGAAATGTTTGTTTTACATTCTTCTCTGCAATGTTTATTTGTTCAGATATATACATATTTCTCTTCTTTTTTATTTTTGTTAATTTTTTATTTTTGCTGTCCCGTCTTCTTTGCCACCTTAGTTGCATTGCACCCACACTGCCCATTCCGACCCATGTCCACAGCCACAGCCTGGCCTGGCCTGCCGCAGCCCCGGCACTGGCAATTCACAGGGAGGATTGGGTGTCATGTGGTCAAGAGGCAACCCACTGAAGGAGACACTGCAATGCTGCCAAGTCACTTCGGTGGTGTTCAGTGTGCCTGTTCTGATCTAACATACGCACTACACCACCTACTAAGCCCCATACTACCACAATGATTGCTTAGTCGCAGAGCGGGCGTGAATGAGCTCTCTTCTGGAGGGTGCTACCATGTCTGTCCAGCGACAGCCCCTTTGAACTTGCCAATACCAGTGACCGTGACAGAATCAAACCAAGGCCATAGACGTGGAGAGGACAACATAACTGAGGTTACCATGAGAGCAGGGCATGAAGAGTCACACTGTTTGAGACACTTTTTTCTTTATTGCTGATTGATGAGGATAATGAAGAGGATGATTCTATGGATTTCCATTCTGGTCTGAGACTGCATGACAGGGCTGTACTCCACGCTTACTTTCATAATATATCCTGGCGTCAGCCAGGCCAGAGAGATGCAGTCACCTGCAGTGTTAATCAGAACACTCTCAAAGATGCATCCATTGAGTGGAAACGTGACTGTGTAGTCCCAGTCTTCCCAGTTGAGCTCGTACCAAACGCGGCTTTTGGTAGGAGCCGGTCAGGATAGAAAAATCCCACATGGCTCTGATGGGAATCAAACACAGGACCTCTCAGCCACGGCGTCTGGCTGCATTTTTGTTTTCACTTTAGTTAGTTAGATTGAATTTAGTTCAGTTTTTATCATTAAAAACAAAAGGATTTCACTTGCCCATCTTTGCTGTAGTTGAAATGATGCCTGAGGGTTCGGTTCTCTTCAAGCCATGATGATTCTTGGTTAGGTGATCACTTAAAAAGCAGTATCAGAGTCAATATCAAGTTGTAAATTTATCTTGTAACTAAAAAGGCACAATAGCAAGAGTTGAATTGAAGGTGATTCTGTGAGAAGTAGAACAGGTGGAAGTCTTTTTTTGTTGTTGTTGTTCAGACCACAGAAGATCGGTTCTAAGACAAATTAGTTACGGAGTCAAAACTTGGTACTACACAGGTAGCTAGGTACGCAGAGAGACTGACTTGCAGATGTAAGTTGACATTTACTGACTTGTACCTGAAATACAAGGGTAGTAGATCAAGTCGAGTCAAGAACACTTTATCTATCTCCAAAGATAAATTAAGAGTGGCCATAAAAACATGTCTGTCACCCTGTGGATCTATATATCGCAAATCACACGCACCCATCCACCCACCCACCCACTCAACACACAGAATGCATACACGCACGGGATCTCAATGAAAGTTCAGTTTTGATTCAGGAGTTTGGTGGGATTGGGAACGAAACTGTTTTTAGTTCTATTTGTTTTGGAATTTGGAAATTTCATCCAGATGGAAGAACATTGTAGTTTTTTGAAAGAACATGAGAACTGTCGACAGCAATGTTCACAGCTTTTTGTGTGACGTGACATTCATACAGTTTATCTACCTGTCCTTGGTTTTTTTTTTTTTTTTACCAATAGTCTTTCTACATGTATTCACCACTGTTTAAAATGTTTTTGCTTTTCACACTAAGATTTCCAAACCAGCATAAAAAAAAACCCAGAGGACAGCACTGATTTTACAAAACAACAGTAAAACATATTTAAGATGTCCTTTTTAATAGCAAGAGATGGAAGTTCCTGAAGACGGATACTGAATAGTTTATTGTTGTTGGAAAACTGGATATTGTTGGTTACCGTATGCCTTTTCCACCAATACTTAAAACTGAAAATCGCATTTTGTGGTGTGCTTGAAAAGTACTTGTAAATCAAGATTTTTATGTAGCAGTAGATGTTTTAGTGAGAAAATAACAAAATTGTACAGGGAATGAATTACTAATTTTAAAAAAAATCAAACTTCGTTTTGTATAGACCTGCCAAAAGTGCTCACTTCTTTGTTTGCTTTTGACAGGATTCTGGGGAAGTGAATGAATAAACCCAGCAGAACATGTATAGGGTCATACATTATATGATAAAGTCCTTTCATTTTTATGTTCAAAAGTACTTGGAAAAATCATGATAGGGTCCCGGAATTATTTAGTTTGGAAGTCCAAATAAACCCTGATTTATTAACAAATGGAAAGACAAGGGGTCAGGTATGCAGACTGGTGCATTGCTGGTTGATTTGTTTTGAAAATGTCTGTATTATTATTTTCTTTTTTTTAGAACTTTTTAGGATTCATATTTGAAATCTCTCTCTCTCTCTCTCTCTCTCTCTCTCTCTCTCTCTCTCTCTCTCTCTCTCTCTCTCTCTCCTCACACACACACATACGCAGAGTAGTCAGGAAAGTTTTAGGATCCCATCACACATCATCATATATTTCAGGATTGGTGGGATGCATTGGATGCTGAAAATACAATTCATAGTTCAGGATGGGTGAAATTGCGTCTTCACAGTTTCAGGATTGGGGATGCTTTCCCATTTGTTCTCTTAGTAATGTTTGACATGCATAAAAAAAAAAAAGAAAGAAGGAAAAGAAGAAAGTCTTGCTCAGGGTCTTTTGGCTGGTTTGTTATACTGCCAGTTTCCACTTTTTCTTCAGTGGAATTTTTTGTCTTGCTGCCATTTGCACTATACAATGAACGCAGTGTCACAGAGCAGACATTTACAGTAAAGCAAAGGGATGCTACACTCTTCTTCTTTGGGTCCTGGACACAAGTTTAGTTGCGTGTTTCGATTCACATCTCTGAGTGAAATGTGGCAGCATGGACAGGCACAATTTGTTGACTTTTCCTGTTCCACTTGATTGAGTGAGAGGAGAGGACTGATTCCCACTTAGGCACTGTGGCAACCGGCGCATGACAGCATGGCACACAGGTATGAAATGTGACGCACCATTTTGAAATTTCATGTGAAAATGTCGTGCGCGTAGGCAGTCTGAAACCCTGTGGGATGTCATCACTGTTTTAACAGTGTTTTCTCATTGTTCCATCATCACTGAGGAACGTAGGTATGTGTAGAACGCATACACAGTCATACAGCGCTGTACTGTCAGGTTGAATGTTTTAAAAAAAAGACGGTAAACTCACTGGAATCAAATCACATTTTTGTCTTCACAAGGCAGCAACTTCAGTTTTGTCACTGGCCATCACAAAGAAAGCACTCAAGATTAGTTTTCAGTTGTAACATTGAAAACTGGAACCAGGTGGCAATTTTTTTATCTGATGAATTATTGCCGTTGGTAAATTTAGTTGGTTGTAAATATCAGCAGATTATTGCAGTGATGTGTAATGTCAAGAAAAAACAAGAAAGAAATTTTAAAGCAAGGCTGTAAACCAATTCTAAAGTGTGTGTGTGTGTGTGTGTGTGTGTGTGTGTGTGTGTGTGTGTGTGTGTGAGTAAACTATCCAGCTTGAATTAGCTGGTTTCAGTGAGGCATCCAGTTTCATTTTGTATAGTTGGTTTCAGTCCTGCATAAGATTTATTGTTGATAGTATTGGTAAAATTTTGTGTAAGGTGCATTCTGCTGTGCTAGAAATTAGTTTAGCATGAGAGCCTAGAAAAATATCTTCTTTTTTTTCCCCTTAAAACTTCCCCACAAATTTTCTGTGCCATTTCACCAGAATGGTTTTTCACTCTGTGAAAAATTGGTTTTAATGACAGTACTATATGACTTTTTTTTTATAACTCTGATTTGCCATTTCACTGATGTATTGTATCTTATGGAGTGATTTAGAACTTTGTTGTACCTTTCTGTTTCAGGGCTGTTCTTCCCCCTTAGTGGTAAAGATAGCAGACACACAGAAAGAAAAGGAACAGAAGAAGATGCAGCAAGTCACATCCAACCTGCTCATGCAGATGGGCAATATGGGGCTTTAGGGCCACAGTACCTAGCTGTAAGTACTTCTGTGAACATTTTTGCAGTCATCAGAATCAAATCCTGTTTTAAAATGACCGTGATCCATGAGGGAAGATTAGTTGTCCATGCCTTGTGGATGAAATTTGTTCATCTCTGCAAAATAATCTAGAACTTAGACTTAAGAGAGTTCTTTTATGTGTGTGTGTGTGTGTGTGTGTGTTTTTTTTTTTTTCTGTCCCAACCTCTATGCCACCTCAGAGGCAGTGCACCCATGCCGCTCATTCCGACACCCCATCCACAGCCACAGCCCGGTCGGCCCCGCCGAAGCCCCGGCACCGGCAATCCACAGGGAGCAGTCAATATCAAGTCGTCAAGAGGCAACCCACCGGAGGAGACACTGCACTGCTGCCGAGTCACTTCGGTGGTGTTCAGTGGCGCCTGTTCTGATCTAACATACGCAGGTCACCGCCTACTAAGCCCCCTACTGACGACAATAATTGCTTAGTCGCAGAGCCGGCGTGAGTGAGCTCTCCCTCCGGAGGGCGCCACCACGTCCGTCCAACGACAGCCCCCATGGACTCGCCGATATCGGTGACCCCGACGGAACCAAACCAAGGCCCAGACGTAGAGAGGACATCGAAACTGAGGTCACCATGAGAGCAAGGCATGAAGGGCCACAGAATTTGAGACATTTTTTATGCTGATCGATGAGAATGAGGATGATTAAGATGATGCTACGGATTTCCATTTCGGTCTGAGACTACATGACAGGGCTGTACTCTACGCTTCCTTTCATAATATATCCCGGCGTCAGCCAGGCCCGAGAGATACAGGTACCTGCAGTGCTGGTCAGGAAATTTGAGCAGCACTCTCAGAAACGCATCCATTAAGTGGATGAAACTCGACTGTGTGGTCCCAGTCTTCCCAACTGAGTCCGCAGCTAACTCAACTCTGGGTAGGAGCCGGTCGGGGCAGAAAAACCCACATGACTCTGATGGGATTTGAACCCACGACCTCCCAGCCGGGAGTCCGCGACGCTAACCACTTCGCCACGGCGGCTGGTTGTGTGTGTGTGTGTTTTTGTTTGTTTGGTTGTTTTTCCATTGAGGTGTTATAGAAAGAAAAGTTTCTTGGCCAGAAATAATTATAATCAAATTCAAAATCATGGTGCAAATTCTTGTTGAGCCTTTTCAGTGTTTTTGATGAATTTGAGTCTCCACAATAACTACACATTTGGTACTTTGCAAACAGGATGAGGAAGATCATGTTGCCCTTATAATTGTGTATCTGTGTGTGTAGATTTGTGCATGCTTAATGGTATGTTTATCATCAATTCTTCTCTAAAGTTAGGGACAATGAATTAAGGTGGAATGTCTGTTGTCGACAATATTACAATTTTCCACATAACGCTTTTTTGAGAGCTCACATTGAACAGTTGTCATGTTCCCCTTTTATCTCGTGTGGGATTTGGAGACGGTGATAAAGTTATGACAATATTCCATCCAGTGACAGCTGCAGAAAGCCACTTCAGATGACTTGATTTCCCTGAAGTTGTAGTATGGCTGCCTTAATGGCAGGATTAAAAAAAAAACGGTCATATACACAAAACTCCACTCCCTTTGTAAAGTAGTTGGGATTAATCCTTGCCTGTTGATGCAGGGAGTGTCCGCAAGAGTTATCAGCCTGCCTACGTGGAAAGAAAGATAACTTGGTGTTGAGAACAAACTTTGTACATCAGAGACAAGTGCAAGGAGAAATAGTTTGTGGAGGGCAGAAAAGAACATTTCGCCAAGATATAAAATAAAGGCAACTCGTATCCTTAACCAAGGAAAGAACTTGCATGTTAATTAAGGGGAGGTCAGCCAGAATTACTGAGAGGATACTCGGTGATTATAGACAAGAAGGTCAGAATTTAGCACCCCTCTGTGTAATTTTTGTTGGAGCCTTTTAATTTTGAAAGGCGTGTCCATTGCCAGGTATGATTAAGGCTCTTGTTTGGAAAGTTAAGCATGAAGAAAATGCGCTGTGTAGTTTGTTAGGCTACATTGGTAATGATGAAATAAATATATTGACAACGTAGTGTTTCATGCATGTGTGACTGCATTTATTTGCCAGACAGAGACCTTATGGATAGTTGTCTTATTGTCGTGTACCTCTGTGTTTCAGTTTCTGCAACAGGCAGCAGCTGCAAATAACATGGGTGGTAACTTCAACATGGGCAATATGGGCAGTAAGTGAATAATGTGGCTATTCATGTGCGTATGTTGTGTGTCTTTGCCTGTGTTCCTGTCTCTGCCTCAGTGACATTTGTCTGTCTGTGTTTAAATGTACATGTGGATGTACTGTGATTCCAGTGCTTGGTAACTGATGAAGAAGAAGAAATACTTTATTGCATTAGTTTGTGTACATTGTAATTTAGTTGGTGGGCATTTTCATGGACACCATTGTGATCTTTTTTTATTTTTTTATTTTTTTACTTTTAACTCATCATTTAAAATCTTCCTTTTCCATCTGTCAGCAAAATAATCTCAGGCCGGTTATTCTTTTAGTTCTTCACCATTACCTGAAACAAAGTCAGGAAAAAGTGGTCCTTAAATTCAGAGTTTATACCTAAATATTTTCTCTAAAGATGTCTCGTCATTAGTCCATGATTCCGTAGACCCATCACCTACCTCTGTAACTGCCTCTCTCTTTTTTTGTCTGTTGATTGAAATAATTTAATGGCTTTTAGCTGGAGGTTGGGGAGGAAGGAGGGTGCCTTCAGACAAAAAACTTAGCACTTGTTCATCCCACACTCCACTCCTTTGTTGAGACGTTTGTGGTTGGTGTAAAATTGGAATTGAATCCACACTCTAAACAGCGGAATTTGATTGACACAAGTTCGTAAACAAGCAAGAGTGTACTTCCAGATGCTTTGAATGCAGTGGGGGTTCAGCAGCTCTTAGCCGCCGCCGCTGCAGCCAGCAACAACCCTGGTAAGTTGGTTGTTGTTGGAAAGGCCTCGGATTTGACAAACTGACTGTCCTTGGAGCTTATAAATCACACAGGATCCCAACTGTGCTTTGACGGGAGGTTTACTGTCTTCAGGTTGACAAGCTGTGTGTTTTGTTTTGGTTGTTTATTGATTTTCTTTTTTGGCTTGTTGTTGTTACTGTTGATAGAGTTGAATGCTGTGAAGTCCATTCTGCTGTTTTCAAGTCATACTGTGGATGAGACGGACTCGGTTGGTTCTTCATGTTTTGAAGTATCTGTGTGTTCAAATCCAGGGTGTGAGAATTGCAAGAATCCTACCACTCCATTGGTAAACCATTTGTTTGAATTCAACGGAACAAAATGAAAATAGTTTCCACTTCATCTGCCTGTTTTTCAAAACGTATTGTTACTTTGTATGATTCATGGATGATATGTTCGGTGACTTACACTTCCTCTTGCATTTCAGTGTATTGGGTACAAATGAGAGAGTGATAATAAAAAGAAATAGCATTTGGTTTAAAGTGAATGTGTTTACACTTTGAATTTACTTGCAACAGAAATGTTTTTTCTCCTGAGTTTTGTAAAAAGACAGCTTTTTGCTTTAAACAAACAAACAAAATTTGTGTCGTGTACTTCAGCTGTGTGCGCTTTTTGTGAAGAGGTGTAACAGAGAAAGCATTCTTGCCTTGTTAGTAAATGTTTCACTGCTTAGTATAGTTGTTGGAAGGTAAATTCAGTTGATGTTAAGGTTTTTTTGTCACTTTGGACAACAGGGTTATTAGCTGCCCTGGCAGGGCTAGGCTCTGGGAATGCCAATGCTTTATGCAATAGCAACACAACCAGCAGGGTCAATTCAAACAGCAACTCTGCAGGTACCACTCATCGCTTGTGTGGTTTTCATTTCACTCTACATATGTTGCAAAGCTGCCAGTTCTCCCCAGAACATTTGGACTTTCCCAATATTAAACATCAGTAAGGAGATCATGAAAATTGTCTGATTGTCCAGAAAAGAAAAGGAAAATAATATATTGAAATTTTTTTTTTCACATTGTGCCAGTATTAGGCAAACTGAAGCACCAAAACAAGCTCAGTTGATCTGCTGCACATGTACCAGAGGAAGTTACTTCCAATCAGCAGTGCCGCTGAAATCCAAGCTATTGCGGTTGAACCCTGAAAAGAAAAGGCAAGTGATGTTTGGGTTCTTGTTGATAAATATGACAAAGATGAAACAGTTTGCTAGTGTACAGACCATTCTGTTGTGACAGAAACATATTGTGTGAGATGTTGCATGGTGTATCTGCGAAGTGCACAAGAAACATTGAAAAAGAGAAAGATGTAAGATATCCAGGATACTTCTCACTTCACAAATGCAGTTCACTGCCATTGTGTGTATAGTTTGCATAGGCATTTAAAAAGATATGTCCCATCTTGTCCCCAGACCTTTGAAAGGGGCAATACCCAGCTGTCGGCCTTAATGCAGCCTTCATTCCCCCCTCCAGCTCCAGTACTTGTAAAGAATTTAGTTCCTTGAAGATTGGCAGCTATGCACTTTGATTTGGCCATTTTCTAGTCTTGCTCCTGCAGCAGCTGCTGCTGTGTGTTTGCTTTTGTTTTGTTTTATTTGAAGAGCTTTTCTGCAGTCTGCGTGTTGTTTTTCTTTTGAGTGTGATAATAGTCTTGGAGTTTATATGTATCGATGTTTATTTTGCATGAATTGGAGAGTTTGGTTCTTGACTTATATATATACTCTCTCTCTCTCTCTCCCCCCTCTCTCTTTTTGAATGTAAATTGAAATAAGTGAACTCAAAAGTAAATAAATTGGGTTTAGGCAGAATAAAAGCATGCATATGTCTGTCCAAGACAATTTTAATTCCCTTTTTTGGGGGGGGAGGGGGGGGGGCAAATTACTTATACTTGATTTAATTTTGAGTCGATGAGTTAAAGCTAACAGCACTATTGAAACAGAACGTGCGTGCACACACACACACACACACACACACACACACACACACACATTTTGTATGATGCCGCTTACAAATAAGATACAACATAAGATTGTAATATATACACTCTTTAACTCCTCAACTACACGGTTAATTGAAGTGTCCAAAACTGGACAAATATGACCACGTCAACACTGGAAAATGTGCTGAAACGAAGACATCATTCAAAGGACTGCTTCCAACTTCATCAGATACACCTCTAGTGCAGAGACACTATTGAAGAACAGAAAACTAGTTCCACTGGACATGGTGAAATTACTGTAATTCTTTGAAAACTGTTACACACTGAAAACCGTATCATAAACTTATCTCTTAACACACTCCACACACACACACACACACACACACACACACACACACACACACACACACACACACACACACACATATATACACACACCCACACACACACACACGCACATACATACATTTTCACACACACACGCGCGCGCGCGCGCGCAAGCATAAACACACGCGCACACACACACACACACACACACTCACAAATGGTTGCACACACCCATACCTCTTTCATCATACACTCTTATCACTACAAACTGTCTGAAATCACTTCATGTGGGAAGACGTTAAACGGAAGAACAACACACACACACACACACACACACACACACACACACACACACACACACACACACACACACTCTCTCTCTCTCTCTCTCTCTCTCTCTCTCTCTCTCTCTCTCTCTCTCTCTCTCTCTCTCTCTCTCACACACACACAGAGGAAAGAAAGAAGAAATTTTTTTTTTTTAAAGAGGCAGTATGTGTGATTGGAAAAAAAATTTAACAAGAGTAAGAACGAGAAGACAGGATCATTCATCAAGATTGTTACAGTCTTTTCTTCGCAAAAACCAGTAAACGAATCGAGACAAAACTCGCAAAGATGGAATGTGCTCCTGAATGTTGAGGAATTACTTGTTTAGTTCCAGAGCTATTTTTGTTTAATATACATTGGTATGAAATTGGCATTTCTGTAGAATAGAGACTGGTGCTAGGAATGTATGCCAAATGGAAAGGTTGGCAGTGAAAGGGTTAAAGTACAGATTTCTTTCAGATATTATGTTGTTGAATTTAAAATGCCCCACCTTAGCCAATGAAAAAAAGTTGATGGTGAAGAAAATGTTGAATGCAGGATTAAGAAAAAAAATATCCTCACTCCTCTCCCGAAGACTCCGTTGATGTTTGAGAAGCCAAGTCCCTGTTGTTATTAGCAACTTTAAACCAACATGTAAGTATCTTTGAGAGAGAGAGAGAGGGGTATCAGACATACATGGTATTGCTTAACTGGGCATAGAAACTTTGAATTTACCACAGAAAAGAAATTGGAATTTTTCTTTCAATGGAATGATACCTCGTTCTCCCCTCCAACCCTACAGACACTCGCAAAAAACGTAATATAGGTAGATATGTGAATGACAGTTAGCTGTGGATATCAAGTTATTAATATCGCCAAGTTTATTCAGATTTAGCACAAAGAAAAAAAAAAGTTGTTATATACAGTAAGATGGCCATCATAAATAGGTTTGGTATGTCGGCTGGATTTGTTGTTGTTGCTGACATGCGTGATGCCGACAGTCCATAGTGCACAGTGTTCTCTTTTATGTCTGGACCTTTACGTCGAATCAAGATTCCCTCCAGGAAAAAGAGGAAATCTCCCATTCCCATCACTACCTCTTCCCCTCCTCATCGTTTGAAAATTATTAACCTTTCCTTCAAAATGTTGCAGTCAGAGTGATGAAAGTCTGCGTATTAAGTGCTTACAGTCCACTTTTTCCTCTGACCAGTACCATTTGTTCACCTTTTGTCGACTTACAGGATCAAAAACGTGACTTGCGCTACGCAATGAATTTTTTTCCATAGATGTGCTACGCAAACAAATTTTCTTCCATAGATGCCAACATGCACAGCTTGTATTAACACATTGTACGAGCAGTTGCTGTTTCAGCCTTCAGTACTTTAGATGGCAATATAATTGCGTACTGTTTCAGGATTTGATGGCCCATTGAAGATCAGAAGAATTCGTTTTCTGTTACCTTTAGTTTTTCTTTTTTCTTATTGTCTGGGGATGAAAGTTTAGGGAAAGCAGGAAAAGAGTGTTGGGCAGATAACAGTGGCTACAACCCCACCACCACCCCACCCCAGGAGCCACTGCCTGTGGCTCCTGAGCAGGATAATGTAGGGTAAGCAATCTACTACAGCTTCATGAGTTTTGTGAGTGTGGTGATCAACACAAATTAATAGAGTTCAGTGCATATGTTTATATCTATAGCTTGCCTCTGACTATTCATTGTGTTTGAGTCCTTTGTCACTGTCATACCCAACATCTGTATCTCTTGTGTTTGTGTTTTGATGTTCTCTACTGCTTAAAGGTCTACTTTAGAGATTTTCGATAATTTGTTAAAAACAGGTCTACATGTCATATAACTACAGTATGGTATTCATTTTTCAAAAAAAGTCGCCGGAAGAATTTAATAGATAAAAAACGAGTTTTGCACACCTGTTCAAACCCCGCGCGGTAGACCGAAAACCGTGACGTCACTTGATGGACAGGCCGTCAGCCGCGACCTACACAACAAGCCAACGCCAAGTGAAATCAACACGAGTTGCGATGCCCCACAGCCTAAAAAGTCACGAGGGGGTGGCAGATATTGTGCTGTAGGCGTGTGCAGCAGCTCAGCAGGAGACGGATATTCTTTGCACACATTTCCATCTGATCCAGATACTCGAAAGAAGTGGATTCGGTTGGTGCAACCATGCCGGGCCACCAAGTTATTTTTACCACGTCAGTTTCAGCTGGACCACGGAAACGAGCTGTCTGTCGGACTCGCTGTCTGCTTTGGAGGCCATAGCTGGCCGCAACCTTCAGCATCCAGAACTTTTAATTTTTTTTGAACTTTTTAGCAATTTGAAGGCGGACGGTTACAACATTACTCTTGCTTGGGTTCCTGGTCATGTTGGCATCGGCGGGAACGAAATGGTTGATCGTTTAGCCAAGAACGCCACAAGAGAAAAACTGTCCAACATTTATATCCCCTGCTCAGATGTGAAACCGAAAATTAACGATTATGTGAGAGACCTCTGGCAGGAGGATTGGAACACACAGACGAATAACAAACTCTTTCAGATCCGTCCAAACCTTAAGGAGTTCCTCCCATCTACGTCGGGAGGTCGTAAAGAGGAAACGGTTCTGTGCCGGCTGCACACCGGCCATTCGTATTTTACCCATTCTTACCTTTTAAAGAGTGAAGAAGCTCCGTGGTGCATTCCATGTCATGCGCCACTCACAGTGAAACATGTTCTTTTAGAGTGTTGGGACTTGCACGATGTGAGACACAAACATTTTACAGCGGAGTCCATGAAGATCCTGTTCAGGGATGTCCCGCCTGACGTGATCCTTGAGTTTTTGAGAGAGATTAACATTTTTCATCTGATTTAAGATTTTACGGCAGAAAGATTTTTAACAAAGTTTCTGGTGCGTTTGTAGACGAGGTCATTTAACGAGATGTGTGAAAGTTGTTTTTTTTTTTTTTTTTTTTTTAAATGACTGGTGAGTTGATTTTAACGTGGTGACAGCCCTGATGTGGCCCTTTGCGGTCGGCTGGGCTATAAGCAACATTATCTTATCTTATCTTACCGACAATTGCCGAGCCCGTTCGAGTGGATCAAAAACTTCGTCTGCATTGTGCGCGTATACTTTGAAGGCGGAGTGGTAAGCTCGTACAGATGAGTACGATAGTCGTACGTTTATTCTGTTCTTATCTATGGACAGATCACACTTGTTAAATTGAATGAACACGTTAAGGCTTGAGGAAGGAGAATCTCCGCTCGCCGTCCACGCGTGATCGCATCAAGAAGTCAGTCGGTAGCCTCCCTCGAGACTTCGGTAAAGTCCGTACGCCTTCGGAATGATGTGTTCGGGCGTCCAGCTGGAACTGAATAGCTCGTTTCCGTGGTCCAGCTGGAACTGACGTGGTAAAAAGAACTTAGCGTTCAAACTGATAAGGTAAAGGCCTTGCAGAAACATCCCCAGAGTTACATTGGCTGTCGCAATCATAGTCACTGCTTTTACATGATAAATTAAATACCGATCGGGATGTGCAAGAACCATCAGAATCGCTTTCTGTCGCCGTTGGCTTGTTGTGTAGGTCGCGGCTGACGGCCAGTCCATCATGTGACGTCACATCCAAGAGTAGTTAAGCCATGTCAAGATTTAGTTGATTACCTCCCATTTTCCTGATTACAGGTAAAAATGCCCACTTTCGCGGATCGATTTCGTGTGATCGGGAGAGAATCGGATGTTTGTTTTATCAATTTATCAAACATTTCATATTTCTGCATAAGCTGACCAATTATCGAAAACCTCTAAAGTAGACCTTTAATTGCTTGCTTGCTGTCCAGAAAAAAGGGGGAGGTGGAGGGAATTGGGGATGCATTTTTATGAGATGAAAAATGCAGACTTGCACCAGTTTCAAAAGAGTCAGAAAGTTATATCTGCCAGTGGAAATATTAGTAGGTAGGGACTGATACACTGACTTCCATGAACTTTTTCCTGTACAGATATGTAGGGATGGGGAGGGGTGTGTGACAAAAAAGAAACGTCAGTGTTTATACTGCTGGAAAGTTTTCTTATTCTGCTTAAATATTTATTTGTCATGTGAAAATTCACAGTGCTGATGTCCAGTTTCAAATTCATCATCTTGCTTATCAGATCCTGTATCTGCCATTCCTTCCAAATGTGCACCAGTTGGTTCATTCTTTGGCCAAATTCATTTGTCAAAATCAGTAATTTTTCTTTTTAATATGGGTGATTACTCTTGCTTATGGCCAGTAGACTTGCTTGAAAACATAACCTCTATGATGATGGTAATAAAGTGCAGATGCTGTCGCTGCCACTGAGAAAATAAAGTGCAGATGCTGTCGCTGCCACTGAGAAACTAAAGAAAGGAAGATTACTCTAGACCAGTACTGTACTGTACTCCATTCAGTTAGAGCATCTTCATCGTGCTTTGTCATGCTTAATACATGTGCCTTGATTTGTTTATGGGAGTGAAAATAGCTCTACCTGTTTGTTGATAACACACACACACACACACACACACACACACACACACACACACACACACACACACACACTGGGAGAAAATATAAGTGAAGCATCCTGGAAGTTACTGTGGGGCGGAATGTTGTAAGTGTTGCTTTTAACCTGTAAAACGGCAAGATTTAATCCTTGAAAGCAGCATCCACTATTTTCTGTTTTCACCTCTTCATTGCATTGCTCACGCACTATGATGTGCCAGGGCGTAAACAATGGCAGATTAGTACTTTTTTTTTCCCCTCCATGTACTTAGAAGCATCATTTATGGGAATCCATGTAGGCTATGTACTCGACAATTTACAGGCTGGGGAACTCTCAGCAGATTGCTGTTTTCAGCAGATGGTTTCAGAGGGGCTGGGTGTTGTTTTTCAGGGTAGGGAGGAGCTGACAAGCAAGCATGTGCTATTTTGGCCAGTTCAAACCCAGTTTAGTTTTTCAGCTACACAGCGACATCATGTTTTGCTTAACGGCCTGTTTAGTTTTCTCTCTGTTGGTGTTCTTGTGAAGCAAGTTAACTTGAAGTTTGTGTTTTCCCGAAACAAGATGGCAGAGTGAAGGCAGTGCTCATTACAGGAGGTGGGTGAACTTGTGATAGATAGGTGAAGGATCCAACATGAAACATGTTTGTATGACTTAGGAACATTATTAGAAGTCATCTGATTCTTCTGTGTGAGTTTTTTAAATTTTTTTATTGAACAACATAAACATCAGAGGTGATTCTAGAGCGCGGAATTAGCGGAATACCGCTTAAAAAAATCGATAGACGCAAAACCGTAAGCCCAGCGCGGCCGCTGCTCCGCACACAAACAAGAAATGCCGCGCTCGCCAGTCGTGACTGCGCTAATTTTTTTTCACTCCCTTGCCTTTTTAATCTCGCGTCCGCTTGGCCTAGTAATCTACCGAGCGAACCAAGCGAAGCTGTCATCAGCTATGTCAAGGTCAGCCTTGTCCGCATGAGCAGTAGGAACTGAATGTAAACGCATGTCTGTATAGTCAACTGCGATTGGTTGGAAAGTTTGCTTTCAGCCAATCACAGCTCGCGGTACGGCAGCCCTGCGTTTCTGCCTGAGGTTCCATCATGGCGAAACGAGGCACGTTGTTGGATTTTTCTTTTACCCGAGGGGCGAAGAAATCGAAGAGAGGAGGAGAGGCAGATGATTCTTTGGATGTACAAAGCGAGTGTTCGACCGTCACTGAGCAGCCGCCTAGTTATCCTTCAACGAGTGCCAGTGCAGACTGGAGATGTAGATATGCGATCGCAATCAGACTGTCAGTCGGACCGGGTTAGTTCTGTTTCGTCATGCGAGCGGGAATCGGAGCCTGTGTCAAGTTTCTGTGATCATGATGGTGGTTCAGGATTTTCGTCATCAAAACCAGACAGTGTTGTGTCTGCAAGCGACATGCCTGAGACGAGTCGGGGACCGCTTCAGAGACGCTTGTGGACAGTAGTACAGCGAAGCCAGACACAGAGGTTGTCTGCATTAATCCTCTGAATGATTACTAATACTATGATTTAACAATTTATAACACTAGTAGTACCTGCCGTTGAAAAATATAGAAATTATATAGTTAAAATTTAGGCCCCCCTGGGGGCCCCCTTTTTTACACTGAGGGGGCCCTTGGGCCCCCTTTTTTGGAATCCTAGAATCACCTCTGAAACATTCTTAAGTACATGCATATGTATAACATAGTTGTTCTTTTTTTTTTTTAAACAATTTTATTAACTTTTTACAATGTTTTACTCCGTGAAGAAAACAAAAACAGGAAAAAAAGGTAAAAAAACCCCCCATCCAATCAACATCTTCCCAGCCCCAACCTCCGTGAACACCCACCCACTCCCTATCTCCCCATCCACTTCCCCCCCCCCCCCCCCCTTCCCCTTGGCAAGCTGTTGACAAAGTGTTGAACAGACATTGCCTATACATTTATCTGTGTTTTAACATGGTTACAATGTGATATACAATAAAGTATTATTCAATAAATCATGCATATTACAATCATATCAAAGTATATGTATGTCCAGGGAGTACAGAACATAGGTGGACAGACCGATAAATACGTATATACAGTAGGGAAGGAAATACAGACAAAAATGTTGGACAGGATGGGCTGGATGTGAAAGAGCTGAGAGAATGCAGACATTGTGGATTGTTTTCCAACAGTTATAGAAATGAGTCTCATTGATAGTTCTAGTGATAAATTACATTGAGTGAGGGGGAAAAAGTGTCATATGTCATGAAAAGGAAAAGGGTACAAGCAATTACCCCTAGTTATAAGGAGGTTTGATCAAACCAAATAGAGGAGACAAGTGATTCATATGTCAGCCATTCAGTATGGAAATCTGTATAGTTCATGTTTATGTATGCGTTGTTTTTCAATCTTGTATCGAAGTTTTAATGTTTTTGGAAAACATGCTACATGTGGAAGGTTGCTTTTCAGTTTACATGTGTACATACATTGCTTTTGCGAAAAGAATAATGAAGTAGAAAATTCAATCAATAGTGACAGTTGCATCAAATCCTAAAAGAACAAGTGATTCTGCAGGACGTATACTCTGGACATTGGTACATTTCTCTGTTATTAGTTCAGTAAATGTGTCCCAGAAACGCTGAGCATAAGAACATTTACAAACCATGTGGTCAATACTGTCCTTGCACAGCCCACAAAAGATGCACCTGTCATTATTGACAACTCCAATTTCTTTTAAAATATTTGTACGTTAACACTTGTGTACTGTTCTGAGTTGAAACCATTTGAGCTTTATCAGTTTATGTCCGCTCTTTTTTGAGCTAGGAAACATGACTCCCATTCATGAGTTTGAGACAGTTTAAAATCCCATTTTTTGCAACATGGAGCTCTCATGTTACTACCAATCAATATATCATAGTACATCTGAAGGTAATAAAGTGTAATATTAGGTATAGTTTGTTTGTGTTTGTCATTTTGTGCAAGTCTGTTCAATTGTTAAAAAAGTGTCCAGAACTGCATGTTGTAGTGGGAATAGTCTGTTATTGTTTGATTTCTCTCTCTCTCTCTCTCTCTCTCTCTCTCTCTCTCTCTCTCTCTCTCTCTCTCTCTCTCTCTCTCTCCACACACATACACACACACACACACGCACATTCTCTCTCTCTCTCTCTCTCTCTCTCTCTCTCTCTCTCTCTCTCTCTCTCTCTCTCTCTGTCTGTGTCTCTCTCTCTCTCTTTCTTTTTTTCCCATCCTCCAATAAACAGGCTGGCAGGCTGGAGATTTGTCCCTGGATCCAAGGATTTCCTAACCACAAGATTTTCAGAGACAGGAAAAATTAATAGGGGGGGGGGGGGGGGGGGGGATGAGTTGGTGGTAGTCCTGAAAAGAAAAATTTTGAAATGCTTTAAGTGCCCTTAGTCTTGTACTGTATCCAGTTTTTCTAATCCAGGTTTTCATGATTCTATGTTCAAGGCTGTGCCGCCAACAGCTGTAATGGTACATCATTGTACTTCTGCATGCATTAATCAGACCATTTCAATGGCGGCAAGTATGTTGGTGAATGTGATTTATTGAGACATTTTTCAGATTGTGTATCTTAATGTAGGCTTTGTCTTTTGGGAGAAATGGATGTCATGTGTGTCATGAATCGTAAATAAGGGTGAGACTTCAAGGAAGACACAATGGTCCACTGTTGGAGAAGGGAGTGGATTGAAAAGACAACAAAAGTGAGCAATTCTGATGAAGGGTTTTCACCTTGTTTTCAGAAAGTGAACAAGCTGGAAATGGCAGGTTGCCATTCATTCACTTAATTTAAAAAAACTACGCCAGTTGTGGTTTTGATAGTGTTCTTTGAATACATGCACTGCAAGAAGCATGTTTATGCTTCAAGAGCACCAGATTGCAGGCATGGCAGACTTTTTTTTTTCCCCATTTATTACTTTTTTTTTCCTTAAGCAAATGTGTTTGGATTTTATTTTGATAGTGTGACCACTCTGATAAATGGTATGTATTGCGGAGAAGTGTGATGCGCACGATAGTTTGTTCATGATAAAAGATATTGTTCAGTGAGAACTAAGATGCACAATAATTGTGTCCACAATGAAGGATACTGTTCTTTCATTACCAAGATTTATGCACGGCTGCTGAGGCAAACACTTTTTTGTTTGTTTTTGATTTTTGTTACAAGATGAGGGAACTGCAGGCGGAAATCTGAGCATGCATGGATTTTATTTTGACAGTGTGACCACTCAGATAAAGTGATATGTAATGCAGCTAAGTTTTAAAGAGTGAGAAATGTGATGCACTATAGTTTGTCCACAATAAAAGATATTGTTCATTGAGAACTAAGATGCACTATAATTGTGTCCACGATGAAGGATACTGTTCTTTCATTACCAGGGTATATGCATGCCTCACTTTGCAACTAAAACAACAAACAAACAAAAAATGAACAGTCGCCTCCCATCTCCATCAGCGGACAATTGTGCCTTCGTGGAAGTCTTGCCCTTATCGATGACTCACAAGACATTCATTTTCCTCAAAAGACAAAGCCTATGTTTGTTTGATTTTTAACCTCTGTGTGTATGTGTGTGTGTAAAATTATGGATGTCTTTCTTTGTATGTGTCTGTGTATGATAGTGTGTGTGCATGCGCAGTCACTTATACTCTTTTGGTTTCTTTTCTTCCGGCATAGTAATTTGCCTATCACAAAAAGACTGCTAAAGGGTCTTCATAACTGCTTAAATTCAATTTCGGCTTAGTCCCCTTGGATCCCCCACCGGGGTGTTGCCCATAGATCCCACCTTGGCCGAGGTGCCCCTGGACCCCAGCTGTTTCAGAGATTTTTTTTAAGTCATCTGTTCTCCAGCCTAAACAGAGAATAGTCCCGTCATACGTTTGTTTCTTCTAAAATGATTGTAGACTGGTAAAAAAACATTGTGATGGTGATAACTCTGTGTATATGTGTGTGAGATCTGTTTGTATTCATAGGCTTGATGTGACACATATCCTCAGACCTGAGGCCAGATATGTTTTACCAGTGTCACGACCGACCCCTGGAGGTCTGCCCTGACAGGATCAGTTTAGATGGGAGTGAAGGGAGTGACTGACCTCACACGCCTCGCAAGAGCCCACACAAGAAAGATTACGATACGACACCCCATTTATTCACATCAACACACACAATCGCAAATAAATATTTCAACACACGCACCATGCACAATCACAATCAAGCATTCCAACACACACAACATGCACAATCACAATCAAGCATTTCAATATACGACATACACAATCACAATCAAGCATTTCAACACATATGACATATACACAATTATAAACAACCATTTCCAGCACCCATCCCTTTCCACACCATGGAGTGCCTCCACACCCCTGCCTCTCCAAAGTCTACTGGGAGCACCCTGTCGCACTAGGTGCTCCAAACCGGGTCGGTTCTTGAAGAGAGTCGTTCAAGGCCGACACCCTTGACACACACAAACAGACGGTGGAGAGCGCGTCCCGGGGGTGGGGGGGGAAACGTGGCGTTGTTGCTGGAGGTCCCGGACGGGGATCAGGACCGGCCAGTCAAGTCCACGGGCTTTTCCACCAGTACGTGGCCTCAACCAGTGCGTGGTCCCAACCAGTGCGTGACACCAACCAGTGCGCGGTCCCAACCAGAGCGTGGCCCCAACCAGTGCGTGGTCCCAACCAGTGCGTGGCCCCAACCAGCGCGTGGCACCAACCAGTGCGCGGCACCAACCAGTGCGCGGTCCCAACCAGAGCGTGGCCCCAACCAGCGCGTGGCACCAACCAGTGCGCGGCACCAACCAGTCCAAGCTCCGGGTGAAGCCCCCGGGAGGAGGGAAACGGTAACTGGGAGGAAAGAAGAGAGGAGGGAAGGGTACTGGAACCCGCAGTCAGTACAGTCTGACCCATGCTGTTAAATCCTAACAGCCACTCGCATGATGGGCGAGGGGAGGTCTACTAAATACACCAACAACACCAGCTCAACACAGACCTGAGCATAACACAACAAACCAACCAAATCAGGAATATTCGTTAAAGTCTTCTCATACGAAGCAGGTAAGGGACTGCATTAAATTAACCCTCTGCCTACCGCATGACTTTGTGCTATATGACTATGAGAATACCATGCCAAGAGAGGTAACTCCGCAACACATACACACTTGCCATAAAGAAACCTCAATAGAAAATTTGTTTTTAACTTATCTATTCTGTAAAAATAATGAAAAAAATTCAAAGACATCACTCCATCCAAAACAGCCATTTCCCCCCACATAAAGTGAACTGGTACACGAGGAAAAAAAAAACAAACGAACAGACTAACTGTACTTTGGTATTCTCAGTGCTAAAACAATTTTCCCTAAATTCACTGTACCCACAGAACATCATGGATTAGGAGCACAGAGTGATTTTCCAAGTCTAAACAAAGTACTGAAACCTTCAGGAACAAAATAAAGTCATTCTGTATGGTATGCACACTAAATAATCAACTTTTATTGTGAAGCAAAAAACAACCCAAACTTCAATTTTGTTAAACTGAAGGCATCACATACAAGAAGATTTGTCTTCTAACTACTGAGGGGAAAAAATAACAAGAACAGATTACTGAATACTGGGCTTTAGATTGTGATGGAATTCAACAAAAATGTGCTTTTGCACAAGTGCACTGAGCAACCCCCCCCCCCCCCCCCCCCCCCAACACACACACTGTGGTGATGATGTACCTCTTGTCCGGCTCCTCTTTGCTTTTTGATAAACAGGCAGTTTTTATTTCAGGCCAGAGTTTATGTTCATCCTTTTCTGCTTGCTTTTGTGCAGCAAATAAATTTGTTTCTCGTTAAAAGTCTACCAAAATTCTTCTGAAATCAAAAAGCTAAAGGTGATGCTCCTACAGGCAAATCGTGGGACACACCCACTGACTGACCCGGTTTCCTGGCTATCAAAACAAGGGAAACTCTTGGGGGCTTCACTTCTTGTAGCCAACCACTCCAGTCAAGAATTAAAGTATCTCTAGCAAGTTTTGTTTTTCGAATTTTCTTTTTTGGGGGGTCTGGGCCCAGCAGCAATGGGCTATTCGACATCGTCATTATCATCGCCTGAATCATTATTGATTCCGGCCTCAAAATCAGTCAGCAGTCGATCTTTATTCATAACTAGGTCAAGATTGACGTCCGAATCGTCTTGCTTCAAATCTTCTTTAAGAGTGTAGCCCGCAAATACGCTCTCTTCATCAATATCACTTCAGAAAATGAATTCTGCAAGTTGCATAGTTACTTGATCCGCCATTTTCCCAGAAAATCTTCGCGAAAAAAAGCCGAACTTTGAAAATTCACAGCAGCGAAACTACTCCACCAAAACTCATGCAACAAAAACCAAAATGGCGTCCAGAAACGGAAGTACCGGAAGACTCTTCTGTCGCAATTGCATTCTGGGATATGCGATGGTGAAAGCGAAAGTCGTTGACCGAGTATTCAGCGGTCGATCTCGGTCGATCCGGTATTCAGAAGGAGGAAATCTCGCGGTCGATCTCGGTCGATCCGGTAGGCATTGGGTTAACAGGCTATAAAACAAATATGAATTATCTTCATCCTTCTCTCACTCACGTTCAACATTTTCCTTTCTTAGGAAATGAACTAATTGCTTTACATCTGCCACCACATTTGCAAAATAATAATAATTCAATGGCACAATTACCCCCACATTTTATATCAATATTTCAATGCACAAACAAATCTCCAACCACACATCTAAATGACTAATCATGCGTACGCACGCTCGCGAACATAAAACTCGTTCTCCTTGCACACACACACAGACGGTGGCCGAAGAATAAGAGTCCGGCGAATGTGACAGGGGCGGACGAGCGAGACCAAGCAAGTACCAACCCTGAATCACCAGGTTCTCTCCCTTCCCCACGACTACCGCATCACCAGATGCATAAAAAGGAGAAAGAATTTTGGATATAATTTAGAATGGCCAGGTTAAAGATTGAATTAACCAGAAAAAGTGGTCTCAAACAATATCTCTTTTATAATTTTGAAAACAAAAGAAAATTGCGCAACAGAGAAGAATAAGCCGGCTAACACAAAAAAAAAGCCAAAACAAACCACGAAACTGATGCTTACCAGCTACCCGTGGGTGACCCCGAAGAGGCGGGTCAAACGACTCTCTCTGCCCTCTGTCCAGTCGAGAGGACAGAAGCGCAGATGCGGAAAAAGAAGAAGTGATGTCCCTCTCCTACAGGCCGACTGTAGGAAATGAAGGTACCGACTGTACCTTCGACGATATGGTGAAGAACCAGGACCGGAGCAGGCGCTCCCAGAGACATCTTCCGCTCGAGTGAAGAGAAAACCTGCCTAAGCGATGGCGGCCAACATGCCACGCTACGTCACAGAGTGAGCATACTTCAAGCTAAAAGAAATGAAGCACGTGCGACAGGTAAAAAGATAGGCGAGAGGCCGACAGACAGCAAGTTCGAGAGAAAGGTACCAGCCACCCATGAACCTGCAGGATAAATTGCACGGGCAGTGGAATTAGAGAGAGAGAGAGAGAAAGTAAACCTAACCTGAGCTGAACGACATTAAGGTGCAAACGCACCACAAACCACATTAAGGGACGGATACACGACAACAGCAACGACAATAAATAAATGAGTAATTCCGCCACCCCAGATGGGTCAAACGTCGTAGGCCTCGTGACAAACTCGTGACAACCAGGTTTAATGAAAAATCACATTTCAGTTTTGAAAAGTTCACGTCTCTCCTCCCCTCCCCTTATGCCCCTCCAATTTGTTTGATGCTTATTGATAGCCTTGATTGTGTGGTTGGTGTATCCCTCTCTTCGAAAAATTTCTTCTGTGAGTTTTGTGATTGCGTGTCGCTCTGTCTGTATGGTAGAAATAGGATTTGGGATTGATCATTGAATCCATATTTACCTTTGTGAACAGTTCCGTTAATTAGAGTACACTTGGGAGGTTATGCACTGAATATTTTCAGAAAACTGTGTGATTGCCTGATTTGCTTTTCTTTATTGATAATTCTGTAGTGTTTCGACTTAGAGTATGACTGTACTTCTCTGAAACAGATATATCATTTGATATAGAGTTGAGATGTTTTTTTAAAAATTTTTTTATCCAAGGTATAGTCTGTTTTTGGAAGAAAAATGTTGCTAGGAAAGAGGTGGTTCATGAAAGCACAAGTTAGATCTACCAAAATGAAGTAGAATTGCAATGTTTTAGACATTTCCAATGAAATAGCACAGAAATGCAGCATGGTGGGTAAGAAAGGGAAGTGGACAGTTATTATTTGTAGGTAAAACCTGAATTGGGAACTGTAGAATTCTTCAGTCTGTACCTGCAAAACATGGACAAGGAGCAACACTGCTCTTACCATTCACGTCACAGATTTGATGGCTATAGCACATATTTGCTCTGAGAACAACAGAAAAAGACCTGATTACAGGGAATTGTGACCGTTTGTAGAAAGTTATAACATTTTGACTCCATCTAAGAACTGCAGTTGTCTATGACCTCCACATAGATTTACTCCTAGAACAGCAGTGCCAGACTGTACCTAGGAAACGCAGATGTGGCAACTTCCAGCGCAGACTATGGTTTGGGAACAACAGTTTTTATCATAAAATAAATTGTTTTGACTATGTTTGGATACAAAGTGTACAAGGCAACATACACTGGGACACATGGTTCAGATAACTTGATTGTTGGATGAAATTGAAAATATGCATTTTGGAAATTGAATAGAAATATCAGTGGAGAAAAAAATATACAAAGTAGAAATATCATTGGAGAAAAAAATATACAAAGTGACTTGGCAGAAGTGCAGGGCCTCCTCCTGGGTTGCTTCATGGCAACTTGAAACTAGTTATTTATCTGTGGATTGCTGACATTGGAGTTGCAGGTGGATGTACTGTACATGTCCTTTCGTAGTCTGTTCCGATGCCTGCTTGGCACAAGAATACTGGTGTGCACTGTGTTGGTTAGGCCCCTGTCACATTACAGCGTGTTTAACAACGTATGAAAAGTGGTCAACACGTCGAGACACGTCCCTGAAAATGCATACACGCTCATTTCATGGACGTGTTGTGGTCGTGTGCGTAACTTACTCATAACTTATTCATAGCGTATTAGTCAGCGTGTTGCAACTTGTACCCCAAAAGTTGAACTTAAGTGAGCGTATTGGGAACGTGTGCATAGCGTGTATTGAACGTGTGCAAAATATCTCAGCGTACTATACAACTGCCAGCGTGTGGGGAACGCCAGTGTAGCGTGTGCAGAGCGTGTTGAGCGTGTCTGGAGCGTTCTTGTAGCGTGTGCATAACGAGTGAGTAGCGTGTGCAGCGCGTTAGTAGCGTGCACGTGACTTGTGTATGAAAGGAGCGTGCAGCAGAACGTAGCAAACACAGCACGTTCAGCAGTCGCAGAGATCACATCTCTCCACGAACATCATTCCAAGAAGTTTTATATGTTATATTATTATAATATAATATCGTCCTCATGCCAAAAGGAAAGACACTGGGTGTAAGAAAGCCTGCAGATGGAAGGCGTGGCCGGTCCTGGCAGAAGACGCCGCCACCTGAAGAGACCCCTGAGACCCCTGAAGTTGTGATGCAGCCTGAAGCCAGCCAGGAAGCCAGCCTTGAGAGACGGTCCTCCGGTCATCCAGACAGTCCTCACGGTCATCCTCTGCAACCTCTGGTGCCTCCATAGCGCCAGTCAACCGCCAAGCCAGCCACCAAGTCAACAGCAGAAGAAGAAGAGGGCCAAGCGAACCGAGTTTACCTGAACGCTGAGCAGGAGAAGGCCATGTGTGAGTTCCTACAGGAGAACCCATCTTGTGGGACACCAAGTTGACCAACCACCGGCGCACTGACCTGAAGTCCAAGCTGTGGGAAGACCAGGCCACCAAGCTGGAGAAGACTGTGGAACACCTGAAAGGCTGGTTCAAGTCGCTGCGTGATGCACACACTCACCTGGACAAGAAGAAGTCAGGGGCAGGCTTGCCTCAGCTAACAGAACGTGACCAGTGGATTGGGAAGTCGTTCGAGTTTCTGAAGGGTGTTTTCCGGCATCGGTCCGAGCCTGTGAGGCCTATGAGGGTGGCGCTTCCTGTTGATGATGACCTGGTGGCTTCGGAGATGGCAGTCCCCTTCATGGAAGACGAGTCGCCTTCCAACTCCTCCTCCTCCTAGGGGGGCTCGTATGTGACACGAGAGACCCGAATTGTGCACTTCATGTAACAAGTCTCATATTTGGGATTTAATTTTCTTTGATGTTTTAAAGGAAATCTGAACGGGGGCCACTTGGAAATAAGTGTAAATTTGGAGAAATTAAGCTTTTAAAACGAGCTCGAAGAGCAGACGATAGATCTCGGGCCAGCTGACATGTATCGGACAGCAGTTGAATGTGTTCGGTTTTGTAAATCAAAATTAAAATAAATAAAGTTTAATTTGGAATTGAATCGCTTTAGACATGAATTAATAAAAATTAACAACTCATATAACAACCAATTTGTATTTTTGATACTCGATTTATGAAAGGATCATCCGCCGTAACAAAATGACACATGGCTTGCCTTCGCCAGCATGTCAACAAGTTTCCTTGAAAGTTTCCTTGATCTTCATTTTTACGATCAACGCCATAGTGCAATGGTATGTTCATTTGTATTTATGTGTTTATATTTGCAATATAGTTATGCACATAATCCATTTGTTGTCCTAGATTCCCGTGTTACCTCGTAATTACCTTTGTGTACTGACGAAAGGAAACTGCGTGGGGGGCCATGGCATTCTGAAGATCGTGTTTGTTAAACCAAACGCATGCTTCTTTTCAGTCCCCTATGATGGTAGCAGACTAATATGTGGATGGTTTAAAGTTTTGTTTTTTCCTTGAACGTTTTGTATTTCCGTGAAGCAATTTTTGTTAATTTGATTGTGTTGATGATAGCATTTGTAATCATAAATTTTTCATTTCATTTTTTTTTTTACTGTGTCCGCATTTCTCACCCAAACGATGAATGTGGGTGGGAAATGGCCCCTCACGGCTGTCCATCTCATAAAGAATCATCAACTTGGCAGATTTGTTTTCAGTTTTTTTTCTTCTTCTGTATTTATAGTTCTTCTGATGGTTTAGTTTGTAAAAAAAATTATATCATTGCATGCTGCCATTTCATTTTGGATTTTCATTTTACTGTAGAGCAAGACTAGTTGGTGTTCGACTCTTACTTGTTGAAGTCTTTTTTTTCCCAAATTTTGAAATTTTTTAATTTTTTATTCACTAGACTGGTGTGTGTGTGGTGGTGTGTGTGTGTGTGTGTGTGGTTTTGTGTGGTGTGTGTGTGTGTGTGCGCGCGCACACACGTGTATGTATTTTCAGGGGACAGTTCTATTCGTGGTTTATATTTTTTGCACTTGTGTGTGCATATTGGTCTACATTCATTGATGTACATATCAAGTTAGAATAGTTTGATTTTACGGGGTGTGCATGCAGGGCATATCGCGCGAGTGTGTGTGTGTGTGTGTGTTTTGTGTTGTGTGAAAAAGTGTATTTCATGACAACAAGAAGTAAAAATCAAACAAATCCTTATTTTGTTTTTTTTAAATACCAAGCTTTCGAGAGAAGGACCTTTCTTCAGGGTTGTTGAGGGTTTAAGCAATGAATCGCACATTTTAAAAAAAAAATTGTCATATGACGTAAAAATAGTTATGCGTCATACCGATTCACAAGTAAACCTACAGACAGAGACACAAATGGCTGGCAGACAGGGAGATGAATAAATGAGCGATGGGCAGATAATGCGTGCAGACCTGAACGAAACATAGAGAGAAGGGAGAAGAGGGGGGAGACAGACTGTTAATAAAACAAAACTGGGTAAATAAATAAGTGGGACAGCAACAATACCAAAAATATAAATGAATACACAATTAGAAATATAAAAAAGCATATATACTTTACACCCTTACCTACTAATACATACGAAACATATAGCTCACAAAATTCACACACACACCATTAACCACACACACATACACACACATGCAACATACACACACTCACTTACACTCACACACACACACACACACACACACACACACACCCACCACACACACACACACACACAATAACGTACACACAAAACACACACACAAAACACAAAATACACATACACATACACCCACAATAACGTACACACACACACACACACACACACACGTGCGCATATATATTATATATGTTGTGGTGTGTGTGTGTGTGCGTGTGTGTGGTGTTTGTTTTTTGTTTGTTTCTTTGGGTTTTTTTTTCAATTCGGTTGGGATTTATGTAAAGTCATGTGTGAATGCTTGGGGGGGGAGAGATTAATTTTAGCACAAGCTGTATAAAATAAGGAGTTGGATCAAATTTACATTTTCTTTTCTTTTCTGTGCTCAGGGTCAACATGCGTTCTGGCAGGCATGATGGAGGTGGATAAACCTGAAACAGCCACCCTCCCCCTGACCCCCCTAACATAATGGATGTGGATTTTGGATGTGCCGGAACAGCCCATTTCTTCAGATGTTGACAGACTGGGATTTTCTGCGCTCTCTGTCAGCACAAGACCAAGAAAAGCTTCAGTGTCCGCTGGAGCAAACAGAAAGGTGGAGCATTACATTTTGGACTTTGGCATGCAACCTGGGGACAGTTCATGAACTTGGGGCTGTTCCAAGCAACTCTTGGACAGGTTATGTGAAGGAAAACCCATGGAAGAGACCTTCAAATGAGAGAGGCAAAGTTCATGTTCTTGTCGCATTAAATATAATTCGACCAAACTGAAAAGGAAGCTGGCAGAGGTTTCAGTAAAAGTTGATGTGGAGGGAAAAGGGCCCAGCGAAAGTCACTGAGGGGAGAGTTAGAAAAGACTGAAAGATAAGTTTGCTTCCTATGTGGCGAAGAAGGAAACAGCAAAGATCTGACTCTCAGGAATGCTTCAACCTTCCAATTGGATGAAAAGGTGCGGAAATGTGCCATACTACTACAAGACGAAAAGCTTCTTCCCAAAGCTTAGTGCAGGTGCATCATAGCACAAGAGCTTAAGTACCATACCAGCTGCCTATTCGCTTATGAGGAGAGTTCAGCCAAACATTGAAACAATGAACAAGGAGGGAGCAGATGTTGAATGGCCTTGTTTTTGCAGACTGGTGGAGCACATCCAAGAAGAGGGAAACCGGGCCCAGAGGACGGCTGACAGTGTTCAAGCTGGCAGATCGGGCCCAAAAAAGTACCAGCAACGCCTTCAAGATATGCCCCTCCCTGGCCGAGTACACAGCAGTAGGTTAAAGATGAGACTTTTGGCACACTTCTGATCTGCAGGCGTATATGATGGCCGTGACATAGGCTGCATTTACTTCTGATCTGGAATGCGACATTAAAGGAAGCCTACAAGTACAGGGAGAGTTGGGATGATGAGGGTGTTCATCTGGCAAAAAGCTGCAAAAATGTTCGGCGTGACATGTTCCTCCTGAAGTCAGAATTCACTGGCTCCTTCAGTGAAGATTCTCAGATCAGCAGTGTACCTGAGACCCTCCTTGCACTTATGGAGATGGTTTTGAATGGGCCCAAAATTTGGGTAATAACTGTGGTAGAGAGACACCAGGCATCAATGACCCTTGCACAGTTGCCCGTTTCAAAGCAGTGAAGAAAGCCACGACCAAACACAGCCACGATCAAACACTCGAAAGAGAGAGAAACCCCCCCTCCCTGTCTATGTTGGCTGACTGTGCATGCTCAAACTCGCAAAAAGGAACTGGTCGACAGCATGTTCACACTCGGCTTAAGTGTGTCATATTCCAGGGTCCTGGAAATATCCACTGAGCTGGGCTAGCAAGGCATGCAGTCAGTTTCAGAGAGATGGTGGGTGTGTGCCCTATGAAACTGAGGTCTGGGTTGTTCACAACTGCAGATGTTGACAATTTAGACCACAACCCATCATCTACCCAGCGACGATGCATTCCCTGGGACTGCCCTTTCCCTTTTTCAGCATCCATGATACTTACTGCTGGAGATGAAAGAACATGTGCAATTTTAGAGCTCAGCCAAAACAAGAAGCTGTCGGTCCCCGACCTGCCAGAATTCTACCCCAGTGTTCCTCCTTTCACCTTAAAACTCCCTGTCGAGCCTCCCTGATCAAAATGTGCATGCCACAGAAGACACAGGCCACTATGTGAAAGCCGTTTGAGGGCTGAAAATCAGTGGTTTTCAGGTTGTTGAAACAGTGGTCAGGGAGTAGAAGTGCCAGCACCAAAGTATGTTTCTTGGGGTGCATATCATGCAAGTGAAGAGAAGACAGAAAGGGGTCGGACACTGGGGGCAGCAGCCTTCTGGCCCTGTTCCATGAGTCATCAAAGTCACCAGCTTATGATGAAGCATGCTATGGGATCATTTCAAAAGGGTATCAAGTTTTTGAATCCTGCACAGAATCCTGTCATTGGCCCGCGACCAGCCTCTCTTTGCACTTGCCAAACAAATTCAGTGGAGGCATCCTGATTTGTATGGAGAAAACAGAATGACCATCATGTTGGGAGGACTCCCAGCGAGATGGGTTTTTTTAAGGCCCCCTTTGGAAGTCTCCTTCGTGACGTGGCTGGACAGATGTAAATTGTACAGGCTGGCGTGACTTCAGTTGGCATCGCAGATTCCTTTTATCAGCTTCTCACGTCACCGGACTCGGCATGCCATCAACTAACTGTGTGTGCCCTCTACCAGCTGATGAATGCAGCCTATGACAATATCGTCTCTCATGCCAGGTTCTTGGAGAGGAGATCATGTCTCTGGGTGAGTGGAAAGTCGTCATGCTGGGAACAGTCCAACATTTCATTCTGGGCATTGATCATGCAATTAGAAGTTCTTCTGTTTGTTTTCATGTCTTTCCTGAGAAGTGGTGACTTCACTTTGTATCAGCGACGATCACGAAAATGGTGCCAGTGTTCTTTGATTAGACCAGCAAGAACTATGCAAGGTGGATGTTGTGCATGTGATGACTGAGAAATATCAGTGCCACAGAGTCTATTTGCCATGAATTCCACCAAGGCCACTTTGTGCTTCAAAAGACTGGAAGACCTTTTTTAAGGCTGGCGCTGGACCATGCGCATGAACAAAACAACGCGATAGTAAAGGTGATGGTGGGCGTTGGCTTGAAGAAAACCCAAATGCTTTGAGACAATGGATGGTGAGTGGTCCCGAAGTCGCACGCTTGATCCAAGACTTTGAACGGACCCCTTTCTCCTGATGAGAAAGGCCTTTTAGAGTTAGACCACCATGAGAAAAGTTTTGGCCTTCCAGGTGGATTTTGCAGGAATGTCACCAAAATCATTCATGTGATAAAGGAAGCAGGAAACCCATTTGCTGAAAGGAGCAGTGACTTCCTCACTCTACAGAGCACAGAAGTCATCAGTGCATCAACACATGAAGCTATGAAAGGCATGTTGGCACAGGATTGCAGCAGTACCAATCATTCGTGGAAGAGAGGCTCAAGGCAAAGACCCAAAAAATTCTCCAAACCCTATCAAGCGCAACAACTTGGTTTTTATTGCTGGCACGAAGAGGAAGGGAAAGGTGTGGGGAAAATTACCAAGTCTAATCCTTAAAAGGAACAGCAGCCTCTTTTCCAGACTCTATATTGATGCCAGAGACCCGCCCAGGAGGACTCGACGACTTCTTCAAGCATGAAAACCGAGCACCCCTCCATCACTTTCCTCTGAAAGGACAACTGAGGCTAGGATTGAAATCAAGCCTGCTGGAATGCCTGGAGCAATTTTCCTCCACTGAGCAGTGTATCCTGAAGCAGAAAGTTCCATTTTGGCGGTGCTGCAATCGTTCACATGATTCGGCCGGGGCAGCAAAGACATTTTAGGCATATGCAGAGGGTGTATTTTTGCCCCACTCACCCACATGCTGCAAACTGTTTCCCGTTGGATGTCGTGTGGGATGTTACAGAAACAGATAGTCTGAAGGCAATGCAAGAGAGGAGAGGGGGGAAAGGAAAGAGAAGACGTGTAACACCGACAAGCTCCATACCATCCAACTGGCAACAATTCCTCAGAGTTGATGACAACAAAACTGAACTTTTCAAATACCTTGCCCAATGTTCATCAAACTGACAACAGACAAGACCTCATCACAACCCAGGGTACTATTGCTGTTCAATGCCCCTGTTGAGCTTGATGGACTGTCACCTTGTACCATGAGGAAGCCGACGCAGGATGATGGTACATCTTTCTGATGCTGCAAAGGAAAACAAAACTATCCTGCTCCGGACCACTGACACTGATGTTGTCGTCCTTGCTGTTGCTTCGGGATCGCGCCATCCTGAAAAATGAAGTGTGGTGGCCATAGGTGTTGGCAAAAACTTCCGGCACATTCCTGCTCACCTTATTGCCAGGGACCTTGGTCCCACCAGATCTCCCGCCTTCCTCTTTTTCCCCAGTTTTACTGGTTGCGACACTGTGTCATTTTCAATGGCATCGCAAGAAAAAGGCTTGGGAGGTGGGGGAAGTGTTTGATGATGTGACTGAAAATTTCCCTTTGACTGTCAACGCCTCCATGCAGCTTGACGCCTGATGACAGAGCTGTGCTGGAGGGTTTGTTGTTTCTTTCTACGACAAAAACCAGTAACTGCCTGGATGTCAACAGCGCCGAAGATATCTGTTTCACCAAGAAAGCACGTCAATCGAAAAAATCCCACCAACAAGCCAAGTCTGCTGCAAACAAATCAAAAGGGCCATCTATCAAGGGAGTTACATTTGGGGCCAGGCAGAAAATCCTACACCATCACTCCTAATCCATCGGAGTGGGGATGGAGAAACAGTGCGGAAAGTGGGAACCTCTTTGGACCACAGCCCCGAAGCATCCAGAGCATGCCGAGAGCTTTCAAGTGTGCCTGCAAGAAGACATGCAAAAAAACAACGTGCAAATGCTGCAAGCAGGACTACAATGCACTGGTCGTGGTCATAATGAAATAATACTAAACAACCCACTACCCAAAAAAAACAATACAGGCTAATATATTAGATGGGTTTGTATAAGAATTTAAAACTATAAAAGTTCACAAAACTATGTATCTCTGCCCGTTTTGAGGGTTGTTGGATCACGTGAACACAAATCAAAGTTTGGTACAGATTTATGTGGCGGCCATTTGAAAATTGTATAAAAATAACCTTTTAAAAACTCATTTTTTTAGGTGGCCCTGTATCAGACTTTGATAAGTACATAAAATGTGCATTTTCTGCCAGTTTTGGTGCCTGTGCATCAACTGAACATATGTCAGTAATTTTGCACAATTTCATGTGGCGGCCATTTTGAAATTGTATTAAAAAATCCCATAAAACTAAATTTTCGTGTTTGGCCCTGTATCGGGAAATTTTATAAGTACATAAAATGCCTGTCTCTGCCATTTTGGTGTTTGTTACATGAAGTGCACAATTCGACTAATTTAGCCCACTATCCAGGCAGGCAGGGAAGAAGAGAGGCAAGACAGAAGAAGATGTGTGCTGCTTGTTAGTCTTCAGAAGCAGGTAGAGGGGGTTGGCGGAGTCCTCAGGGGCTTGTCACAGCCCAAGAAAATGACTGCCACTGTTGCTTGTGCCAATTATGTCAGGGACAGTTTGATCTCTATGTCAAGGGACAAGTTCAAGAAAGCAAGATCCCAGATCAACAAAGTGCTCAGTGACCTCTGGAGGAAGACAGTGGTGATGAAGACTTGCCTACAGTGTCTGCAGTTATCAATCCTGCTCGCTGCACCTCCGCTCCTCCACCTGATACCTACTCCTCACTAGTAGCAAGAGTGAACTTTACCAGCCCCCTCCCCACATGTGGCGGCATCATGCTCCTACAGCTTCTGTCTGGCAGTCACAGTCATCTGACTATGTTCAGCAGTACTTTGAGGAACCCCTCCTACCGGGTTCCAGCAACAGTCCATGCAGCAGCAGCAGCCCATGCAGCAGCCACAAGAGTCACCACAGTCCATGCAGCCGCTTAGACTTCAGCCCTTAGTCAAACGACATCCCCCTGCAGCAGCAGCTGGGTCAGAGAGACAATTACAGGCCAACACCTCTCCTGGGGTATCCTCTGTTATCAGCACGGCCCACCAGGTTCTCGACCTCGGCCAAGGCACCACCAATCCAGCAGCAGTCGCTACAAGCCAGGATGCTGGTCAGGGACTTTTGAACTTGTCAATCTCAGGACTTTCAGGAATTTCAACAAATGGCATGTCCAATATATTCCCCTTGGACTCTTCTCCACTTGGCGACAAGGCCAGCACACCAGCAGCAACCAGCAAGCAGTTGGACACCCCACCAGGACCCAGAGAGAAGAAGTGAAATTATAGACTCTAATACAGAGACAGTGAAATGTTGTTATTGATGTTCCCTGAGAAAAATAAAGAGTTGTAAATACAACTAAAAAAAAATAAATAAATAAAGGAAATAATAAAAAGAAATTAAAAAACAAGATATATAAGAATAATAAAGTGTGGAAACGAACCAAAAAAAAATAACGTGTATTGTATAGTAGGAACAGTATTTTATTCACTTTACTATACAATACACGTATTTTTTCTTTCATGTTCACACGTTACTATTATTATATTTCTTTTGTATTTATATTTGTTTTATTATTTCTTTTATTAATTTATGAAAAGAAAAGAAATATAATAATAATAATAAAGTGTTGAAACGAAAAATATATGTGTATTGTATAGTAAGAACAATATTTAGTGTTCTTACTATCCATTTCAGGTATTATGTTTTTCGTTTCCACACGTTATTTTATTATATTTCTTTTTTATTAATGGAAAAAAAAATAAAACAAGCCCCTCACAAAATAACATACAATTTACAAAATACGACTTTATTACGTGTACATTTTATTACAATTATATTTATTTTTCATTAATGGAAAAAAGAAAACAAGCCCTCTCACAATATACATATTGTTTTTTAAATACAACTTTATTACAATGTGTACATTTTATTACATTTTTTGCCACAATTGGCATATTTTAATATTTGTTTCTTTTCATCATTTATTTTTATTTACATTGCAGTTTTTTTTGCACTTTCTTACAATATGTACATTTAAATAAGAGTCTGGCTTCTTGAGGACACTATATCACCTGTTCTGCCACGCCACCGCACCAACTGGTGAGTTGAGCCAGTGTTTCAGAAGGTTTCTCTGCTTCTTTCCTTCTTTTGAGGCAGTGTTGGGCCCACTAACAACCTTGGTGTCCTCCAGGTTACAACTGTCACGCCAGGCCCCTGGAACAAACTCTTCCGTGTCATCTTCTGTTTTGTCAAGCTGCTGGTTCTGCAGACTTGGATACCTAGTTCGCATCAAGTTGTGAAGGATCAAGCATGTCTTTACAATGAGCTTCACAGTCTCTGGCTTGTGTTGCATGGTGGTCAGCAACAATTGGAATCTGTTGGCTAGGATTCCAAAGGCGTTTTCAACAACTCTTCTTGCCCTGGAGAGTCTGTAGTTAAAAATTCTTTCATCATTGCTGAGGCCTCGGAGACTGTAGGGCTTCATCATTGTCTTTCTCAGGGCAAAGGCATCGTCACCAACAAAGAAGTAAGGCATGTCTTGGGTATCATGTGGCAGAGGTTCTGGGTCAGGGAAACCAACTGTTCCATCTTCCACACACTTCTTTAGTTCACTTTCATTGTAGATCTGTACATCTGATGCCAACCCTAGGCCTCCTATATCTGCCCAGAGGAATTGGTAGTCTCCATCCACCAGAGCCAGCAGGACAATGGAGTAGAAACCCTTGTAGTTGTAGTACAGGGACCCACTGTTCGGAGGAGCTCGACAGGCCACATGTTTTTCCATCCAGAGCTCCACAGGTATGTGGAAAGTTCCATCTGTCTTGGAACTTCTCTGCAACGTCACGCCAAACTTCAGGAGTACTTGGACACACCATCAGTTCATCCACATACTCATCTACAATAGCTTGGCAAACTTCTCTCACCAGCACGGACTGTGTGTTGTGAGGGACCCTCCAGCCAAATCTCAGGGAGGCATACTTGTTGCCAGAGGCCAGATGCCGCAACGTGATGGCCAGCTTCATACCTGGTGGCAGTGGCTCTCTGAAGGGGGTGTGTTGCTTGGTTATTCTTGGGCCAACTCTTTCCAGCAGCTCATCAAACATTTCTGGTGGCATACGCATGAAATTCTTGAATGAGGCCTGGTCTTCATTTCTCAGCTCCATCATCAACTGGTCATAGAGGCCAAAGTTATGGCGCCTGGCAATCCAGCCTCTGACCCAGTGTCTTCTCTTCTGGGCATGTTTTCTTCTGCTGTTCTTCTTCTTCATTTCAAGGTACTGGTGCAATGTCAACTTGACAAGGTATACATGATGCTGGAGGGCAGCTAAGTAGTACTGAACATTCTCAGGATCTGGCATCTTCAGGAACTTCAAGTTCTTCAAGGAAAATCAGGTTCTCCTTCTGTATCAGGATATCTTCTGGAGCTCTGCACACTCTGGAATCTCGATCGCAGCCGATTTCCATGTGTGGGGGTACTCTTTATATAGGCAGAGCTGGGCATAAGTCCTCAAACGTTATGCCTAAGTTCCCTGTAAGTTCTGAGTACGTTCTGGGGTCGCCAGATACACGTTGCACACGTTCCAAGCACATTGTACACGTTCCAAACGCGTTGTACACGTTCATATAAGTTGTAAAGACGTCAGAAGAACGTTCTGTAGACGTTATATACGTTCCACATAAGTTGATACACATTAGAGATAAGTTCCGCATAAGCTGGATGTAAGTTCGACCCAAGTTCCTCGGCCATTCTGAACTCGCCAGGCACAGGTTAGGCACACGCTCTAGGAGCGTTCAGCAGCCTGGGGACGTGTGTGAACGTGTTGAACTTATGCCTAACGTGGGCCTAACTTGTGTGTAACTTACTTCAACTTATTTCTAGCGCATAGCGGGCGTGTTAGCAACACGTCGACACACGCCGAGAAATTTTGTGCATGCACAAAACTTTCTGGACACCTCGGCGTGTGCCCAAGTACATCGAGGAAATACAGCGCGTTTCAGCGTTACTGGAACTTATGCCCAGCGCTCTTGGAACTTATTTCAACGTGTCTCAACGTGTCCCCAAAATTCCCAACACGTCGGCACACGTCGGGAGACACGCCCTAGTGTGACAGGGTCATTAGAAAATTGGAGTATTTCTTTCAGAGATGCATCTTTCAGGTGGGTGAGTTTCAGTTGTGCAATTCCAGTACCACTCCTCATGTTGAACCAGAAGCACATTCAGCAACAATACTTAGCAACCTGTGGAGTTGAAAAAAGTCATAAAGGTAATCGCCCTGGATTGAAGTAGAACCAGTGATCTTCAGGCCATAATTCACAACACTTACACAACACTTGCTACCACACCAGTATTCCTGGCTCCAGTTACTCTTGTCACAGCTTATGAACATGTTTGCTGTGCCATTGAAATCAGATAGCAGACATTTGCTTTCCATTTGGCTGTGTTGTTAGCCAAAAGGCCTTTATGTGACAACCTTTTTTTTTCTTTTTCTTTTTTTAACATGAGTGTGGTGAAGCTAAATGACAGACACGTTTTGTGTAGTCTAGGTTTACCGGTCTGAAGTATGTTAGAGTCTAGTTAACCTATCATGTTATTCATTAATATGTATTGCTTTTAATGGACAAGAAGTTGTATTGTTTTTATGATAAGACTTTTTTCTTTTGTTTTTTTTGTTGTTTGTTTGTTTTAAGAATACCTGGTGACTGCTGTTATGACTTTGTTGAATGTGGAGTCGGTGAGGACCAGAACATTCCATTATTTGTCGGCCAAGTTCACTGCAAGCAAAGAGGGAAAGACTGGTTTCTGGACAGGAAAAGTCTGTGGATTCGGATTATCCCCAACTTTTTATTCTACCAAATCATGTTACCCTGCTTAATTATAAAAAAGGAAATAACCGTCATTGTATTGTTATTAAAGTAAAATAATCGTTTTTGTTTTATTGTGAAAACTTTTGACTTTCATCCCATTGAAAAGGTTTTGAGAGAAACCCAGCTTTGCTTATCTCATGAAAACATAGGGGCAAGTGAAATATGTGGGTCGGGAAATAGAGCAAGAAACAAAAACTAAAAACAACCCCCCCCCCCCCAAAAAAAAAAAAAAAAGAAAGAAAGAAAGAAACTGAAAAATGAACATTAACCAATAACTAAAACAAACCAAATAAAATTCAACTTCAGATGAAAGGAAAACCAGAGAATGTGACATCCATTCCAACCAGAATATAAGCACTGTTCTTTTCTTCTTTAAAAAAAAAAAAAAAAAAAATTTGTTTGCTTCTTGTGAAGTTCTGATTTCACATTTAAGAAAAACTCGAAAACAAACAGACCAGGGTCTGCAAGCTTTTAAGAACATTTTCATTCATGATATTTATGCTTTAGTTTTTGCTCACACCCCAAGCCACAATAAACTATTCACTCCATGTTAGTTGGGTCAGTGTGTCTGTTTATTATATCGTATGTGAGGAAATTAGTACATTTGCTAGAGAGATAGAGAGACAGACCACATTTTCCATAGTCACATTTTTCTTTCTCTCCAGACTTTATGTTTTCCCTCTCTCTGGTCTCTCCTCGTTTTCCACCGCCACTGTTCCCCTCGTTTTTATGTGTTTTTGGATAGCAAACATCCTTGCAGTAAAACACTATGATCTCAAAGTTAATACGCAGAACAGCGTGGCTAGCGTTTCATTGTGCTCGGTTTGCAGAAATTCACAAGCATTTCAGATTTCCACTTTTTCTTTCTTCTTCAAGTAGATCTTTGTAGATGTAAGTTCCCTCCGGGGGTTGCGACCTTGTCGTGGTCGGAGGGCTTGCGCGGTCCAGTGATCCCTTAGGCTTTGCTGGCGGGGGCATCAATACTTAAAGATAGGCTGTTTTTTTTTAAACTGCTTCTAGGTCCGAGAAGCCAAGATGCTGTCTGGCCTAAGCGTAACGTGGTAAGGAGTTGATGCCCCTGGTAGGGCTTCCCATGTCAGATAGGCTAAGGGTGAGGATCCTGACTAAGAGTAACCCGCCTTTCTCCTTTTCTTGTTTTCTGCCTTTATTTGGCCCTTTTCTATCTTCGTCTCCCTTCAAGTCTTCTTTTGCACACTCCTTTTCTCTCTGTGGTCTCCTTAAGATCCGCCGTGTTTGCCGTGCGGTGCGACCTGTGTCGGAGGGGAATGAGATCCTGGTGATTGAGAGGGCCAGTGCCTGAGGAGGCCGGTGCTCTCAACACATCACTTTGGCTCGGACCTCTCCTAGACAGGGAGTACACTTTGGCCCGGGTGTACTAATCGGCTCCCCTTTTTTGGGCTGGGTCAAGACAGGCAGTTTCCCTGCTGGCCAAGTAAACCCCTGCAGTGCTCAGCTCTCTGTTCCCGGGAGTTGAGCATGATCAGGGGGGATAGGGTTGGTAGTTTCTGTTTGTCGTATATCTCTCCCGAAGCCTGGAAGGGGTCAAGACATTGGTTTCTTGGCCCTGGCCCCTTAGTTGGACTCCAAGGTGGGTGGGTAAGGGAGAGATGAAGCATAATAAACACAATATGGCTTTTTCCAAAAACATTCCCCCCAAAAGGAAGAGGAAGGCAGCATCCCCTATTTCAGGGGATTGTCAAACAGACTGTGATTCCGATACAGAGGTTAGACAGAAGACAGGTTTCTGGCTTCCTGGCTCGTGATGGGGGGGACGGAGCAGGAAAGACCCCTTTCAGCTCTGAGCCCTTTTGCCATACAAAAGGCTTTAAAGGGTATAGCAGGTGACCCTCGGTCCATCAAGAGGTTGAGAAATGGCTCGTTTTTAACCTCTTCACTGCGCTGTTGACGTACAGCGCCGTCATGAAAAGTGCCGCCTGCAATGCGCTGTTGACGAACATTGCCCGGTCATGATTCAACACTCTTTCTGTTTCGTCCAGCATTGCCGAAAATCCTCTATTTTATGATTTGATAAGCTCCCTTGACCACTCTTTGCTTTTGGTGTACCATTTGTTCAAGGTAATTGGTTCATTTACATAATTTATGACGATCGATAAGCAAGGTACTGTGAAGTCCTACTTTCAGTATTCGAAGCCATGGCTGGCCCCACGACGAAGCAACACAGTTTGCAGAGGTTATTTACGAAATTTACCGAGATGAAGATAGTGGAGATGAAGATTTTGATCCAGCTGGCATCGAACTTCGTGAAGTTGATGCTAACACCCAGAGTTTGATCTGGAAGTGGAAAAAGCTTTGAGTGACTCGTCGTTGAGTCAGACTCAGAGCATGGAGATCCAATAATTCAAGACGCAGTGAGTGTATTTGAGAGATTCATTCAATTTTATAACATAATGGTGTTTTTCTTCTCAGTATAATTATGAATAGAACAACCAAGCGTGTGTATTGTATGTCTGTACCGCTGATCGGGGCCGCGTCAGCGAGCGAGCCGGTCATCAATGACCAGTGTGCTTTACCGACTTTCAAGGCGTTGGGCTCGTGTGTCAGTCGCTCGCTCGCTCGCTCTCAGTCACGCTGCGTGTGTTTGGTTTGCTTGTGGTTTACAAATGTTTCTTTCCGATGTGTGCCCAACTCTTCCCTATGCCTGTGTGTGTTCGTATGAGGGGCAGGGTGGAGTAGGGGAAATGTGTGTGTGTGCGTGGTAAGTGTGTGTGGTGTGTGTGTGTGTGTGTGTGTGTGTGTGTTGATACTTTTTCTAGAAAACAGAAAGCACACAGTGGTAAAAAACACTGATCTAAACAATGTTGCAGTGAAGTTACTTATTCAGAAGCATAACTCATTGGATTGTTTGCAGCGTTTGCTTGATGAAAATGAAAGGGGCGTGGCATGCTAATGACCCAATTTCAGTTTGTGTATGTTTGTTCGCTTATAGTGTGTATGTGTTGTGAATATTTTCATAAACTGAAAGCAAGAGTAGATACAAAAAAATGTTATCATTTTGAAGTGATTTTGTATGCTGTTTATTTGAGTTTTAATGGACTAACAGAAGGGGGTGTGGCTTGTTTACACTGTGTGTGTGTGTGTGTGTGTGTGTGTGTGGTGTGTGTGTTCATATGTGTGTTGTGTGTGGTACATTTTCTTTTTATTTCATGAAATATTTCTGTAGAAAATTGAACTCTTGCTTTCAATGTGTTACAGCTAGGCTGATGCAGCATGGGATGATGTTCAGCCTGGACCTGCTGGTGCTGGGCCTGTTGCTGGACCTGCTGGTGCTGGATGCAGAATGAACACATTGTGTTCAGGAAGGATGGTCACAGCAGCTTCTTCCTTGACGTCCAGAAAGAAGCCATGAATGAGATGATTTTTGGCGACAAAGATCCAGCTAATGCTGAGGACGACCATGCTGTCAGGTTGTGTGCTCGACACTTCATCGGTGTGCTGCCCCCTACCCAGCATAATGCACGGCCATCAAAGAGGTGCCGTGTCTGCCCGGAAGAAAGGGCAGAGGAAAGACACCAGGTAATACTGCCCCGACTGCCCCAGCAAACCAGGGTTGTGTTTGGAAGACTGCTTCTGGAACTATCACACTCAGTGTTTCTACTGGCGATAGAAACTGGGAGATCTACACACCTTTCGTTCTTTGTGTGGCTAGGCTGTGGTGTGGTGTGGCTGGACACTGCTTCATGGGTCTTTGTACACTGTATAACTCCAACACAAAGTTTGCTATAAACTGCTGTGAGGTCAGCATCATCTGATTATATCATGATTGATGTCTTCATTTCTTTATATTGCGTTTCAAGGAGTTCATGTGACATTCCGGCATACCATTTCATTATATTTTTGTTACAAACAGATTTTTCATTCATTTTCCTTTCAATGATTTAACTTTATGTAGCTATCTTCAATATCTTCTGAACTATAAGCAAATGAAAGTCATAGGCGTGATTTTTGTGTTTTTCGAATTCTACAGGGGACAGAAACTGGGAGATAAACGCCTTTCATTCTTTGTGTGGCTAGACTGGTGCTATGTTGTGACTGGACACTGCTTCCTGGATCATTGTACACTGTAAATGGTCAATACAAAATGTGCTATGAACTGCTGTGAGCTCCAGCATCACCTAATAACGTCATGATTGATTTTTTTCATTTTTTTGTATCGCATTTCAAGGAGTTCAATTCATGTGTCATTCTAGCATATCATTCCATTATGTTATTGTCACAAACAGACTCTTCATTCAATTTCCTTTCATTTGATATATACTTTTATGTAGCTATGTTCAATATCTTCTGAATTATAAGCAAATGAAAAGCATAGGCGTGATTTTTGTGTTTTTCTAAAAAATTTCTTAGCATGGGACTTAGCAAAATATGATAGCAGCGAAGGGGTTAATTCAATGCAAATCACAAAAACAGTCTGAACAGCTGCTAAAGGCAACTAAACTAGTGGACAGGGAGATCAGGGTAACTCCCCACAAACAGTTAAATTCATCGAAAGGCGTGATTCGCTGCCGGATTTATCAGGTGTCTCAGAGGCAGAAATCAAAACGGAGCTGGCATCCCAGGGTGTGACGGAGGTGCGCAGGGTGACTGTAAAGAAGGGTGCAGAAAGAGTGGCTACCAACACCCTCTTTCTGACATTCTGCAACCCTGTGCTGCCTCCGGTCATCAAAGTCGGCTACCTGAATGTCCGGGTTCAGTTATATGTTCCATCCCCGTTGAGGTGCTTCAGGTGCCAGAAGTTTGGCCATGTCAGGGACCGCTGTTCAGGGCAAGAGGTATGCGGTGTCTGCTGCAAGGCAACCCATGATGGGCCGTGTCAAGATCCGCACATTGTGCTAACTGCGGTGGCGACCATCCCTCCTCTTCACGAAACTGTCCTCTTTGGATTCAGGAATCCGCCATTCAAAGAATAAAAACTGAAAAGAAAATTTCCTTTTTTGAGGCCCGCAAGCAGTTGTGGGCAGTCAGACGCCGACAGCCTCTTCCTATGCTTCGGCTGTAAAGAAAGTTCCCACAGTTCTCACTCGATCAGTCTGCTGTCAGACTGATGACTTTACGTTTTCGAAGACACTGAAAGGGAAGAACTGTCAACTCTGGTGGAAGCAGGTCCACCACCTTCCAACCCAAAGTGACTGCCCCTGGTGGAGGCAAAACATCCGCCACCCCTCAGACTGCCCAGCAGTCTACAACATCTGCTGCTGGGCAGATTAAAAAACCAGCAATCCCCCCTCGAACTCCTCTGTCCAGTGCCCGTGCGGCAAGGGAGTTCAACCCAGTGTGGAGATGGTGGAGATGAGGAAGAAACCTCCACCATCTCCCAAACCCAGACCTCCACCATCTCCAAACTCCAGGCCTTTGTCACCTGCGGGCAAGTCTGCCAGCAGGTCCAAAGACCAACACAGTCCCATGAAACTATCTAATAAAATTCGCTCCATTAGAAGCGACGTTGAAGAGGAGATGACCTGATTTCTCTCCTTTTCGCCTCTGCACCATGGATAGTACAATATTCCATTGGAATATCCGTGGATTAAATTCCAACTTTGAGAGCTGCAGCTTCTGTGTCAGTCTATAAAACCTTCCGTCGTGGCTCTTCAGGAAACCCAAATTCAAAGCCAGAAGACCTTTACTCTTTCTGGCTTTAATATTCTTTCGAAACCTGCACAACCATCCACGTTGGGACTGTCGGGCGGTGTTGCCCTTCTCCTACACAAAACTTTGTTGTATAGTCCTGTCACTTTGTCTACCTCCCTTCAGGCTGTAGCTGCGAGAGTCACTCTCCACAAGACTGTGACAATCTGTTCCCTTTATCTCCCACCTTCTGTCCCGGTTTGTCGTCAGGACCTTGTCAGTCTGATAAGAGAACTTCCTCGACCTTTTTTGCTGTTGGGTGACTTTAACGGTCACAATCCTCTTTGGGGTAGTGTCAGTACGTCATCCAGAGGTCTGCTAATGAGGATGTCCTTTCGGATTTAGATTTGTGTTGTCTGAACGACGGATCTGCAACTTACCTCCACTCTTCCACAGGTTCACTTTCGTGTTTAGATTTGTCGGTTTGTGACCCCTCGCTGGTCCTGGACTATGAGTGGTCTGTCCATGACGATCTGCACGAAAGTGACCATTTCCCTGTCCTTCTACAACCTGTCATAACTGAACACGTCTCTGTCTCTCAACATCTAAATTATAAGAAAGCAAACTGGGATCTATTTGCAGCCACTATTTCTAGGGAATTCCAGGACACTGATTTTCTTCAGAGTCCGGACCCAGCTGAATCTCTGACAAACACTATAATCAAATGTGCTAAAGCCTGTATTCCAGTGTCTTCCGATAAACTTCAAATGCCAAAAACACCCTGGTTCGATTCAGAATGCCAACAAATTTCCAAAGTTCGGAAACGGGCTCAGCGTCAGGTATACCAACGACCTTCGGTCCCAACGCTCGAGCCCATCAGAAACTCCGAGCTAAATCAAGACACACTTTAAAAATCGGTAAACGTCGGTCCTGGAGAGCTTCTGCTCCAGGCTGACATCAACAACTTCCAAGAAAAAAGTGTGGAACATCATTAAGAAAATCAAAGGGAAGAACACCTGTCCCACTGTGAACCATCTCAAGTTTTCGGATTCTTTAATAACAGAGAAGAAAGCAGTTGCTAATCTGCTTGCTTCAACCATTGAAAAGAATTCCTCCTCTTCTAATAAATCAGCCACTTTTGTCAAAACCAAAGCCCTAAAAGAAAAATCACCCTGCAACTTTTCGTCCGACAACATGGAAGACTATAATCTTCCTTTCACGTTAAACGAGCTGAAATCTGCCTTACTTTCTTGCAACGATTCCTCTCCAGGTATAGATGAAATCCATTATCAACTGTTGAAACATCTTCCGCAAATAGTCTGAACACCCTGTAACAGGTATTCAACCATGTGTGGACTACAGGTTGCTTTCCGCCCTCTTGGCGAAAAGCCCTTATTATTCCCATCCCCAAACCTGGAAAAGATCTTTCTAATCCATCAAACTACCGTCCCATAGCTTTGACCAGCTCTGTCTGTAATTGATGGAGAAAATGGTCAATGCTAGGCTTCTGTGGAAACTAGAAACCGATGGCCTTTTGGCGAAAGAACAGTGTGGTTTCCGCAAACATCGGACTACTGTTGACCATTTGATTCGTCTGGAATCTACACTTCGGAATGCCTTCTGAACAAACAGCATGCAGTGGCAATTTTCTTTGACTTGGAGAAGGCCTACGATACCACCTGGAAGTCGGGGATACTTCATGATCTCCACGATCTGGGTTTTCGAGGTCATCTTCCGCTTTTTATCAAAATTTTTTGGCAGAACGACAGTTCAGGTCTGGGTTGGCACCACTCTCTCTGATGTCCACGAGCAGGAGTTGGGTGTTCCACAGGGAGCATACTGTCTCCTGCCCTCTTAGCATCAAGATTAATAACATTGTTCAATCAGTTCAGCAGGGTTCAGACTGCTCATTGTTTGTGGATGATTTCGCTGTCTACGCAACTGGAAGCCTGTACCCGAGTGTCCAGCGCAGGCTCCAGCTTTGCGTAGATAAAATCCATCGGTGGGCTGATGAAAACGGTTTCACTTTTTCTGCTACAAAAACGCAGTGTATCCACTTCCATAATTTCCGTCAGTTTTTTCCAGATCCTGAACTTCAAGTAGGGAAATCTCCCATTCCAGCTGTTAAAGAGGCCAAATTTCTGGGAGTCATTTTTGACCAAAAACTTAACTTTCTCAGCCATATTAAAAACCTCAAAACTGCTTGCCAGAAAGCACTGAATATTCTGCGGGTCGTAGCGCACACCGACTGGGCGCTGATAAGAAAAAATTTGTTGCACCTCTACAGAGCCCTGGTCCGATCCAAACTGGACTACGGTTGTGCTGTGTACGGCTCCGCAAGATCATCTTACCTCAAACTCTTGGACCCTATCCACCATCAAGGGCTTCGTCTCTGTCTTGGAGCGTTCCGCACCACCCCTGTGTACAGCCTGTACGCAGAGGCGGGTGAACCTTCACTGTCCAACCGCAGCTGAAACTGTCTTTGAATTATTATATCCGACTGTTTCTCAGAACCGCAGAATCCTGCCTATGACTGTGTCTTTGACCCTCCGTTCCAAAGTAAGTTTGAAAACAACCCGAAATGTATTCCGCCGTTTGGTCTTCGTATGCAGCCTCACGTGCGGAATGCAGGTCTAGACCTAGGAGTTGTGTCCGATTTTTCCAAGTTTCCGATCAACCTCCGTGGACCTTTTTCACACCAGAGATTTGTTTCGACCTCGCAGCTTTTCGCAAAGAGTCTACCAGCTCCTGGCATACAAGGCATTGTATGCTGAGCTCTGTTCCAAATTCCCATCCTGTCAAAAAGTTTTCACCGACGGTTTCCAAGTCTGAAGATGGAGTGGCCTGTGCAGCCTACTGCCCTGGGGCTCCTTCTCAGATACTGTTGGAACATATACATTCGATGCTTCTGTCTATTCTGCTGAACTTACTGCTCTGGTACTGGCTTTGAAGATAATCTCCTATTCTTCGAAGAGGGACTTTCTGGTTCTGTCGGATTCGCTGTCAGCTTTGGAGGCCATAGCTGGCCGCAACCTTCAGCATCCAGAACTTTTACTTTTTTAAAAACTTTTAGCAAGTTGAAGGCGGACGGTTACAACATTACTCTTGCTTGGGTTCCTGGTCATGTTGGCATCGGCGGGAACGAAATGGTTGATCGTTTAGCCAAGAACGCCACAAGAGAGAAACTGTCCAACACTTATATCCCCTGCTCAGATGTGAAACCCAAAATTAACGATTATGTGAGAGACCTCTGGCAGGAGGATTGGAACACACAGACGAATAACAAACTCTTTCAGATCCGTCCAAACCTTAAGGAGTTCCTCCCATCTACGTCGGGAGGTCGTAAAGAGGAAACGGTTCTGTGCCGGCTGCACACCGGCCATTCGTATTTTACCCATTCTTACCTTTTAAAGAGTGAAGAAGCTCCGTGGTGCATTCCATGTCATGCGCCACTCACAGTGAAACATGTTCTTTTAGAGTGTTGGGACTTGCACGATGTGAGACACAAACATTTTACAGCGGAGTCCATGAAGATCCTGTTCAGGGATGTCCCGCCTGACATGATCCTTGAGTTTTTGAGAGAGATTAACATTTTTCATCTGATTTAAGATTTTACAGCAGAAAGATTTTTAACAAAGTTTCTGGTGCGTTTGTAGACGAGGTCATTTAACGAGATGTGTGAATGTTGGGGTTTTTTTTTTTTTTTTTTTTTTTTTTTTTTGACTGGTGAGTTGATTTTAACGTGGTGACAGCCCTGATGTGGCCCTTTGCGGTCGGCTGGGCTATAAGCAACATTATCTTATCTTATCTTGTAGATGTAAGTTACTTTTAATCAAGAAAGAATAAGATACAGGAAGAAGAAAGGAAAGAATTGCTTTTTAATGCACCTTTTTTTAACATAAGCTGACTATTTTGGACCAAATTGAGGGAATCAGGTGTTCAATTTTCAGTAAATTCAGACTTTTTGTCTGTTCGATTTTTCCATATATAGCATGTAAAAGTATGTTAGGTACAGAAACACGATATTGCTAAATAAAATGCAAAATAGATCTTGACCAAATTTAGAGGGAAATGAGAATTGTTGTCCTACCTGTTTGTTAAAATCGATCTCAATTAGCACCTTGTCAGCCCATGGAAAGGGTGAACAAGGCTGGTATAACTTGGTGAGGGTGTGTGTGTAAGGATATGGGAGTGTGAGGGGGAGGTGGAGATGTACGGAGTGTGTATCAGTTAGAGCTGTTGATATTTTCAGTATGGTGTGTTGAAGTGGCAGGAACTTCTTGAGTGTATTGGAGAAATGCTTTTTAATTTTAGTACAAGAAGTATGCCCCATGATCTGGAAGTTCTGTGCTAGTAACTTACTCGTTTCTTTTTTCTTTCTTTTTTCAACTGTCTACAATTTTCCTGCCTGTTGGCCCATTCTCTTTTGCTTCCTGACTGTCTTTTAGTTTTATTCTTTTTTTTTTCCCAGGTCATAATTTATAATATACCAGCTTTTTTGATAAATTACAGTGAGATTGTACTCGTCTTTCAGTTCTGCAGTGTCTGTCTGGGTGTATGGCTTTTAAAGCTATCTAGATTGTTTGGGTGTGTATGGCTTTTAAAGCTATCTAGATTGTTGGGTGTATGGCTTTTAAAGCTACCTAGATTGTTATGTATGTGTTTTGGAAGGGGAGAGAGTTTGTTTCTCTCTCTCTCTCTCTCTCTCTCTCTCTCTCTCTCTCTCTCTCTCCTCTCTCTCTCTCTCTCTTACTAATCCTAGCATTTTTTGTTTTTAATTTGGAGTGAAAAATTAAATAGCAAGTACTTTTAGCAAAGCCTAGACTTGCTTGCCTTGATTGTGTGTGTGTGTGTGTGTGTATTCATATTTCTTTTTATTGTTGTTTCTGTTTCAGGATGAAACATTTTTTTCCCCCTATTATTTCTACATCTCTGAAAAACTTATGCTGTAGGCTGGATCATAATAACCAAATTTAAAATTAAGTAAAAGGGATATAAAATTTGATCTGTAGAATACATGCCCACTCCAATTTCCCACCTCGATCTTTCACTTTTTCTCTGCCTTTACTTAGGATTTCCACCATTGGGGTGTTCTCAGCTCTTCAGTTGACCTCCCGCCAGTACCCCCATCTTTTCTATGTGTCTCGAGTTAGTTTTTTTCATCTCCCCATAACCAGTTAGCATACTGTCCTGAAAAATGAAAGTACTAAAAGAGTAACTACTCAAATAATCAATCACAATCTTTAAGAGTATAAGTAGCATTTTATATTGGAAAGAAAATGGTAGAGAGAACAGAATTGACTGTGGAATAGTTATTGAATATTTTACAGAGAAGCTAAGTTAATAGTTTTGGAAAAAAGGGGAAGAGGTGCTTTCACATGGCTTTTGTTATTTTCTTTTTGTATAATCTTCTTCCATTCTGTAGACCTTTTTTTTTAAATACATCTTTCTTTTAGAAGTATTCGACAGTTTGTCTTTGTTTCAGCAGCAATGAACGCCATGGGCGGTCAGAACATGTCCTTCAATAGTGGACCTAACAATGCCTCAGGTATGGACCTTTGGATGGAATCCTCTCCCCAGGCAGCCTTTCCTTCCCCCTGCCACATCTTTCTATCTCATCCTAAAACTTGACCACTCTTGATTCCACTCCTCTCTTCGTTCTGCTCTCTTAATTTCTAACCAAATTTTAAGAGAGTTGGTTTTCACTCTGACATTGTTTGGTTTTGAAATCACGACTAACATTTTGTGATAAGATCATGCAGCTTTTCTGCATGCAAGAACATGGAGGAAGACAGACTGTCTCTGGAAATAAGGCAGTGGGTGGTTGGAGGAAGACATGAAGGGCGAAGAGAGTTTGTAACTCCTTGCCTTTGTGCCTGTATGACCAAGATCCATGCCGAGTTTACAGTGTTTTTGTGCCTGTATGACCAAGATCCATGCCGAGTATGCTTTTAGTAGTTTCTTTGTCAGCCTGCTCTCAGATTCTTTTTTTATCTTTGAGAGAATGGTTGTTAAGCTCCATAGCGAATCTTTAAAAAAAAAAAAGGCGAAAAAAGAAACAAAAACATAACCTTTCAGATTTTATTTAGAGGGGCTTGGAAGGGAAAGAACCTCCCAAAAGTAATGTTTCTGGGAGTGAAAGTGACGAGGAGAAATTTATAATCATTTCTCAGCAAGGGCCAGTATCCCCTGTTTGCTTTCTTGACCCCTGCCTAGTATATTCCGCATTGGATCTTGTGTGTCATTGCAGGCCAAGGGGCCAGGGGCAACTCCTCGGGGATGGGCAACATGGGTGGCAACAACAATATGGGCTTTGGGTCCTCCAACAACATGAACGGATTTGGTTCCAATTCGGGCATGGATGCCCTCAGCCAGGCGTATTCCGGCATCCAACAGTACGCAGGTTTGTGCTAGGACAGCATTCCTCTGCCACTAGTCTGTTTAGTATACGAGTCTGGATGCACTTGTTGGCAGCTGTTTCGTTGGGCTACTTCTGGGTGCACCTTGTGAAAGTTCAGGTTGACCCTCTGAAAATGTGTCGCTTGTGACAAATATTTCATTCGGACTTTTGTTTGCATAGTAGAGGTAAAAGGGTTTCTGGTGCTTTCCTTTAAAAATTGGTGTTGTTTTCTATTTCTTCTTTCTTTTTTTTTTTTTAAATGCTGGCAGGGTCTTTTTCAGTTGTAAACTGTCAATTTGGAAATTCTGTGGAAGAAATGTTTTTCTGATAATTAGAGTTCCTCGCTTCATGTCGGTCTTTTTTTTTCCTTTTGGAAAAGTCTTTCTCTTGGAGTACTCTCCTCGGATCCGAGGATTTCTAGAGGCAGGAAAAGCCAACATTCAACATCAACAACAACAACAACAAAAGGGTGGAGGGGAGGGAGTCTGAAGAAAACAAAACAAAAAACTGGAAATGCTTCAATACTCCAAATCTGGTAACATATCCAGCTTTTCAGTCCAGGTTTCTGCGATTCTATGTTTAGGGCTCTGCTGCCTGTGGTTGCTATGGTATATTGTGGCGCTTCTGCTTGCATTAATCAGAACATTTCAGTAGATGGCAGATGTATGGTGAACGCAATTTGCTCAGCCATTTTTCTGGTTTTGGGTCATGCAGAGGCTTCTTCTTTTGAAGGGAAAATATGATGTCTTGCTTGTCATGAATCGTAAATCAAAGTGAGATGTTTGAGGAAGGCACAATAATCAACTGTTGGAGATTTCATTGGACTTAAAAAGACTGCTACAAAAGTGCAATTTCGATCAGCAGCTTTCGACGTGTTTTCTGAAAGTGAACTAGCTGGTATGGCAGTTTATCAATTTTTCGCTTTGTTTGAAAAAGCTGAACATGGATTTCACAGCGCTCTTTGAACATGCGCACTGCAAGAAGTATGTTGATGCTTCATGAGCACTGGACTGCTGTCAGATCAAACTGAAATTTTTTTTTAATCAGATTCATGTTTTACCTCCCTCCTCCCGCTTTTCCCCCAAAAATAAACGAATATCCATGGATTTTTTAATTTTGACAGTGTGACAGAGCAGTGTAATGATACGTCATCTGTACCCCTGTGGTAGGCTTGGTTATGAACAATGATAAGCAAGATGCACAAAGTGACAGAAATTGTGTCCACAATAAAAGGATATTGTTTTTTCACCACCAGGTTATATGCATGACTGCTGAGACAAATACCGGTTATAAAAGAAAAATTTCCTTCCCCCCCCCCAGAAATTATTAGATTTAAGTGGTGCATGCCTCTTGTGTGTGTGTGTTTATGTGTGCGTGTGTCCAGGTATTTTCTTTCGGTTTCTTTCCTTCCTACATGGTTACTTGCTTATCATGAGAGACCATGGAACAATCATCAGAACTGCTTAGATTCCATTACGGCCAGAGGGTCTTCGCCCGTTCCCCTCCCTGAATCCTTTACCAAGGTGTTGCCCCTGGACCCCAACAGGGCCTACGTAGCCACTGAACCCTGGCCTTTTTTTCTTTCTTTTTTTTTTAACAGATTTTTTAAGTCAGTTGTTCTCCAGCCTGCTTTTGTGTGTTTGGTTTGGTTTTGAAGTCTAAGTCTCCCAAGGTTAAATCAGAGTGTTACAGTTTTGAATGTGGAGTCTGCAGGTTTGTTTTGCACAAATGGATCGTACAGTGAATGGACTTCACATAATAAGTTTTGCCTGAGGCAGTGTATTGTTAGAAAGTGGATCTAGTGGAGACAGAATACAAGATACTTACCAGCCGCCGTGGCGAAGTGGTTAGCGTCGCGGACTCCCGGCTGGGAGGTCGTGGGTTCAAATCCCATCAGAAGTCATGTGGGTTTTTCTGCCCCGACCGGCTCCTACCCAGAGTTGAGTTTGCTGCAGACTCAGTTGGGAAGACTGGGACCACACAGTCGAGTTTCATCCACTTAATGGATGCGTTTCTGAGAGTGTTGCTCAAATTTCCTGACCAACACTGCAGGTGCCTGTATCTCTCGGGCCTGGTTGATGCCAGGATATATTATTAGGTACCGGCAGCCAAAATTAGCGTATTGTTTTTCATATTTAAAATCTATATCATTGCAAAGTAAATGGAAAAACATACAAAACACAACAAGAATGAAGTCTCTATCTTCAGTCGTTTTCGAGATATTGCAGTTTAAAGTTGCTACGTTTTTATGCACCTGACAAAATGAGATATCTTCCAAGTTTGAAAGCCAACAGGATCATACATGATTGATATATCTGGTTATAAATTGGTGTTCTCAATCTATACAACTTACACTCTTTGAACAAGTAAGTTCCATGGTATCAGTTTACATGGCTTATGTGTGATAAAGTGTCAAACTTGTAATAAATTGCAATTCAGCGCTTTTTGAATTTGCATGATGTGGCTACTTTGAAGCACTGCAGCACATTAAAAATGGACATTTCAGAGTTTCCAGTGGTTTGGACAAACTCTCTAAGTTGTACTAAGCAAAGTCATTTTTTTCTGAGGTATCTGCTATAAAACATATATGAAAACTTTTGTGCTAAAAACAGGAAATATTGCAATTTGGACGGCGGAAAAAATGGGGTAGAATCGCCCGCCACACTTAAAATTGCTATAACTTCTAAACTACTTCATGAACTGTTTCCAAATTTTGTATACAGTTTCTGTACAGTATTTCCTGTAAATCAAAGTGTACATTTTTGTTATTTTGTACCTAACATTTTATTTCCTGTACTAGAATAGTGGCCAACAGGGGCGGAATGATGATGATGTCCGAATTAAAACCGACAGTTTTTGCAAAACTTATTGACAGATTTCAACAAAAATTTGGTATGATGTTGTCTGTATTGTTATTGATAAAATCATGTTATTTTTGCTCTTTCTGACAAGTGTTGGCAGCCACCAAACAAAAGGTCACTTACGATAAGGGTGGGAAGTGCACTCTTGCTGACGGGCAGATTGGGTTGACTATGTAAACAGAGTTCATTGTTAATTGGAACAGACCAGGCATGGCCAGTAGTTGTTTTGGAGACTATGTTGAAGTCACTGGCAAACACAAATGTGCTTTGCACTGAATCTGTGTCTGCCTTGGTTGGCCACACAAGCATGTTGTTTACAAGAGCAAATTTCCTCAGAAAATTAATGTCTGCTTTCTCAGGAGAGTGGATCTGTGACACACTGCCAAATCATCATCACAGAAAACTACATTCTGGCCAATTTTGGTAAAGATAAGTCTTCCAGAAGGCAATCAGTGGCATGTTCACAGATTTCATCATTGATGCAACATGACTGCATCCTCAAAATGGGTGATAACTTCTTATGTCTCCATCTCTTCCTCGATCACCATCACTTCATCAGTCCCCAAGCCCAACTGCTCTGCCTCAGGAAAAGTTGAAGTGGAGACACAGCTCACACCTCATTCACTTTATCCTGGTCTGGTGGTCCTCCAACTAACAACACAGCCAATATGAACACCGACATGTGTGGTAAAGACTATGGCCTATATAAGGTTTTGGGTGATCAGCCACCCATGAACCCTGGCATGTCGGATAAAGGCTGTGGCCTATACGAAGATTATGGGTGACCAGCCACCCACAAGCTCCAGCATGTGAGAATGCTTCTTTAATTGGTATGGGTGACATGCCACCCACAGTATCTTATGAGGATTATAAGCTTTTATTATTTTGTCCTTTATTTACCACCAAAACACCACAATATTTAATGTGGGCAAGCACAATTACACAATAAAGAAAGTCATAAAACTTTAGTTACATATTATGAAAACTGAGTGAGTTATGAAGATTTAAACGACAGTCTGGGTAATTTTTCACCCACAAGCTCTGGCAAAGGTTAAACAAATAAAAATGTGGATGCGTTTTTCTCAGTTAAAGAAAAAACAATGAAAAGAAAGAAAAAACATCAAAGCATGGCCCAGGACCACTTAATTGAACTATGAGTGCATGATTTTATGTAAATTTCCCTGTCTGTTTCTTTATCATTGTGCGATATCATGTGGTGTGTGTGTGTGTGTGTGTGTGTGTGTGTGTGTGTCAAATTACTGAGAGAAAAAAAATTAAAGCATGGCATAGGACCACTTAATTGAACTATGAGTGCATGTTTTATGTAAATTTCCCAGTCTGTTTTCTTCATCGATGTGTGATATCATGTGGTGTGTGTGTGAGTGTGTGAAATTACTGGGGAAAAAAAAATTAAAGCATGGCATAGGACCACTTATCTTAACTATGAGTGCATGCTTTGATGTACATTTCCCTGTCTGTTTCTTCATCGTTGTGTGATATCATGTGGTGTGTGTGTGTGTGTGTGTGTGTGTTGTTACTGCTCACTGTCCATTCCTTACAATTAAATTTTAGTATCGGTTGTTCTTTGTAAGCAAAAATGTATTGCATGTTCTTTGTAAACAAAAGGTACATCCTCTGCAACACATTATTTTGTCAACAGGGTGTGATTTAAGCATTGCCAATAACATGTTAAGTATTTCATCATTATGATTTTGAATTAACTTGTTGATTTAATCATTGTGAATGTAAAAGAACATAAATATACATTATAATGCTTTTTTAAAAATAAAAGGTAAAATTAAAGAAAGATTTAACTTTATTTTGGACTCTACCTTTTTATCAACTACTCTGTTTGTTCAGTATGTTTGTGCTGTTACAGCAATATACATAACTGTGCAGCATAACATACTATCACCATAAAATATAAATGTTACTGTCACAACAATGTAATGTCTTGGCAATGCAATGCTACTGTAGTTGTATTCTAGCAGTTTTACTTGAAAGTAATCACTAAGTGTTCAAAGCCTTGCTGTGTTTGCCAGTAAAGAGGGAGGGGAGGGGAGGGGAGGGGGGGGGGGGGGAGGAAAGCAAATCTTTACAGTTAAATTACATAAATTTGAAATACACTAGGGGAAAAGATTAGATTGCTAAACCAAACTTCGTAGGGTCGGATTGACTCGGCAGTGACACTCCCCCCCCCCCCCCCCCCCCCCCATACCCCAACCCCCACTACACCCTCCTTACTGTCCAACTTCAGACTCTACTCTCTCTCTCTCTCTCTCTCTTTTTTTATCCCCAAACACGCTTTGCACATCGAGTATGACAGTAATGATCGGTGTTTCGATCGGTGGTCATTATAGAAGACGGTGCTTTCAATTCAAAGCCTCGGACCGTCTTGTACGCGCGGTTGTGGCTTCCGGTTTGAATATCTGTCTCAAACAGATGTTTTTTAACTACGATTTTCTCTTTAATTGCGTAATGGAATCAGTAACCAGTTCACTAATACATGAATCGACATAAGTGAAGCCCATTACTGATATCTATTTTCATTAATTTGTCTTGTACAAAAAACGATCGCTTCGAACGGCGCAACACGTGGGCCATTTCCAACCTGTTTAATCTCGACGAACACCAGCTGAATTACGAACAAAATAACTAAGCATTGGCACGGTATTAAACGAAACAAAATAACTGAATCGTTTCATTAATGTTCTGGTTTGTTATTATATGCGTTATCTTACCAAGTGCATCTTGCAATTCAACAACGATAAGCGCATTCGACTCGGTCATTGTCGGATCTCGGCTTCGTTCCGCCATTGTTGAAATCTTGGACAAGGAGCGAATGTTTGCATTTGATACCTTCGCTTTGATTGGCTTGCGCTTTTCGAGCATTCAACCAATCGCTTAGCTTGATACACCAATGAATTCGGGAGAGAACGGCCTTTCTAGCGCATCGTTAATGTGTATGTTTTTTTCGCAAGTTTTTTAGCAACGACGTTGGAAAGACAACACTTGTAACAAGCCTCATAGAAACTTCGATTCTAATTAATTTAAACACATCGTACTAAAAAGAGAAATAGACTGAAATAAAGCTTGAAACATGCTCTTTTATTCTGACCTATTTGAACGCCAGTGAATGGAATGAACACATTGTATGCGTTGATTTTCGACACCGTGTAGCTCGAACGCTCGGCCAAATCACGCCTGCGGCGCATCGGGATGTGTGACGCGCTTCGTTTTCGTGTGAACCGATGGGTTATTTGGAATAAAACTATCATCATACCGTATGTTGCAAACACAAATAAACAAAACAGAGTTCAAAAGGAAACTGCATTCTTTATTCATCACAATTTTCATCTGATTCTAAACGCGTTATTCATAGATACTGCCTATTGAAAACACGCAAATTTTTCACTCGGCTGAACTTTCCCGTACGCTGAAAGAAGGGCTGCCGGTACCTAATATTATGAAAGGAAGTGTAGAGTACAGCCCTGTCATGTAGTCTCAGACCAAAATGGAAATCCGTAGCATCATCCTCATTCTCATTGATCAGCATTAAATTAAAAAAAATGTGTCAGATTCTGTGGCCCTTCATGCCCTTCTCTCATGGTGACCTCAATTTCGATGTCCTCTCCACGTCTGTGGCCTTGGTTTGGTTCCGTCGGGGTCACCGGTATCGGCGAGTCCATGGGGGCTGTCGTTGGACGGACGTGGTGGCGCCCTCCGGAGGGAGAGCTCACTCGCGCCGGCTCCGCGACTAAGCAATTATTGTCGTCAGTAGGGGGCTTAGTATGTCCTGCGTATGTTAGATCAGAACAGGCACCACTGAACACCACCGAAGTGACTCGGCAGCAGTGCAGTGTCTCCTCCGGTGGGTTGCCTCTTAATGACTTGACATTGACTGCTCCCTGTGGATTGCCGGTGCCGGGGCTGCGGCGGGACCGACCGGGCTGTAGCTGTGGACGGGGTGTCGGAATGAGCGGCGTGGGTGCACTGCCTCTGAGGTGGTGCAGAGGTTGGGACAGCAAAAAAAAAAAAAAAAAAAAAATGCAAGATACTTAAAATATGCTTCAGTAAAAATCTAATGTCCTTATTTGTATGTCACTGATGTACTAAGTAGATAAAGCTGTGTGCACATGTTAACTGTGTTAAATACTTTGCTGATACGCTTAGTTTCAGGCTATTACGTTGTAAGGTGAAGGGGTGCGTTAACTGAGCTTCTTGCATGTTTGTGACTATATCCCACTAAGTAATGGAGAAGTTTTGCTAGGCAGAGTTACACTGCAGGCTACAGTTTGGGGATCAGTTTGGGGTTAAATGAGTTTCCAACACATCTCACTTCGTTTGCTCAGATAAAACTGGAAATGTGATAGGCTGCTTATTTTGACTCTTTTTTCTTTTTTTCTTCATTGATTCTGTGTAATGCCAGTTGCAAGAAGTAGCTCATTTCCCTCACTTAAGTGAACACCTAGCACAGTACCACTCATATATCACAAATCAGTGGAAAGCTCTGTAAGTGTAATATATATATGTTAAGTTTCTACACAAGTTTTTCACGACATAAGCCACTCAGAATTTTAGAGACATTTTTTTTTTTATATTTGGAAGTTAGTTTCCAGTCAGCCAGTGGTTAAATACCGAACCTTGGTAACTATGCCATTTTTGGCAAAGACGGTACATTTTACAGGTCAAATCTCCCATTTGAAAACTTGGGCTTTCCCTTTCGGTATGCCTTAAGGCATTTTTTGGTTGTTGAAATCACTGTCATGGATTGGTAGTTCTACTTCTGAACTCTAGATCAGGAAGTATTGTCACAATAAGCACAAGTTGATTAATGAGCAAATAAAAGATGATTTTTTCCTGGCGTATCAACAGTAATGAAGTGCAGTCTTCTGGATTGGTTAGATTCAGAGGACAGCAAACCCAAGGAAGGGATAAGATAATGTTGCTTATAGCCCAGCCGACCGCAAAGGGCCACATCAGGGCTGACATGGGTCCATATACCAATCTCAGTCTGTGCGACTAGATGATGGAAGAGAAATTGAGGAACCAGTTTTGCTGATTGAAAATGCATCAAAGATAAATTACATTATCAGCCTTTGAGAGAGCTGCAAGTGGCTGAACTGTGTTTGTATTGTGAATAAATCGGCTGCACACCAGTTGGTGACAAACTATGATCAGTCTATTTTGTGCAAAGTGCAGTTCACTGCCAGAAAAATTATGGCTAACAAATAAGTAGAATATGTCATTCAAAGATGTACACAGGGGCATGGAAGTGCAAGGATTTGATTGGTTTTATTAGTAATAAATCAGTCAATCTTCTTGTGTGCATGTGTACCTGCATGCAATTTTTACTTTAGTGGATTCAGTAGTAGGATAGATCTATTGAATAAACTGGATTTCAAATTAGTGTTCTAGATATTAAAAAAAAGAAAAAACAGCCCTGATAATTGTGAAATGGCCTTTCATTGTTGTCAGGGCTATAAACATGAATCGACTGAAAACAAGGGATTGATTGATGGATGTACAAGGGTTTGATTGTTTTTATTTGATATTCTGTCAGTACTCATATACGCACATAGATGCTTACTAGGTGCACACACACTCCTGTACGCTATTTTACATTAACTAGATTTAAAAGAAAAATCATTTTTGTTGTTTTTGTTTTGTTCAAGAATGTTCACACTATGGTAGACGACATGACATGTTGAATTGAATAACTTAGTGAGCAGACCAAATGAAGCTGAATGACTTAATTGTATAGAATACTGACATGATGGGGAACAGTTCAGTTTTTAAATTGGAAAGACTTGTGCATTGAGGGAAAGGAATGATGGTAGTGAGGTATGTTTGTATGTTTTCATTATGGCAATTAATGCATGTTCTGTTAACGACCATTGTCATGTTTTCATTTCACATGACTTGGTCACTTTGTAAGAACTCTTTATATTGAGAGCACAAATGAGATTTTGTGTACCTCCACCCAAAGAAGTAAAGGAAGTGTGCAGTGGGCTGATGTATATATATTTCTGTGCTATGTAACACAAAACATGCTGATTTTATAAATAAGTATGGGAGGTGTGAATCACAGTACATCATTTTTTATATCAAGTATTTAGCTCATAGAACGTATGACTTTTTTCTTTTTTTTTTCTTTTTTTTTTTTTTTTTTTTTTAATGAATATGAATAGTTGTAATATTGTATTATCATTGTTGCATCTGCAGTGTTCTGTGATGTGTTGACATGCTTGGCTTTAAATGTATCGCAAATTGTGTGTCCACCCCGTGACATTTTGTGCAGGACATGAGCAAATACACATTTAAAAACATTTTGTTGTGAAAAACACACACACACAAATTGTTTTTTTTAAGACTTTGGGGGGGGGGGGGGGGGGGGGGGGGGGGGGGTGGGGGGGGGGGTGCAGCTAGAAATCATAAATATTAGTCAGGATTTGTGTATGTGTCAAAATGACAATGCAAGAAGGTAATTGTAAGAGAGGGGACAAAAAAAAGAAAAAAGATTTTGTCCCTTTTAATCCATGCAAATGATCAAAAATGCAAATAACCAGCAGAGGGAAATTTTGTTAAAAATCTTTCCAGTTGCTATTTTGATGGTTTCCCTAGATTCAGTAAGATTCTAGCAAAGCTACGCCCAGGTTGCTCACAAGGGACAGTATTGAGAACCATAATCAGACCTGCCATGTGCTCTGGTTTCACAGGAGAAGCTCCGTTATTTTGGGCTGTGCTCCATGCTCCTGTCCCAACATTCAAAGCTCCAGTACTTTGAGAGTCGTAGAGCAAAGTGTGTGAGTGTGTATTGTTTTGATTTGTTTAGCTGTAAATTCTTACTGATTTTCAAACGAGATGAAGATCTCTGTGTAGGATTAGACAAATCAAGCAAGAGTCGGTCAAGACTGATTGTGCAGGATAGTGTTTCAGGCTGAATGCCCAAGAAAATCATACTAGTATTTAAATTGGTCGATATACTTTATTCAGAATGGCGTCTCGGACAGAGGATGTGAAGAGAAAAGGAAAAAAAGTGTCGTAGAGTAAACATCTCTTTATGTTCTGAGGGCACACAACTTTTTGGCAGACATGTGAAGACAAAGAACCATCTCCACCATGCAAAGGCTGTTGACACCAAATTTCTGTGAAGACTTCATCCAACAAAAATGTCATTATGCAGTATGAATTTCAGTTAATCGAGCTTGTGATTGAACACAATGGACAACAATATGCCAGTAGTTGTTGTTACTTTATTCATTTCTAGATTGTAAGCAACCAAGTAAGTACTAACTTGGTATGTACTTGAACTATCAGGCATTTGTGTTAAATCGGTCTCAATGTTCCGTGATCTAGCTCTCTCAAATTTAGTCTAAAGTTCTGTGATGTGACTCTTCTGCTATCTTCCACATGCATACACGCACGCACGCACACGCACGCACACACACACACACACACACACACACACACACACACACACACACACACACACACACACACACACACACACACACACAGGGGCATGAATATACAGAGGGATGTATACACACTTGACCATAATAGGAAATACAGCTTTCTTCATTTACAACAGTGTCAGGTCTTTGGTCAGTTCTTGAGGCTATGTAAGCAACACAACTTTTTAATGTCCCAGTCAAGTTGGTATATATAAGAAGCACATGTTTGGATTGCGCTCATTTCCTCGTGAGTAATAAAAAGAGGGAAATAATGTAGATTATCATGTCATTTGTCATATGAAAACTTTAGGTCCTTTGTACATTTTCTCAATTCAGGGAGACTCAGATGGTTTCATTTACGTAGGATCATTGTAGCAGAATATCATGAATTTCACTTAAAAGTGTATCTGTATGCTTTCTGGGATGAATTTTGCTCTGTGAGTCCAGCTTCAGGGGGATTTGCCCCTTACCCCCACCAGGGCATTGCCCTTAACCTCATTGCAGGCACCCACACCCCAGGCTACTCTTTATGATTTTCAGAATGCGGCAGTTGTGATAACTTTTTGTTTTTTAACAGACGTAGATACTTGAAATATCACTGGATCTGTTGGGACGATAAGGATCACCATAACTATTCTCATGCTTTTAATAAACGTCGACACTTCAAATCTTATTGGAAAGTCATTTCTCTCCTCTTTCTTTTGACATGTACTTATACAGGCAACTGAAAACTGAAACCTTTCTATTACTGTATGGGAGTTGGTCATGTTTGATCTGTGAATTTAAGAATTTGTGCTTATGGCAATGTGTATACATGTGTATATGCTTTTGCCCTTTTTTTGTATGTATCTGTCAGTACCCACTGTGTCTGTATCCACATGATGTATCTATCTGTCTCAGATCCTGTGTCTGTATACACATGATGTATCTGTCTCAGATCCTTATGATCAAGGTTTCACCATTTCATTATTTTGCCTGTTTGACAAAGTGGTGGACATGATTGGTTTGGGAAACTTGCCATGTAGTAGTTCTTTGGGATATATGTATAATATAAATCGAGGGTTGACTGTCAGAACCAGTATCTCATATACATATATGTATATATAAGAGATACTGGGTTCTGGGAGTCAACCCTCGAATTATATTCCTGAGAAAAGCAAAATGTTTTGTGTTGCCAAGTGGGTACTGCATACTGCTATTCACAAACTTCTTGTTCACACAGCTTTTGCTGGCTGCAGAGTACACCCCCTCTCTTTAATATATAACAATGCATCAGCTCTTTGTTGACTTTTTCATATGCTGTAATGAGGCATGCCACCTGGCCATCATATACAAGTTTTTACATAGTCGTCAACCGCTTAGGGTCATACTGTTTGTGACTCATATAGTCAGTCATGTATTTCCTTATATTGGACACAAAGTCTTATACACTGAACAAATTTAACTGAATTCCAGTGTGATCAAAACATGAGAAGCCAGGATTTGCATTTGCGGGAATTGCTCTATAACTCGGAAGCGACATTTTGTAGGCCAGAATGCATATAGATCACTTCTGTAGAAGGTCTCATCTGCTGGCAAGCTTAAATGTCAGCCTGAGTTTCCAGTTTGAAGTTTGAGAAAATTCCTTTGAGTTTTTTTTTTTTTTTAACCAGTATGAACTGATTTTCACAGTATATATACAATGACTCGACAGTATAGGCCCAGAATACTGATTTTCTTGCACAAGTATCTGGCTAAACTATACTGGTTGACACCTGTGTATGTCTTCTTTTTTTCCCATATGCGGTGTGTATGCTGTTTATTAAGAAAACGGATTTTACATGAATTTAGCTATTTGGGGGCCTGCAGAAGAGGCAAACAGAAATGGAAGTGAAAGAACCTTTGTCGAAGTGATACACCAACTGGTCTGTGTTCTTTAAATTAGAAGACTGATAGATATTGAAATGATCCAAACTGCTGCCAGAATTTGCCTGTTTCAGTCTGCACCTAGCCAGATTAATACCTTTTCTTGTGCCCTGTAAGCTTTCGCTTATCTCTGTAGCAAGAATAGAAACACACTGTGTTGCAGTAGGAATTGTTGATTTACAGCAGTCCACTGAATGCTTGACAATGCAGCGGATATTTTTGCCCGTGAGTTGTCAACTAAATGAGGATGAGACCAATCTGCCACCAGAAGAGCAGAATGTCCCTTTTGAAAGGGCTAAGGCTCCAGTGAAGGAGAAATGGGAAAAGATGACTTCAGATATAACCCAGACACAACAGCAAGGATGACTACTGATCCTGTTTATGGATGATCAGATGACCATGATGAGATGGGAAACTGAACGCTCCATACTTAATCACCACCTGTTCACCAAGTTTCATATGGATGGCTGTGCTGTGTGCCTCCACTGCCCTGTCCTGTTCAAATGTGAGGACAGCCTGTAGACACAGGGCTGAAACAGAAAATCGCTGACAGACTGGTGCATTCTTCAATGCTTTTGGAACATCTGACGGAGCAGATGCAAAGATGAGAACAAACTTGACATTCTTCTTTAGTACCATCAAAATGAAGCTATCCTTCAGTTGTGCATTTATCATTGGATCACAAGCTTGTGTGCTGTCTCAGTGCTGTTGTTTGCAGTCCTCATGAACCCAATTCTTGCTGTTCATGATCTGCTGCAGTCAACAACAGCAGTTGACAGGGAGCTGTAGGTGTCAGGGCATCTGGAGGCCATCCAGGAGATGAGACCTGCACCGTCGCTAGCTTTATAAAGCCTAATGTGTACCAGCATGGTGATTATAGAAATACAGTAGCTTAATTCTGCTGTTGAAATTTGTACACCCCAAAATTATACCCCTTGGGGTAGAGAATAATACAAGGTCCATTGAACAACCTTTACACACTTGTGATTCTGCTTCATTATGAAATTTATTCTGTGAAATGTGATGTTTGCAAATTAATGTCAAAATGAGGTTCATATTCTGCAGGTGTTCATACTTGGTGAAGCGGTAGCACTTTTTTTCTTTTTTTTTTAAATTCCATGACTCAAGAGGACTATGCACCTTGTGTTAAATATGAAAAAGCTTATCAGTAATAACTAAGAGCTCTGCACTTTTTTTTCCCAACAATATACCTCCAGGTCACAATTTCAAAGAGTAAGGTTACTTCTCTCAAAATTTCTGAAGGTAGAATGTGTTTCACATTCAGTGAATAGCTGATTAAATTATGCATCTTGTTAACTTGTGAAGAGACCTGCACTGAAGTTTAGTTTGTTATGAACTAGATGAAACGGAGGGAAATTTCATTGTGCTGGCATACTTCCCCGTTGATGTTTCTTTGTGTATTTTGCTTGTTATTGACTCGATTTGGGATCGCTGAATGCCCACTGCGAGTGCTTGTCCTGCTGGATTATGTGCAGAATTGCATTTTGAATGGTGCATAATCTTGCCCCCTTTTTTTTTGCCATATGTGGGTGTTGGACATGTCAGCTATCCAGGAATAGTTGTTTTTTTTCTTTAATACTGGAAATGTGAAAATCAGTAACTGCTTGGACATGACAGTTGCAGATTACATGTTACTCAAAACAACTTAAAAATTCCATACCAAGTGCTTGAAAGTTCTTAAATGTCCATGAGTCTTGAGGTTCTTTTTTGAAGGATTGAAAGGGGAAAAAAAGTTTCTTGAAGTTAGACTTACGGGCACATCAATTTCACAAAGTGTTACAAAGTGTTTGAAAATGAACATTTTATGGAACAGTGTATGTTTTGCTATAAAACAAAAATTATATAAAGAACTAATAACATCTGGGAAAAGTTCAAGTTAAGTTTGTGTGTGCGGAAAGTATCCACTTCCCTGTCAATTGCTTGCAAGTGCGTTCTGCTGAAGTGACTGATGAAGCTACTGACGTATGTATTTGGCTTGTTTTTTTTTTCTACATTGTGCAATCCTTGGATTTTATTTTAAAAGTCTTAGAAAAGTCCTTTAGAAGTCCTTAAACTTTCTGTCTGAAAGTCCACATGAAGCCTGGGTGGACAAACGTGGCGGCAGATAAGTAGTTCTAACACAAACTCGGTGCATTTTGGTCCATACACAGCCATAGAAGAGACTCAGAGTGAACACACTAAAGCGAAAAGAAACCATGGAAAAGATAAGTAAGCGTAGGAAGCAGATCAGACTGTGTGAGACTGCGGACAAAAGCAAATCCTACCATAAATTGATAAAAACACTAAACAACCAACCAGTGCTGCCAGACCCAGGCAATAATACGATGAAGGATACCATGTTTACGAGGATTGATGAGATAAAATTTTGGTAGTGCATGATCTGCAGGTGCACAATCTCCCAATCATGGTGTCCATGATGATGCAAATGTGTGAAAATGCATACTTTTGCATAATTTGCACAGCATCACATCTGTAAGAATATAGTGAGTTTCAGAAATTGAAGTTTGTTCCCAGACTGTCGTCAGTTCCCTATGGAAAGATGTTGGGGTAGACAAGCCTTGACATGCCACTTTCCATACTTGATAGTTTTCCATTTTGCGAGACTCCACGGCAGTTCTGACTGCTGCATTGAGTCGCTTGAGTCAAAGTCTTCAAAAGCGTGAGACTGAAAAGCAGAAGAAACACTGTGAGCGGTCTTGTATCTGACACCCTAGAGTGTCAGGAGATAAGGGCCCAAGGGGGCTTCTCGCGCTTGTACTGAAAGCGTGGAGAATAGCGAACCACACACTGCTTTGCTGTCTGTATCGCGCCTATAGCTGACCAATGTTTACACAACGACTACACACAGCTAGGCGCGGGTAAACCGAGAAAAGCGGAATTGTCTCTGTCCACAACACCCTGTGAGCTATTTTCTGCGAAGGTTATAGTGGCGTCAAGTGCCAGGCCGGCCAACGACGCACGGCGCACGCGTGCAGCACAGGTTGCGCCGGTCGCAAAGTTCTGTCAGAAAGTTTTAAACACGAACTTAATTATGGTACTCACAGAGAAGACTGAAATGCCAGCTTTTGTCACACTCTCAAGTACTCACTGCGCCATTGCTGTCATACAGAAATTATAGTTAAAAAACCTCTGTACAGTAAATATAACTTAAAGATGTTGCACCAGTCTCGAAGCGTCCAAAAACACACAGAGCGTCTGGCCGTGTGGTGGCTGACTAGTTAAGGGCCTAGCCCGAGTCACAAGGCAAAGGGTTGGGCGAACTAAATGCAGTCGCTGTGAGTGTGCGGGCGCGGCCGTGACTCGGCAGTCATGAATCTTTCACTTGTGTGTTTCAGCTTCTTTTCCAAATGCTTTCAACGCTCAAGCTCAGATGCAGCAGAATGCAGTTACTGCCAAGCAGTCTGAAGGTCAGTAGCAATGTAGTGTTGTTGGTTTCTTTCTTTAGAAAGCAAAGAATATATGATAGGCAAACATTACATTTGTGTGTAAAAATATTGGATAAATGATTGTGGGTTGTTCTGGTAGTTTGTTTGTTTTTATTAAAGACCAATTTCTTTGTTTTTGGTTAGTCATTATAAGCTTAACCCTCTAGCGCCTGAAAGTACTTCTAGCCTAAAGAAAATTATTTTCTATGCAAAAACAATATCAGTCAGGGACAAGAAACACGTTTCTAGGGTTATTTTCTGTCAAAAGCAAAAAAATGACAAATTTAGAAAAATTATCATATATGATAAGTTAGGTTTTTGTTGCACAAAGACTGATTTTATCATATATGATAAATTGCCTCAGGTACACAGTTCATTGAGAGTTAACTCCGATGTCATTTCACAAATTGTTAATCTGAAATGTTAATTCTTCTTCAAGTGTTTTTGGGGTGAGTTTCAATCTCATTTCAGCAAATGGAACTCTGCAAAGCAGTTCCTGTCCTTGTTGAAACATAGGTTCACTTTGCACTTTGGACATGAGACATAGGTCAGGCTCTGGCAGTTCCTGTTCTTGCATGATGTCCTTCCACTGTTTCACTGGGGCAGGTGGGCAACACCATCCAGGCGGACATCAGGGGTGGGAACGAACTGCCTGATGATCTTGGCTGGAGGTGGTGATGTCATGCAGCCGCTCGGGCGACCAACTGTTTTCTTCATCAGCACCAGCACGTCTGCAATCTGGCTCTGGAAAATGCTGAGCTTTGTTGGCTTGAGTGCTCGTAAGGAGTCAAATTTCCATCTTCGGGAGCATCATCTGCCTTCCCTTTCAATCTATTGTCTGCTGGAGGATCGAAAGGCGTGTCCGTCCACATGGGATCATTGTTGAGTGCTGCAGCAAGTTCCTCTACCTCATCAGGAGTGATGTCAACAACTTGTTGACCTATGAGGTCAGCCAACGGAATATTATCCAGATCATCTCCAGTGTCCCTGGCCACCAGCTGGGCTAAGGGAAGGTCATCTTCAACAAGCGTTGCTCTTCATAGACTTGCCAGGGGAATGTCGTCATCAACATCACTGGTAGATGCGCTTATAGACGGCTCATTTCTTTTTCGGTTCACCTGATACTGCTTTCTTTTCTTTAGCACCTTTTTTTCGCCCTTTGATAAGCATTTCTTCATCTTCATCACCTTCGGGATCGCCGTATCCTGGCCTCCACTCATCTCCGCTGCTGTCAGTGGGGTCAGAATCGCTCACTTCACCCGCCACAAACCGGCAAATATTCGTCACGGGAACATTAGTTGTCATGTTGAAAACAGATAGCACATCCAGGTTTTACCGTCTTTCCTTTGTAATTCAGACATAATATGGAACATACTAATACACAAACATAAAAATACATAGTTCTGAATCAAAAGAAAAATGGAAAGCAAACACCCAAACCAGCTCTTAAACAGCTAGAAAAATGCACTTGCAACCTCTAAAGCCGTTCTTATCATTTCTGATAAATGGCTGATGAGTTGTCTTTCCCTGAAGTTTCCACAAACACCGTTCTTATCACATATGATAAACCTTTTTTATGCCATTTTTATGACAAACAGCAATCTGTTTCATATAAAATCATTGTATGTTCAAAATGTATACATGATCATGCGCTTAATAAGCCCGATTAAAAATAGATTTATACTCGCATGTCTGTGTTGCAGAGACTCAAAAACAGAAGATCATGAGAATGTTGGTACTAGCAAGCAGTCACTGTAGAAAGGGAAGTGTGGGGAATAAGGAACACGTGGTTAGGGGATGGTAGCACAGCAGTGGTGTTGGTTTCACACGTCTGGAACCAGCTAATGAGATGGGAGTGTCAGATATCGTTGAGGTATGCGCCACAGGCGCTTTAATTGGGTTTATCATATCTGTAGCAGTCCGTGCTAGAGGGTTATACTGGTGCTAGGTGCAGAACTTCCTGTTTCAGGCCAGTCATTTCCACGTGGAGGGAATTTGAGATCAGGTCCCTACTTTTGTCATTGAAGGCTTGTGTAAGATATTCCTACATGTTGAGAATCACGAAGAGTAGGATTCAAAAAAATTTTTTTTATGCAGAACATTAATTCCCCATTTCATACCAGTACTGGCTCAGTCCTTCACATACCAGTATATGCTAGTGAAATTTGGAGAAAAAAAAAATCCGCGTCATATGTTTACTGGAAGCAACATAAGGTATTACCAAGGCTGTCCGTCTCATTAATGTTTAAAGGGTTGCTTCAGTCTTGTTTTCAATTGGTCCTGATCTATGAATTTCAGGCCTGTTTACCTGTACGATTTGGCTGTATTTTGTACATGCTTTTGGGGAGAATACAACAAATTACAAAGAAATACATAGAAAAAAAATTGTAAGGACAAAGTTCTTAAGCAATAATTGAACATATGTGGATGATGACTGCAGCGGAGGCTTTGACCAAAGAGTGACAACTCTTGCTAACTTCTGTACATGAAATCGCATTTTGCAGTGTCCGTTTCTTCGACAGCATGCCCTCTATTGTCAAAAAAACGATGAGAGATTTTCAGCGTATGTCGAAGTTTGCTGATGAATCAGGTTTGAGAGTAATTTGTATCAGAAAGAACCTGTTTTAACTGTAGTCATTGCAAGATCAGGTGCTTACTACTGGCAAGAAGCGTCTGCAGGTGAAAACAAAATGAAGGAAGCCACCCGCCGACCCCCCCCAACCCAATTTTCCCTCCTGCTTTTACAGAAATTTGGAATTTTGTACACACTGTTTGTAGAAAATACTCATTTTCGTTGAAAAACACACCAAAAGCAGTTTCAAGGTAAACAGGTCTGAAATTTTAAAGGGTTAAAATCGCATATCTTGCCCATGCTGTAATCAGTGTGCAGATTATAATTTTGTATTTTTTTTCTTCAAGTTTTCCTTCCTAATTGCAGCATTCAGCATATTACTGTTGTTGTAGTCGTTTGATTCTGTCTACCCTTATTGAGCAACGTTCTTGTTCAGTGAATCTGTAATGTCTCTCTCTCTCTCTCTCTCTCTCTCTCTCTCTCTCTCTCTCTCTCTCTCTCTTTTACATACACACACTTGCCCACACACACACACTCGGGTTAACACCACAGACATGTGCACCTACATGCGCAGAACAGACACACATATGCTCGCGAACAGTATAGTATGACAAGGAACCTTGTTACATGAGTTATTAGCATTACTGAGAGTTGGTTCAGATCACAAAGAATCCAGGCTTGCAATGGATAAGGTATAATAAACAGGTCTGTTATTTGTGCTAAGAAATGGCGTTATGGAAAGTGGGGTCTGTTTCTGTCCTTCTGCTGCCTTGACTGCTCCTGAACTGAAACAGGAATCCCAGGTGAACAGCCAGTGTTTTAAAACTAATAATGTTCAGTGTCACAAGTTATTTTGATTAGGGAACCATAAGCCATGCATCCAAACACTTTAGCAATTTGACTGCGGGTTTCCGTTCAAAATAGTCTTATCCCATTATTCTGTCTTTGAGTGAAGTTGTTTTGTTTTGTGGCGTCTGTGTTTCCATGTGCTTTAAGTATTTGCTATGACCTTTCTGGGTTACTGACGCCCGCATTCCAGGCCCAGATGGTGCCAACCTGTTTATTTACCACCTGCCCAGGAGTTTGGAGACCAGGATCTCTTGCAGATGTTCATGCCTTTTGGAAATGTTGTCTCTGCCAAAGTCTTCATTGACAAGCAAACAAACCTCAGTAAATGCTTTGGTAGGTATTTTATGGTCGCTATTTGTATGGTTGGGACTTGTGTTGTTGCATACATGTATGTTCAGTTTAAAATGTCTCGCACTTCCAGGGGTTTGGTTTTGTTGCGTTGTTGTTTGTTCTGTGCACAGCTACCTCCACTAGTAGACTACTCAATTTTTGAAGATTGTGCTGTACTCCCTCGTCGCCAGCTATCCCTAAGCTGCAAGCAGCTTAAAGCTAGTTGAGCAGTAAAGCTAATGGGAGGTACTGAATTCACAAAGCTGTAACTTTTGAAACAGTCTGCACTGCAGATCAACTTTCAGCTTTTTTAAAAATTACAAACCGTTGCTATAATACAGGGCAGCACTATTTCTAAATAAAGAGGAAAAGTCAGGATCAGAAACAAATTTGAAAATGTGAAGTTTGAACTGGTGAGATGTTATTTTGGTATTCTCTGGTCAGCCAGATTTAGTTGGGCTACTCAAAGGTTCAGCAGTCGCAAAGCTGGCTGGTCCTGTGACACATTGCCTCGGAGGTTGGAAAGGAGTGCATGTGCATCAGTGCTGTCGGCACAGCTTTCTGAGCCACTGTTATCAGTTTGGCAGCACTTGGACCGCTGAATGATTAAAAATGATGATAAATATCGCACCTGTTGTTGCTCTCTTTATGAGCCAAAATAGGCTTTCGATGAATAAAAAAAAAGATCTTTTTAGTGGTGAATAATTGAGTTGCCTGTAAGTGGTCACTGTTTATATCACACAGGTTTTCAGTGCGAAGGTACAATTTTGCCCAAGATCTGATGAAAAGTTTCCTTGTCCTGTGCCCAGTTGGAGGTGGTTGTGCATAGTGTCCAACGAACATACTGTGTGTGTTGATGTATGCCTATGCCATATGCATGTGTTTATGCGTGTTATGTGTGTTCATGTATGTGTGTGTGTGTGTGTTGCATACAGTGTGTTGGCTGGTTGGTTAGCTGTTGTATACATAGTGGTACTTTCACCCATAGGTTAGTTGATAAGTTGGTCATTAAAAATTTTAATTTTTAGATAATATTTTGAAGTGTGTGTATCCCATGATGTTGCTTGCAGTCATATTGTTAACTCACTGGTGAGAAATTTTAAGTTATGAGGTATCATATTTACATGTTTTAGATCATGGCACTTGGAGTTGGCAGGTCTCAACTTACGAGTTTTAGAGTACTCTTTGTAGTGTCAGAATGAGTCTGATGGTGTGTGGATCATTTTGTGTTCAAGTGATTGTGTGAAAGTGGGTGACTTAAATGGTCAGTATTTTTAGTTTGTGACATGTTTCTTCATGTGCCTCCACATCATGTGTTTTTTGCTTTTTGTTGTGTGAGAGAGAGAGAGCATATGCTATGTATTTTCTCTCTCTCTCTCTCTCTCTCTCTCTCTCTCTCTCTCTCTCTCTCTCTGTTTTAGATATAGACAGGTAAAGAAAGAGATCGGTAAAGTGTAGGTGCATGCATGTGTTCATGTCAATAGCTAACCATCGATTTAACCTTTTAGGGTGTTTTCTTTTTTTGATTTAATAACACAAATGAAAAATAAGAAGGAAATGCCAAGAACATACACATGCGTGCACACAAACACACACCCACACACAAAGTCTCTCTCTCTCTCTCTCTCTCTCTCTCTCTCTCTCTCTCTCTCTCTCTCTCTCTCTCTCTCTCTCTCTCTCTCTATATGCTCACATACATGTTAACGTGTGGTTCATGTGTGAAGATCTAGAGATGGTGTATTAATGACAAGCAATAGTACATGAAGGCCTTGAACAAGAAAACAAAATTTATTTTTCAGAAAAAACGCATACAAAAAGATTGAAATGACATGTTGAATACATTAAAGTATTCCAGAAGCAAATGAATTAAAAACTAGATAACTGGCTTATTAAAAATAGCTTTAAAGCTTGAATAAGAGTGTAGCAACAAAAGCTTAGGCAAGAAATAAAGACTGTTATTTTGTTTAGACATAACCTCATTGATTTATGTATGTTTTTTCATTAGTTTGCTCTGAGAATGGAACTGGACTGTCTTAATTTTTGAAATTTGATTTAATAGTTTGTTTGCATTGTTTTAAGAACTTGCACATTGTGATGGCCCTGATAATGGCGACCACAGTTGGCCAGCCTGCAAACAGCATGACTTGATTTATACACCACTTAATTTCTTTGTTCAACAGTCCCTTTTTTCTTTTGTGCTATTTTTACGAACAGTCTTATATGAGTGTGTTAGCGCGTCAGATCATTCTTTGACTGGCTTTGTTCCAGGCAAAAACAAGAAAAGCTACCCCAAAAACAAGGGGGGAAAGCCAACATTTCGTAACCTTAAAACCCACTCACATGTACGAAGGCGCGCATGTGCACATATGCACGCACACACAGACTAAAACAAGTTTTGTTCTGATTACACGTTTCATAGATTTGTATAAATCATACTTTTCTCGGAGAATGATCTGATAACGAGACTTGAGACATATGATGTTTCATACAATAATAAAAAAAACGGCCGCAAGCGACATTTAGAATCATAGCTGCCAACTGTTACGGGAAAACCGGGACATATCGTTTTTTTAAATTTGTCCCTATTTTCGTTGTTTGCTGAAAAAATTCCGGTTTATGAGTTTTCAAAAAAAAAAAAAAAAAAAAAAAGCCCAAAATTAAATAAAAGACGTTTGGCAACGATTGTGAGGACAAAGTGGTGGCTTTTTAAACTATTTTTGCGCTCTCCCCATTCCGTCGCGTTTATAGCCGTTGATTGGCTTCTGCGACGTATTGTTCCAGATCCAGATCCAGATGGTCCGACTGAACAGAAAGCGTAAACTCGGAAGTCAGCATGAAAGGGGCATAACTAGGCCCATTCCGCGCATGCGCATAGCTGCTGTTCAAATAGTCAACATGGCGTCTTCAAGTGGTAGCACGGAGAAAACCACAAAACCTAAACGATTCCAGCGGTATCTGCCAGCTTATAAAGACAAGTTTCCATGGGTCACTTCTTATCCTTCAAAGGGTGAAAAGTTTGCTTTCTGCACCGTGTGTCGATGTCCGGTGAATATTTCACATGGAAGAAATGATCTGGCCGATCACGAGAAGACCACGAAGCACAAAAAAAACAACGAAGCTGAGGAATCGGCAGCCGTAAAAAAAAACATGATGGTGGCAAAGGCCAATCTTCATGGCTCTTGCTATGAGCAAAAGTTCAGCCAGGAGTTTCTAAAGAAGGCCAAGTCCTCGACTGCACAAATAGTAAAAAAAAAACCCCTAGATCTTTGAACACAGGCTGTCAACTCAGGGTGTGGGAGTAGTGGTTGGATCATGACGACTGGGGAGTGGGGAGTAGCTTGATGGAGCCTTAGAACTGGGGTGGGGGGTGATGGTAATTAAATGGAGCCGGAGGACTGGGGATGAAGTTGAGCAAGATTGTGGGGTACAGTTGATGAAACATAACTGTGTTGTGTTGTTAATGAAACATGACTGTGGGGTGTAGTTGATGAAAGATGACTGTGGGGTATAGTTGATGAAACATGACTGTGGGGTATAGTTGATGAAACATGACTGTGGGGTATAGTTGATGAAACATGACTGTGGGGTATAGTTGATGGATCCTAAGTCCTATGGGGTGTAGTTGTGAGATCATAAGGGCAGAAGGGTGAAGTTGATGGAACTTGAACGGAAGAATGTGGGTGTAGCTGATGGAAGCCCAGGACTGTGAGTGCTGTTGATTGGGAGGGCAGAGCATCTTTTATGTTCATCCTACATCAATATGGAAGATTAAAAAAGCTGTTTGGGTAAGTCTTATTTTGTGTGTTTTGTATATTAATCTATAGAAAAAAATATGGTGGCTACCTACATAAGAGGCTTTTTTTTACACAAAATATTGCATTGTATGCAACATACTAATATGCATGCTTTGATATGGTTTAATAATAGGCTTGCTTTTGATTAGTTTTCTTATCAGGAGATGAAAAATATGCCTGTCAGAGTGTAAAAAAGGCTTCAGCTTCAGGGGGCTGCGCCCCCTGACCCCCGCTGATCAGGAGGGGGGCCAGCCCCCCTCCCGAACCCACCCCAGTGAGATGTTACTCTTTTTGACTCTGGGAGGTTGGCAGCTATAAATTGAGCGAATGAATCCTACAGGTAAATATTTCTATGTGTGTGTGATTGCCTCCTAAAATTATAAAGCAGGTTAAGTTTATTTTTCAACCTGATCTGATTCTCATGTTTAAAGAATATCTCAACGTCTGATATCTTAAACTTGCAGGAGTTCCGCTGATAACAACATTGCTAGTGCTCCAGGTATACTTTGGTCTTCTGGGACAGAATTGTTCACATTAACATCAGGTTTATTGACTCGCGGGCAGAAGTGTTCTCACACCGGCAGAACTGGCAACTTGCCTGTTGAAGCAGTTTAACTAAGGCAGCCACTTCAGAAAACGCTGCTGTCTTTGTATGGCATGTCTTAACGCTGAAAGCTTCTCAGATGTTGAAACACTGAGAGAGGGGCAGAATAGGGCAGACCAGTAATTAATTAGATTATGACAGAATAAGGCAAAATGGGTAGTTAAAAGGTAAAACTTGAAAGCCTTGTGCATGTACTTTTAAAAAATAGTACACAAGTATGTGAAGTAAAAGCATAACATGAAAGTATGTTCCTGTGTGCAGGGTTTGTGAGCTATGACACGCCCATGTCGGCCCAGGCTGCCATCACCTCCATGAATGGTTTCCAGATAGGCATGAAGCGATTGAAAGTGCAGCTGAAGCGCCCCAAGAATGACAAGCCGTACTAGATCTGGCCCATTTTCCTTGCTCTGCTTGCTCAGGTAATCCCAACAGAATGGCTGCTGTTGTTAATTCCTTCAGTCGCCTACTCATTGCCTCCCAAGATTTTTTTTTTTTTTTTTTTTTTTTTTTGTATTTGCAGAGAGCGTAGGCTAAACTTCCATCAGAAAACTATCAGTAAACAAGAGTGTTGTTTAAGACAGATGAATTAGGGGTGGAGAGTGTCGAGTTTTATTGACAAGAGACAGGTTCTACCGACGGAGATAGATTTGTTGGATGCAAGATGGTGTGTTTGTTTTGTTGTTGATAAGATGATAGCAGATTTGAGCTCAAAGCAAAATAATGATGAAATGGCAATGATGGAACTTTGCGAAAGGGGAGGAAGGCAGGGTTCTATTAGCTGTATCTGTTGGACGTTTTATTCATGTTAAAAATCAAGTGTGTGATACATACTACATTCCAGGATTGGATCATTGATTCTGTTTTTGATTTAGTTTATGTACAAAGACTTCAGGGACCTGAATGTGGCCATTTACTGTATATGTGTAATATGAAATGTATTCACGAAAACAGTATCAAGAAAAAAGATTATAGCGAGTGAAAGAAAGAATGCCTATGTTGGACTTGCATGCATAACAAAGTGAATCTATGTAATCACTGTTTTGGTAATTGCTTATGTATCTGTAGTAAACTTCAACATTGGCCGTTACTAGTACCAGAAAATCAACCTTGACATGGATTAATGTTTTCCCTAATTGACATTTTCCTGGAAGCTGTGATGTTTTCCATAATTGACATTTTCCTGGAAGCTGTAATCAATTACGATTATGGCTTTTTTCACAGGGAGAAGATGCATTCCATGATATTTGAAATAGTTCAAGAAATCCAGTACAGATCAGATGGTTTAATGCAGTTTATATCCAGGAGAAATTGATAATTCTTGTAGTACTATGATTTATCAGTCCGTGCATGCACAGGGATGTGAAATTTATGCACAAATGACGAGTGCCCTCCCCTCCCCATTGACAGTGACAACATGTGAGTGTGAAGGGAGAGCAGTTCATGTTAAGTGCTCTCCAGCAGCTTTATAAGCATCATTGTAGTCAGCCACCTATAATCGGTTCAGCTTCGCCATGATTTGTCATTGGCAGCCATCATGAAGAGTGCACGCTGTACAGACAATTTTTTGTAAGGAATCAGCAGAGAATGTGGCTATAAGTTTGACTTGGCCTGGTTGGACGATATGTTCACACAGAGATCGGACAGGTCACATTGGATACGTGATTCCATCCAAAAAGTCAATATCAGCTGCAGAATGTTGTGCTTTGGTGCAGTGATAAGTCTTCTTGGGGACTTCACGCCCAAGAAGGAGTTGCTCGTGTGCCCCTCCTCTGTAAGCGTTTAAAATCAGATCTTTCTTGTGTCCTTGAATTTGAATATGTCTTGCTTGTGAATGAAAGCTAAGAGAGACTTTGTGCTTTAAGGAACTGAGTGACTCTTTGAGTTGTTACTGTAAATGAAGCATCAGGAAAGAAAAGTACGTCTTCTGTCAACAGTGACAGTTACAAAATATATAGGTACATTACATATTATAAATCTGCACTTCTGGTCTAAATTGAACCATTTTTAACTTTATGGGGATTTGTTGACTATGGTGTTTTTTTTTGTTTTTTTTTTGTTTTTAAACCAGGCGCTTTATGGCATGCTCTATCTTTGGCTAATGAATTTTAGCAACCAGCTGTATAGGCCAGCTCCTACATAATCTACTGTCAAATGTCCATGTGAGGAAAACCTAAAGCATTGATATCCAGTGTGCACATTGGTCCAGTCGACACCAGTACAGGCATACAAAATAAGCTTACTTGAAATTCACAGAATATATGGAGTAAGTTTTGGCATTCCTTCATACCTGCTTTCATCATCAGAATCATCAGCAACTGTCACCTCGTCACTGCCAGATCACAGTTCAAACAAGCCAAAGTATTTGTTCTGTACATAGTAATGTGAAACTGCAGTAATGATAATGATAGGTAATGCTTATTTTGTGTACTTGTAGTGGTATTTCATCTTAAAAATAGTTTGGGAAAAAAAAAAAAAAACAGGTAACAATAGAAAAACTGATTTGAGGAAGTAAAGGAAATGTCTTTGTGAGGTTTCCAGGAAAACAGCAGTAGGAATTGACAGCTCAGGGTTGATCTAGAAACGGAAGTTTGATTTTGTAGTAGTTCATAACAGGCCACTTGATGCATGTAATACCGCCTCCCTTTGGGGGGAGGGGGGGGGGGGGGGTTAGTTATGAATTTTGGCCCTGCCAATAAATCTTTCATGAGATCTTGTATGCACAACTGGAGAGTGATTTCAAAGGAATCCCTGTTTTGGGAAACATCTTGTGAATAAAATAGATTTTTTTTTTACAATAAAACTTCAGAGAAATGGACAAGTATCAATCTTGAATGACAGTATTAAAACCTTTACTTCTTTGCCTCATGCAGCCAAATACATGTATGATTTACCATTTGAAAATTTGATGTCCAAGGTCAAGTGCATTTTGTAATATCAAATAGATTTCACAAAAACATTACCTGTAAATATTCATGTGCAGAACACTTTTTGTTGTTGCTTACAGCAGATTTATCAAAATGTCACAGGACAAGAAGACAGATGAATAGTGTTTGCAGTCCACAGATAAGATTTGGCACAAATTGATAATGTTAGTTCCAGTCGCTAAGGATAGAAAGGAACACAGAATGTTGAATACAAGTCGATCCTTAAATCAGATCATCATGTAGCGTTTTTCCAAGACTGCTTTCAAACTTCTGGTATAGTCAAGCCCTTTAGACATACTTCACATAATCTATAGCTGTTTTAATGTATTAGATGTTTGTTACGCAAACAATGATTCTCCCTGCCTTTGCAGTACATACTTTTCCATATTGCTGGTGTATGTATTCATTGACATTCAAGTCAAAATTACATATTGCCTCCCTTTCTGTGCTCAGCCCAGAGATGGTCATTTGCGGTCTGCTGGGCTATAAGCAACATTATCGCCATTTTGTGCTTTAAAGTGTCAAGTCACATTTGGTTTTGAAGTCTTCTGTAGCTGTGTGTTCAGGTCTGAGTTGTAAATCGCATTAATATTTGTGTGTGTGTGTGGTTTTTTTTTAGATGACACCATGGCGTGGCGTCCTTCCTCTGTCCCTGTGGCGTACGTCTTGCGTCTTCTGTGTGTCGGTGACAAAGCGTCAAGTTCTTTTCAGTGTGGTGCGTGTCCACAGCTTGTCAAGACTCCAGCTTCCGTTGTCAATAATGTGGCATAGGAGAAGAATCGGCCACCCGTTTTTATCCCCCCCCTCAACTTTTGACATCTGGTGTTCATGTCGTCTTGTCCAGAGTTAGTATATAGAGATTTTGTTTTTCAGTGAAAAAGAAGCCAGTTTTACCTTGCTACATTACATAGAAGTGGCCGAGTTCCCTTAAATTTCATGAGATTCTCACAATTTTAGACGTTTGCTTTTTAAATGTTTCACTTTTTATGTACATATCATTGGCAAAAGCAAAGATGAGGCAAACCTGATCAGTGATACCATTGTGTCATTCTGCCACATTTGTTATCAAAGTTTACCATGATAAAGGATACCAAGACATTGAAAGGAGTGTTAAGAAGTGTTGGGACATGCGTTACTGGCAGTCAGATTCAACATGAAATATAACTTGGCATGTTAGACGGGTAAGGAGTTTGAACTTGTGTTTTCACCCTTCAAGTGACGAAGTCTTTGAAGCACTTCTTTACTTTGTGTTTGTATATCTCTTTTTCAAGTTCTTGTTTGCTGTGTTGCAACGTTGTTTTCTTGTAGTTTTTGGAGTTAACATCGTTTACACTTGTGTGGAAAGATACAAATCAAAAACAGTTTTGTTGTTGTGAGAAATTTGCCTCTGTGATTTTTAAGCAGGGATTTTTTTTCCCCCTTCCACTCCAGTGTGTTGAGACACTGAGTGTTGTTTGCGTTGAAGTACATTTGCATTAAATCTATTGGATGTTAAGATGCTGTTTTTTGTCATCTCCATTGGCTTCCAGGCTACATAGCATAGAGACCTACAGCAGGGTGGCTTTTTATTTATTTATTTTTCAAAGACTCTCAGACAGCTTGGATTCATCAAATGCAGACTGAAAAAGGAAATCTTAGTTCATCTTGACAAGGGTTTCTTGTCATTCTTTTGCTGAAGTTCTCATCTTTTCCTTTGTTGTACTATTGTTTTGAAACAAAGTGGCATTTTTCATCTCCACTTTTCTGTGCTTTGCATATGACTATAAATCTGTATGTTTTTTTATGTAGTTTTTTTTTTTTTTTTTTTTTTTTTAAAGAAGGTAAAGCTTCTTTATCATGGCTGAGTTGCGAGTGCTGACAGAATATCTTGTATTTCTCTGGGATTAAAGTCAGTAACAAACAATTGTCTTATCAGCTTTAATTATCAGATCTTTGTTGCTCAAATGCTTGAGCAATCTGACCTCTGTTGTTTGATGCGGTTTCTCTTAGACGCGGTGACAGACCTGATATAGCCCTTTCAGGTTTTCTAGGCTTTATGCAACATTATCTTGCTTGAGATACTAGTTTTATCCATACAACAATTTTAATGTAAGTAATCACCTCGCATATTAAAGCAACCCTTCGTATGTATAGTATGTTCAAAAGCTGTGAGCATTTCAGTATTTTTTGTGCGTATTGATTTTTGTTGTTGTAGGCCACCGCCCCCCATTTGATATTTTAGTATATGCAGTAGTATATGGCTCGGTGGATGTTTTTTTGTTTTTTTTTTTGATAGTACTTTTCTTATTGCATTCTACAGAGTTCAAAATGCCCAACCATCTGATCGTCTGTTTCAACTTTATCTTCTGGAAGACAGATGGAAATTAAACTCAACACTTGTCTGACAGGCAGTCAGTTTTCTTTCTAATGTGGTGAAAGGACGGTGAAGAAGTCGGCTTCAGTGCACACCATTCGCGCTTCCCTCTTTTCTGTTTCACTTTTACATCTTCACTACCACCACTTTTCTGCCGCTCTCCCCTTTCATCCCCCTCCAGTTTTTTGTTGTTGTTTTTTTTTTTTCCTAACAGAATCTGACCAGAGTACAAGGCAAAGCGTGGTCTAAACATAAAACAAGTCGCTAGCATACAGGGATTGTGCTTGGTCAGCTCAGAAATGATCGATATACTTCCCTCTTGATATATATATATATGTATATTGATACAAAAAGGCAAACAAGGCAGAGAGCGAGATAGAGTTTTCATGATTTTAGTTCAGTCCAAGAATGTGTGAATGGTAGAAACACGACAATTCTTTTTTCTTTTTTTTTTCTCTCACTCTCTTAGAGAGACAATGGGAAAGACACCATTTGTAAATAAATGGTTTCTCAGTTGCACATGAGCAGAATATGCCATTATTGGATTATGTGTGCTGACTTGTCACTGCACTGCCGATGGTTGGTTTTATTAACCATCTTTTTACTAAGTGAGGGCACGTAGAAATATGGGGGGGGGGGGGGGGGGGGGGGGGATACATGTTTTTTTTTTCTTTTCTTTTTTCTATTTTTTTATTTAAAATTTTTTTATTAGCCCAAACTATGTGGGAATTTCTAGCCGTATTCTAGTTCTTCATTGATTCTGCACTGAAACTCCACCCCCACCATGAGAATTTTGTCCTTAAAATGTTTTTGTTCTAAAATACATAAACAGTATTTGACATTGTACAGTTTTTGAATACAGATTCTATCACTGAAGCTAAAATAACATGTACATGGTATCGGTTCACATGAAAATGTGTTTCTTTAGAGTATGTTCACTGGATGTGTTCAGTCAAAACCAATTAATAGAGTAGCACTGATGTTTTCATTGTACTGCATTGTACGTAAATAAAAGTAATTTCTATGTGGCTGTCAGGTGTGGGGGGGGGGGGGGGGGGGGGGGGGGGGGGGCGCAAAAAAACCAATGGAAGTGTAGAGCAGTCTAATGAGTGGATAGAAATATGATTTTTGAGTTTATAATGACCATAGTTTGCTGATAGCGTCGACAATCACTTGGTTATATTACAGACAAGTATTCATACCTGTAGTATTGATGCTTTGAAAGTGAGGTGGGGAGGAAGACAAGTCTAGTCACTGTTGAATGTATTTGGTTAATAGGAGAGAGAGTGCAGTTACATGTAGGGAACCAGATCTGGTCTTTTAGTCTATCCTGATCTGAAACGCCATTCTTCCGCTGTATTCTTCTGTAAGAAATTTGTGCATGTTAACTTGTTTACAGCTCCCCACCACCCCTCACCCCTCAGTGGTAGGGGGAGGGGGGATGAAAAGAAAGCTGAGTCTTTGAAATTTGTCAGTGTTTTACTGTGGATGAAGAGCGGTGTGAGAAGCCAAGCATTACTTTTTTTTTTTGGTTCATCAGTGTTTTCACTTGCTCAAGATAGCCTGTCTCAACATTTTGTACCGCTTATGGAAAAGCGCCCTCCCCCCCACCCAAATAACTTTTTCATTTATTTCGTGTGTTCATGCTTCATCCGGTCATGTTTTGTCAAAATTGTGTAACCAGAAACATTGTTCTGTTAACCTGATATAGGCAGGCACCAGGTTGAGATCTTATGCGTACTTGTCCATGTCAAGAAGTGGATATGTCAGGTTATGGCTAAATGTGCCATGACTGTCAGTCAAAACTCAGGACTATGTGTTCAGTGTACTTGTAAACTTGTTCAAAGTTAAAGTTGCATTTTGAGGGAAAGAAGAAAGTGGAGGGAAAAGTATTGTCCTCATTATGTGTGGTACTTGATGTTGTTCGCTGAACTGTATGCGGTGACATGTTAGCTTGGTATGAAACCAATCGGTGTATTTTTATTGTGTCAAAACTTACCACAGTATTGTTCTTTCCATCTCTACCTTCACATTTGTAGGCTGTAACAGCATTTTTCAGTCCTTTCTTTGAGTTTCAGGAGCCCTGCTGGGGCACTTCTCTCTTCACCAAAACTTGTGTTAATTCTACCAAGCATTGCAAAGCTGTTTCCACCCCCACCCCCATCCCCCTTCTGCCCATGCTGTTGATCAATGAATGTCTATTCAGAAGTCTGAAATTGAAGTCTATAGTTGGAGCCAACTTTCTGTTTCCTCACTGTTATTTCATGAATAAGATTTTTACAAATGAAAATTGGGGACGTAGAGTGGCATGGAATGGATGTGTGTGTGTGTGTGCGTGTGTGTGTGTGTGTGTGTGTGTGTGTGTGTGCACATACATGTGTGCTATTTAGGGTGTGAACGTGAGGAAAAAGATGAGTGTGATTACAGTATTTCAACCGTCATCCTCTTCTACTCCTTCACAAAAGCTTTGCTATGCTGGGTATGTATTGACCAAGCTGAAACGGTGACACACTCCATGTTCAGTTCTCGGTTGCTAACTGTATGCTATGCATATCACAGCCTTCATTGCCAGCCTGGAAACACTACAATCTCTCAGCATCAGTCAAGAAACAACTTCTGAGTGTTCTGGCTGTATGCTGGGAATAGTCTGTGTTTGGAAAACTCTTGTTTTACTCTCTCTCTCTCTTACCTAATAGAAAATCTTTTTCAAGTAGTTAGTAAGACCAAACAGATCTGTCACTTGAAATTCTATTATCGTTGTTTTTCTCTCTTTAGCCTGTATGTGGCTGTTTGTATTAGTTTTGAATTGAACTTTGGTTATGTTAAAAAGAGAAATTGAAAAGGAAATGGTATTGAATAAAATGAAGAAAAAAAAAAGTGAAAAGAACAAATGGAAAATATGTGGTTTTGAGTTTTGATTTTGAAAGTGTGAATGGTGATAGTATTTATCATTCATGTATGTGAAAGTGAGGAAAAGACGACAGCCACAACAAAAGCAAGACAAAGGAAGAAATAGACAACCAGCCAAATAAATATACCACTAATTCAATGCCACTTAATTTAAATTCACTCATGCACAAGAAGATGATAAAGTTTTTCAACTGTGTAAAACTACGTCCATGCTCTGGGTTTGATCTTGGGGAAAACTCCATATGGCATACAGATTCCCTACTTCGAAACGTGACCTTGCGTAGCAAAGCATTTCAGTTCTTGCATTTCGTTTGCATGCTTGCACTTTTTGTATGCGAAGTTCTGCAATTATGCTATGCAGACACATGCTTGTGACTTGGTTTGACAGCTTTTTTTGTTTTGCTTATAAAGTCCTTGTGATCATCTGGAAATGACTTTATATATTTACATTCATGGTGCTTCATCAATAATACTCTGATTCATACATAGTGGGTCTGGCAGACCCAAGAGACAGTACAACGATCCCTGTCGGTTTTTCTTCCACTTCATCTTCCATGCCACTCCACAGTATTGGCAGCACATGAGCGGCATTGCACCTACACCACTCATTCCAGCTCTACACCACAGCCTCAGCCTGGCTTGTCCCGCCACAGCCACAGCCCGGCAACCCAGGGGGAGCTACAAAGGTCAAGTTGTCTTGAGGCAACCCACAAAGGAGCCACTGAAGTGAAGCCGACTCATTTGGTGGTATTCTGTGGTGCCTGTTCTGATTCAAAATTCGCAGGACACCCAGACCTGTTTACTCATACTACTTTGTCGTATTTTGTTCACAAGTTTGATGAAATGCGATGAACTGGAAAAAATGCGTCCAAAAAAGAATCTTGAGCAGTAGTGGCACTTCTGTATAACCACTGTGTTTGAGCGCTACAACCAAAGAGTATTAACTCTCACATCGTGCGCACAAACTCACGTCTGGATGATGTTGGAGCAATAGGAGGGACATCCTGCTTTTACAAAAACTCACAAATTTGGTAGATGTGTGCACAAATTTCTAAGAAAATACACACATTTCAATTGAGAAATACACTAATAGCTGTTTTAGGGTAAACCGGACTGGACACCATCTAATAAGTTCCTACTGACGACAATTTTGTCGGGACCCAGTATGGTTGAGCTTTATCCCAGAGGGCTCGAGGATGTCTGTTCAACGACAGTCCTCATGAACTTGGCAAATACCAGTGACCACAACAGAACTCGACAAGAGAGTGTAGACATTGAGAGGAAATCAAAACCAAGGTCACCATGAGAGCAGGACATGAAAGGCCACAGAATTTGAGACTTTTTATGCTGATCAAAGGTGCTGCTGCTACGGAGTACCATTCTGGTTAGAAACTGCGTCACAGGGCTCTAAGCTTATTTTCATAATATATCTCAAGAGTCAACCAGGCCTGAGAGATAGAGACACCTGCACATTGGTCAGGATATTTGAGCAACACTAAGGGATGCATCCCGATCCCAGTCTTCCCAGTTGAACTTGTAGCAAACGAAACTCTTGGTAGGTGCAGTAGGAGCAATAGAATCCTACAAATAAATGGCCGTGATGGGAATCGAACTCGTGATTTCCCAGCCGGGAGTCTGTGATGCTAACCACTTCACTAGGAGGCTGGTCCCCCTATTGATATTTAGTGGGTCTCAGACCTATAACTGTGAAAGAGGTAGTTGTGTGAAAGTGGCAGTTTAACGGCATGCCCATATTCATGATTGCGGTCCATACTCCTTTTTGATGCATCTCGGTTCTGTGTTCCTTATCTACGTTGTGGGCCTTTAATTTTTAAAAGTTTCTTTGACCATTTTCCTGTGTCACAAATAATCTTTCTTTTAACCTAAAGGTCTATTTGCTTCAGTACAGTTTAAATGAACAATGGATTATTGTGAAAGAGTTCAGAGTTGCTATTTTCAGGGTGTTTGTATGAAAAAGAAAACTGAAATGCACAAGACAGTTAAGTTTAATACTCTTCAGGACTGTAGTGTCTTTTCATTGTATGGATATTTGGATTTGTGTGGTTATTCTTGTCAACCTCAATATTTCTCTAACCTCTTCCAAGGGTGGTGCAGGATTGCTCCCAGCTGACAGGTTTGGCAGTTGAGGACAGTACCTCTCTGGATACTACAGGCACCTTGGAGTAGCATATTTTGACGGAAAAAAATCCCACAAATGTGGATCTCGGGGATTTTACCAAGCAACCCACCAACCCTATCACCAGTAATACTACCTCTGTGGTAGGTGCATCACCGAAATGTTTCTAAATTTTCGCAGTCAGAATTTGTTCTTGGTCCATACATACAGGGTTCGTACGCCCTTGAAAACCCTTTAAATACAACTGGGTCAAAAAGGCCCTTGAAAACCCTTGAATACTGCAAATATCCTACCATCCTTGAAACCCCTTAAAAATCGTTTTCGGACCAAAACTGACCGTAACATTTGAAGACGAATCGGAGAACAAACGCGAACAAGACTTCGGACATCGATTTTCGCCTCTCGAATCGTTCTGTGTGTCGTCTGCTTTTCAAGCAAAGGGAAGCAATTCAATAGTTGGTTATTGTTTGCGCATGCGCAGTTCGACTTCCGACAAAGTGCGCCATGCTCCCTAATCTTCGGTGAATGCCAACACTGTTGCGTCTGTCATCATGCCTAAGGGAAATTGCGCATTTGATCCGTTGTGGTTACAGAAGGAAGAATATCGAAGCTGGATCACTGAATGCAGAGACAACAAACATGCGTTTTTCCGTAAAGTGTGCAAAAAGACCGTTGATGTTCGGGCAGTGGGCGAATCGCGGTTGCAAGTCACGGAAAGAGGAAAATATGTGGAATTGGAAACGCGAGTAGGCTGGTAGTTAGTCTTACGGACTTCGTTCGGCAATCATCAAATTCATCAACATCAGGTCAGACCCTTTCCTCAGTAAGAATCGTCAGCCAGTCCACAATAACAGCAAGTGGGACAGATGTGTTAAAAGTTAAAAAGCTGAAGTGTTGTGGACGATTCATGCCATCAACAATCATCACAGTTTCCGATCTGCTGAAGACGACACGAAACTGTTTGCAGCAATGTTAACATATAGGAAGGCAATATTATGGATTGGTGGAGACTTTAATTTACCAGATATTGATTGGGGTGAAGATGCCATACTTGGTAATCAATACAGTAAAAATATTAATACTCAGTTTTTTGATGCCACCAAAGACCTTGGATTAGTACAGTCAGTTGAATCACCAACTCGTGGTAAGGCATTCCTGGATTTATTTTTTACCAATTGTCCAGGCGCTTTAGGCAATCAGGAATTAATTGCAGGCCTGGGTGATCATGACATAGTTCTTTTAGAGAGTAATTTTCAACCCTTTCGAAGAAAACCCCCTAAACGTACCATCAGACTCTGGAACCAAGCAGATTTACCAAAATTGCGCAGGGATACTCATAATTTCAGTTGTCTTTTTTTGAGGTCCCATAGTGTTAAAGATAATGTCAGTGATCTTTGGAAGTGTATAAAAACTAATTTGGAATTTATTATGGATGACAACATACCTACTAAATAACTTCAAGCAAGAACCACCAGCCATGGATTACTACTAAAACTAAACGTTTGTTGAGAAGGAAACATCGTTTCTTTAAGAAATTGAAACTACATCCTAATTCAGAAAGATTACTGGTTAGGTATAAACATATTAAGAGAAGGTGTCAGAGAGAATGTAGACTTGCTCACTCCAATTATGTTAATTCGATGATTTCGGAAGGTGATCATCAAAACAAGAAATTATGGTCTTACATAAGGAGTAAGAGACAGGACAACATTGGGATTCCAGACCTGAGAAATAACCAGAATAACCTAATACAGGACCCTGAAGGGAAAGCAAACTTACTAAACAAGCAGTTTTGTTCAGTTTTCTCAAATCCCAAACCTTTAATTAACGATAGACTAAAGGATGATGATAAACTCCCTGAAATGCAAAACATCAAAGTAAACAAAGCAGGAGTATTTAAGTTACTGACCAATATCAATGAAAACAAAGCTACTGGTCCCGATGGCGTTCCTGGCAAGCTCTTAAAATTATGTGCCAATGAATTGAGTGAGGTATACCAATTACTTTACCAAGCTTCACTGGACCAGGGAGTAATACCTGATGAGTGGCGAGATGCGAGCATTGTTCCCTTATTTAAAAATGGTGACAAAACAAAAGCAGAGAATTATAGACCTGTATCTCTTACATCCATATCAGCTAAATTACTTGAACATATAATATATAGTAGCATAATGGACCATTTTGACAAATATGATTTCTTAAATAACGCCCAGCATGGTTTTAGACAGCGAAGGAGTTGTGAGACTCAACTTATAACAACTCTCAATGATTTTAGTAACTGTCTTAACAACAGACAGCAAATAGATGCAATTTTATTAGATTTTTCTAAAGCCTTTGATAAGGTTGACCATGAGGGCCTGCTGCTTAAATTAGAACACATTGGCATTGGCGGTTCTTTGCTAAAATGGGCTAGATCATTCCTCGTTGGGAGAACGCAGAAAGTTGTTGTGGAAGGGTCGTCATCCCATTGTAAACCAGTCTTGTCAGGTGTACCACAGGGAACTGTTCTGGGGCCCTTGTTTTTCTTAATTTATATAAATGACATAAGTAGAAATCTCTCTCTGGAACTACTATAAGGCTTTTTGCAGATGACAGTTTAGTATATAGAACAATCAGAAGCAAGAATGATACACGCATTCTACAAGAAGATCTAAACGCTTTACAAGAGTGGGAAAGAACTTGGAAAATGGAATTTCATCCTCAAAAGTGCCAAGTGTTGCGTATATGTAACAAACGCTCACTAATTAGATCAGATTATTCTATCCATAATACTATTCTTAAAGAAACTAATGCTGCAAAATATTTAGGCGTGATTATAGATAGTCGTCTCAAATGGAAAGAACATTACAATTTAGTATGTAAGAAAGCAAATAACATCTTAGCTTTCTTACACAGGAATATCAATGACTGCCCCCAAAAGGTTAAAGACGACTGCTACAAAACACTGGTTAGACCAGTACTGGAATATGGTTGCTCAGTTTGGGATCCTTACCATCTAAAGGACATTGATAACCTTGAAAAGATTCAGAAGAGAGCAGCACGGTTCGTAACAGGGAACCACATCAGAGAAAAGGGGAATACTAGGAAGAACATGAGGAAATTAGAATGGAAACCCTTAGAAGAGAGAAGAGCTTTTATTAAACTTAACACCTTTTCAAAGGCAGAGCTAAAGTAATTGATATTCCAATGGAACAACTAGTATTGAATAAAAGTAGCACCAGGAGTGGCGGTCAGTGTTTATACCATACCTGCATCAAATATTGACAGCCACTTACATTCTTTTTACCCCAGTTCTGTACGGCTGTGGAACTCACTGCCGGGTGCCATCAAGATTGCCACAAATGCAATCTCTTTTAAAAAACAAATTGATACAACAGTTTTGAGATCTGCATATTGATGTTTTTCTATTTTTTACTTCCCCAGATATTTTACTGTTAACTGGGTCTGAATTTGGCCATTGCTTTTAACTTCTTGAATATCGAGTGCGACCCCTTGTTGCCAAATTTGCTCCAGGGGCCAACAGTCTAGTCGCACTATTTTATGTTATTTTATTTTGCTTTTTAACATGCGCGCTGGTGACCTACTCGTTTTTGAGTGAACCAGTATTTTAGGAAGAAGAAGAAGAAGATATTACTCGATTGCGACGAACTGTCGGCGTGGGGAAACTAAAATTAGATATTTTGCAACTTTTGGCATTGCTCCTTTTTTCTGTTAGAACTGAAAAAAGAGTGAAATCATACACTGAATCTTCAAATCAATCGTCACGTCGTCTCCATAGACACTAAGTGACTCGTGTGTGCACATTTGTAATTTTAAAAAAAATCCTACTTTCTTGTTTAAAAGACAGCATTCATAACACCCCCCCCCTACCCCCCCCCCCCCCCAACTTACCTACCAGCTAGCCTACACACACACACACACACACACACACACACACACACACACACACACACACATAGAAAGACGCACACAGACACACATACACACACACACACACACACACACACACAGAGAAAGAGACAGAGAGAGAGAGAGAGACACACACACACACACACACAGATACACACACACACACACACACACACACACACCAAACTAAAAAAACAGTTCAAAAGGCCACTTTTGCTCCCGCATGTAATCAAGTATTTAGTATTTTTGTGTTACAGTACATATGGTTGATATAGGTCTTGTTTGCCCATGTACTCTCCACTGTGTTTTACAGCTTGTTTGTCCAACATCCAAAACTTGATTTAAAGCATGTTACTGAAAGCATTTGAAGTCACGCACAAACCCAACCCAATCTCTCTCTCTCTCACTCCCCCCCTCCCTCCCTCCCTCTCTCTTTCTCTCTCTCTCATACTTTTTTTCTAGCTTTATATTTAATTCACTTATAATGAATATGATTTCTTTTGTGTATTTGTTATTGTCATTTTGTTTAAAGCAATTAAAAAAAAGTAAAAAAAAAACCCAGTTCAGTGTGGAGCTGCAGGAAGGCTACCCACGTTCACCTTTTCAAGAGGGGTTATCCCGCTCCCGATCCTGCCCCAGAACAAGCATTAGGCTAGTCCAGGCCCGCCAACCATTCACACACACTTCCACACAACACATACAGTGGCTGTATTTTAAAAGTAAAGTTTGCAGAGCTCCCTCCTGAAATGTGCCAGAGATGGGGCCTCCGCTGCAGCTGCCGGAAGAGAATTAATGAATATGTCATGCTTTTGATGAATCATTGAATAAGGACTTGAAACAGAAGCAGCTGGACATCCCATGTCAGATACTGGTCCAGAAAGCAGATTGAAAGTTTTCTTTTTCTGATTTCTCAGTTTCTGTATAAAGACTTCATTTTTTATTTTTTGTATATGATATTGAGCATGGAAAAGACTACAGAAGTGTAATCACCTTATCATCATGGCTGGATTACATGTGTAAGGTAATTATTCACTCTTTTTTTTTCAGTCGTACGGCTAAATTTGCCCTTAAAAATTAAAATATCCCCTTTAGAAACCCTTGAAAAACCCTTGAATTTTTTTCCTGTGAGGAAGTGGGAACCCTGTACATAGTTTTTTAGTTCAATGATAACATTCCTCTGCAGTCCAGCAAATCAGTTCAACTTCGCTAAAACAGGCACAGTTTTCATGATGTAATTGTCCATTTCTTCTATCAGAACAGTACTGTATATGCATTGCAGGAAGGGGCATTAGTGATTACACCAATTGTTTATTGATAATTACAAAAGGAATCTTGGATGTAATATCTTGCATGTTTCCAAAAGAAGCTAGGACATCACAAGCTGTGTTTGAATTGGTGGATTTGTCAAGTTTCCAGAGTGTGAGGAGAGCTACTGATCTTTTTGTGTCTCATCATTGATCTCGCTATTCAGAAACATTCCAAAGCACCAGTTTGGGATGTCCTTTTGATCACAATGTTGTTTGTTCAGTTCATTTACTCTTGCCTGTCATTCTTTAGTCGACTTCCTGAGGATAAGATAAGATAAGATAATGTTGCTTATAGCCCAGCCGACCGCAGAGGGCCACATCAGGGCTGTTCCTGAGGATAAATTCAAAGAAATGGAAAACGGATCGAGGTCACAATAAGACAATTTTGGAGTCAGCTAGTTGGTAGCTCTCTCTGTGTGTGTGTGTGTGTGTGTGTCAATTTCATTTGAGTCAGATGATTCCAGTGCAGGTTAAAAAAAAATTATTTTTTTTAGCAATAATGAATTGTAGCATTCTTCTCTTTGTTCTTCAGGCTGTTTGTATATGCATGCATGTTATGATTTTTGAAGCTGGTGATTCAGACCATTTTTTTTTTTTTAATTAATTGCTTTGCACGATCTGTAGCAGTCTTCTCTTCATTCTTCAGGGCTGCTTACATATCTCTCTGTTTCCTTCTCCTCTTCCTGAATTTCTGCCTGTATCGGTGAGTGCCTCCCTTTACTGTGTCCTGCCCCTCTTCATATATTACCTCGGACATGTTTTTTTCTGGCTCCCTGGGCTCTCTTCTTGCATTGCTTCCTGTCCTTATTGTACAGGATGTTAACATTAAAAATGTAAGGGTTTTCATATCTTCAAATTAAATATTGACGGGGTTTAATCAGTCAGTCAGTCATTCCACTGACCGCTGGAGTCGGGGGGAATGTGTTGAGGCAGCTGCGGTTTCTCTCCAGGCTCTTCTGTTTGTAGCTGTCGTGAGGAGATCTGGCATGGTCATTTTGGTCCAGTCCTTTATATTTTCGAACCAGCTCTTTCTTTGCCATCCTCGTCTGCGCCCTCCTTCAACGGTACCTTGAAGGATGGTTTTGGAGAGTGTTTTGTGACGAATGACGTGGCCAAACCATGCCATCTTCCGTCGTTTGACGGTTTCCAGAAGTGGTTCGTGGGGCCCAGCTAGATTGGTGACCAGGTTCCGCACATAATCATTGGTCTTGAGTTCTTTGTAGGAGATGCGGAGTAGTTTCCTCAGGGGTTTAATACTCCTGACAAAAAATTCGGAAAAGGAGGGAGCAGTCATGCAAAGCATTCTGCCATATTTCATTTAAAAAAAAAAAAAGGCAGGCAGCAACAGAAGAAGAGAGGCAGGCAGCAACAGAGGAAGAGAGGCAGGCAGTAACCGGGGGGGGGGGGGGGGGGGGGGGCTTTCATCAAATAGGTTTGTTATTGTATGAGTAGCTGGTCAGTGTGTTTCACTGCTTAGTGTGAAAGGGTTTGGGCTGTGTCAGACTACGGTCTTCACCATAGAAGTATGTCACAGGCGATTGGCATGGCGAGTCTGCTGATAACTGGCTTTGGTATGACCCACAATGACCCGTGTTTCTTGGACTTCTTATGGCGTGAAAGGGGCTGGTCGCTGTCAAGTTTTCAGAGTCCCCTCTCGGGGCAAAGAAGTGCAAGCTTTCTTGCTGTGTGTGAATTTTGCGTAACAGAAAAGTTTGGAGAATTCAGCGTCCATCACAGAAACTAAGTCTACCACGGCTGTTCAAAAAAGAAAGAAAGAAAAGGAAAAAAGAACTTGTCAGTCTACTCTTGACTTTTGGGGGGTTTGTTTTGTGTGTGTGTGTGTTTTGTCTTGTTTTGTTTTTGTTTGTTTTGTTTTCTCTCTTCAGGTGATGTTTCTAGTTGTGGTTGCTGGGAAAAAAAATCTAAAATCTGACAATGTGTTCTATCTCATTTCGGTGTTTGAGTCGCCCTCCTGCCATGGTAACAATTAAGGAAAGCATACTGCAAACACCAGACAGCATTGCATTTCAAACAAAATAGAGGTAAGGCCTTTGCTGACTGGCTGGTTGATGAATCAAGATATGTAAAAAAAGAAAAAAAAGTACTCTTTGCAGAATATGCATGTTTTAGCTTACCCAATCGTCATGATCATCATCCATTTATTTCAGTTGTTTTTTTTTTTGTCTTGAATTTACCTGTAACGAGTCCCCTTGTTGTATATATTCAGTTTGTGTTTAGAACCTCGGTCGACCTTTCTTTACAGGTTCATACCCTCTTGCTCTAATCGCCACTGGTTTTCGATTTCGGTGCGTGATTTACCCACATTTGTACAAGATGTGAAACCCTCTTCTTATGTTTATGCTGTTTGCCTCAGTTCCTATCTCGCGGTGTCCCCCTCTTACGAGACTGCTGTATACCTCTTCCTGTGCAAGTTCTTGCTTCCTTTCCTATATTTGATACCTATTCTTTTCCTATTATGCTACCTGCCTCTCGTCATGTATTTTTACCTTCTGTTCTGTATTGCAGCCTATCTCTTTCTTCCTGTAATTCAGCCCTCCTATCTTCCTGTATTGCCTGCCTCTACATAGCCTACATTTTTCCCTGTATTGCTGTCACCTCTCTTCTCTGTATTGCACCTCTTTTCTTCCTGTATGCTGCCTGCCTCTCTTCCTCTAGTTGTTCTGCCTGACCTCTTCTTCCTTGTTGCCCTGCCTCTCTTCTTCTGTTGCTGCCTGCCTCTCTCTCTCTGATGCTGCCTGCCTCTCTTCCTGGTTGTTGCTCCCTGCCTCTTTCCTCTGTTGTTGCTGCCCTCTTCTTCTGTTGCTCCCTGCTTCTCTTCTCTGTTGCTGCCTGCCTTTCCCTCTGTTGCTGCTGCCTCTCTCCTCGTGCTGCCTGCCCTTTTCCTCTGTTGCTGCCTGCTCTCTCTTCCTGTTGCTGCCTGTCTCTCTTCCTCTGTTTGCTGCCCCTCTTCCTCTGTTTGCTCCTCTTTGCCGCCCTCTTCCTCTGTTGCTGCCGCCTCTTCCTCTGTTGCTGCCCGCTCTTCCTCTGTTGCTGCCCGCCTCTTCCTCTTCCTCTTTGCTGCCTGCCTCCTTCCTCTTTTGCTGCCCGCCTCTTCCTCTGTTGCTGCCCGCCTCTTCCTCTGTTGCTCCTCTCTTCCTCTGTTGCTGCCTGCCTCTTTCCTCTTGTTGCTGCCCGCCTCTTCCTCTGTTGCTGCCTGCCTCTTCCTCTGTTGCTGCCCGCCTCTTCCTCTGTTGCTGCCTGCCTCTTCCTCTGTGCTGCCTGCCTCTTCCTCTGATGCTGCCCGCCTCTTCCTCTGTTGCTGCCTGCCTTTTCCTGTTGCTGCCGCCTCTTTCTTCTGTTGTTGCCTTGCCTCTTTCCTCTGTTGCTGTCTGCCTCTCTTCTCTGTGCTGTCTGCCTCCTCTGTTGCTGCCAGCTCTCTTCCTCTGTTGTCTGCCCCTCTCTTCCTTGTTGCTGCCAGCTTCTCTTTTGCTGTTGCTGCGCCTCTCTTCCTCTGTTGCTGCCTGCCTCACTTCCTCTGTTGCTGCCTGCCTCTCCTCTGAGTTGCTGTCAGTTTCTCTTCCTCTGTTGCTGTCTGCCTCTCTCTGATTGGTGCCTGCCTTCTCTTCCCTGTTGGTCGCCTGCCTGTTGTCCTCGTTGCTCGCCTGTTGTCCTCCTGTTCCTCTGTTGCTGCCTGCCTCTCTTCCTCTGTTGCCTGCTCTCTTCCTCTGTTGCCTGCCTCTCTTCCTCTGTTGCTGCCAGCCTCTCTTCCTCTGTTTGCTGCCTGCTCTTTTCCCTGCCTCTCTTCCTCTGTTGCCTGCCTCTCTTCCTCTGTTGCTGCCTCCTCTCTTCCTCTGTTGCTGCCTGCTCTCTCTTCCTCTGTTCCCTGCCTCTCTTCCTCTGTTGCCTGCCTCTTCTTTCCCTCTGTTCCCTTGCTGCCTCTCTTCCTCTGTTGCCTGCCTGCCTCTCTTCTCTGTTGCCTGCCTCTCTTCCTCTGTTGCCTGCCTCTTTCCTCTGTTGCTGCCAGCCTCTCTTCCCTGTTGCTGCCTCCTCTCTTCCTCTGTTTGCTGCCTGCCTCTCTTCCTCTGTTGCTGCCTCTCTTCCTCTGTTGCCTGCCTCTCTTCCTCTGTTGCTGCCAGCCTCTCTTCCTCTGTTGCCTGCCTCTCTTCCTCTGTTGCTGCCTGCCTCTTTTCCTCGTTGCTGCCCGCCTCTCTTCCTCTGTTGCTGCTTGCCTCTCTCTCTCTGATGCTGCCTGCCTCTCTTCCTCTGTTGTTGCTGCCACCTCTCTTCCTCTGTTGTTGCTGCCTGCCTCTCTGTTGCTCCCTTGCTCTCTTCCTCTGTTGCTGCCTGCCTTTTCCTCTGTTGCTGCCTGCCTCTCTTCCTCTGTTGCTGCCTGCCCTTTTCCTCTGTTGCTGCCTGCCTCTCTTCCTCTGTTGCTGCCTTTCCGGGCCCCTCTTCCTCTGTTGCTGCCCGCCTCTTCCTCTTTTGCTGCCCGCCTCTTCCTCTGTTGCTGCCCGCTCTTTCCTCTGTTGCTGCCGCCTCTTCCTCTGTTGCTGCCTGCCTCTTCCTCTGTTGCTGCCCGCCTCTTCCTCTGTTGCTGCCTGCCTCTTCCTCTGTTGCTGCCTGCCTCTTCCTCTGTTGCTGCCTTTCCTCTTCTGCCTCTGTTACTGCCCGCCTCTTCCTCTGTTGCTGCCTGCCTCTTCCTCTGTTGCTGCCGCCTCTTCCTGTTCTGCCTGCCTCTTCCTCTGTTGCTGCCTGCCTCTTCCCTCTGTGCTGCCGCCTCTTTCTCTGTTGCTGCCTGCCTCTCGTTGCTGCCAGCCTCTTTCTTCTGTTGTTGCCTGCTCTCTTCCTCTGTTGCTGTCTGCCTTCTTCCTCTGTTGCTGCTCTGCCTTCCTCTGTTGCTGCCAGCTTTCTCTTCCTCTGTTGCTGCCTGCCTCTCTCCTCTGTTGCTGCCAGCCTCTCTCTCTGTTGCTGTCTGCCTCTCTTCCTCTGTTGCTGCCTGCCTCTCTTCCTTGTTGCTGCCTGCCTCTCTCGAGGTTGCTGTTAGCTTCTCTTCCTCTGTTGCTGTCTGCTCTCTCTGTTGGTGCCTGCCTCTTCCTCTGTTGGTGCCTGCCTCTCTTCCTCGTTGCTGCCTGCCTCTCTTCTCCTCTGTTGCTGCCTGCCTCTCTTCCTCTGTTGCCTGCCTCTCTCCTCTGTTGCTGCCGCCTCTCTTCCTCTGTTGCTGCCTGCCTCTGTTGCCTTGCCTCCTTCCTCTGTTGCCTGCCTCCTTCCTCTTTTGCTGCCTGCCTCTCTTCCTCTGTTGCTGCCTGCCTCTCTTCCTTGTTGCCTGCCTCTTCCTCTTTGCCTGCCTCTCTTCCTCTGTTGCTGCCTGCCTCTCTTCCTCTGTTGCTGCCTGCCTCTCTTCCTCTGTTGCCTGCCTCTCTTCCTCTGTTGCCTGCCTCTCTTCCTCTGTTGCTGCCTGCCTCTCTTCCTCTGTTGCTGCCTGCCTCTCTTCCTCTGTTGCTGCCTGCCTCTCTTCCTCTGTTGCCTGCCTCTCTTCCTCTGTTGCCTGCCTCTTCCTCTGTTGCTGCCAGCCTCTCTTCCTCTGTTGCCTGCCTCTCTTCCTCTGTTGCTGCCTGCCTCTTTTCCTCAGTTGCTGCCCGCCTCTCTTCCTCTGTTGCTGCTTGCCTCTCTTCCTATGTTGCTGCTGCCTTCTATTCCTGTATTGCTGCCTTACTCTTCCAGATTTGCTGCCGGCTTTTCTGCCTGCTATTTTTTTTTCAGCTCTGCTTTCTTCCTGTGTTGCTGCCCGCCTGTCTCCCCATTCTAGCTTTGCTGTCCGACTTGCAGGCCTGGTTAGTCTCAAACACAGACCCAGGGGTGATATAACCCTCTGCATAGAACACAGTTGGAGGCTTGGGGGGAAAAATACAGTTGCTGCGTCTACGTGAAGACAGGTGACTTCTTGGTTGCGAGTCTTCCGATTTCTCTTGAAGTGTTCTTCCTTGGCGTCATCAGATGTTTCTTGTGATTCTTGAACATTCTCAGATTGTTCTCGTTTTTGTTGTGTGTTTTTTTTCTCTCCAGGATCCATAGTTATGAAACGACTGGCTAATGAATTGTGTTTATCAGACAAATGCACACTTACACCTCCACTAGTAGGCTACCTATTCTTTTTCCATTCTCTTAATATGCACATACATACGCATGCGCATACACATGCACGCACATACACACACACACGTGTGCGCGCACACACGCATACATATACACGCTCTCACACACACACGCGCGTGCGTGCACGCACGCACGCACACACACACGCATACACACACACGCCAAATGCAAAGAACAAGAATTGAACTGATTTGCCAATTGACAGCTTGATTCACACACATGAACTTCAGGGGAAAAAATGCGATGCACCATGATGCAAACAGCGTTGTGAAAATAGAAAATCAAACACGCGAAACAAACCTGATGCAGCCTGCATTATGAAAATCCTCGGGGAAAGTGTGGGTCTGTGAAACCCACAATGTTGGAATAAGAATTATCAACGTTTTCCTTTGCAAAGTAGGGGTGGGTCTATGAGACGATTTATGAATAGGGAGTGCTAAAAAACAAAGATTGTTTACCAATGGATAAAAGCAAACGATTTTGTGCACGAAAATCCTCAGGTAGCAGTTGAAGAAGATCCAAATTTCAGATCATTTTGATGAACGTACGTGGGAATTTATAATTTGAAAAATGGTCTGTTAGGCCAAGAGCTATGGTGAAGGTTAAACACTGTGTATAGAGAACCGCACTTCTACGTCCACTTCATCTGAGCAGTCTTTTGTCAAATTTGTTTATCCCTATTTTCGGGAAGATTTGTACACCCGGGTATGTATCACCGCTGTCAAAATGACAGTCAACAGAAACCGCTAAGGGGCCACACTGCTGACACTCACAGGTGGTGGTCTGTTCAGCAGTAGTGTCTTGCTATTCGACATTCTAAACCTCTTTAGCTTCCTGCCTCCATAAATAAAATTGAAGACCTCAAGAACTGATCACAGTCGGCATGGACTGAAAGGGAAAAGAAAAGGCTAAGTCACCATAGGGGCAGACAAATTCATGGACACACAAAACGTCCTCATACCAAGATATTTTTCACAAGAGAACAAATCACTCCCCACCCACCCCACACCCCCAACACCCTTCCCCCGCTCCTCCATGCATTCTAGCATTTTGACTGTTGCTAGCTGTTCCAAATCTGCAGATTTCTGCCTTTTTGTTGTTAACGGCATTTCATTGGAAAAAAAAGAAAGAAAAGAAAAGGAAAAAGATCTTTTGGTAAAAATAAAGATAATTGACAACTTTGTGACTGGATTCACGGGGAAAGTTGTTTTCACAAAAGAGGGTTTTCAGAAAATCTTTAGGTAAAAATGAAAATAACTGATAATGTTGTGACCGTATTCTGGAAGGGGGGGGGGGGGGGGGGGGGAAGTTGTGTTTTCAGTGCGAAGGAAAGGAAGCAGGAATATCATGATTAGGCCTAGCATGATTAGGAGGAATCGAGTCCAGACAGACACAGTTAGTATAGGTCATTGGGTTTAAGGGGTCCCTAGTCAACTGACATGTTAGGTGATTATGGTGGCGTCAGTGTCTTGTTAGCATATTCCACCAGGTTGTCTACTTTTTTTGTACAGTAGTGGTATCTAAACTGAAAGGTATGCTTTTTTTCCAGAGGTAGATCTGAAACTCGTACACAACGGGGAAAAAAGGCTTTTGTGCTCTCTAATAAATAAGTGCTTCAACTCTTCTATGATGAAAATGGTTTTCCATTAAGAAAATAATCAAGAACTGATGATGCAGCAGGAAAAGGCTGAACATTTGAGAAGACTGAAAAAAGATTCCAAGTGATTTTTTTTCTTCCCAATTTCGTTTTTCTCCACATCGCCTGTTGTTTCTTTATTTCGCAATTCAAAATATAAGCATGGAAAAGAAACTCAAGTTTGCACATATTCACAAAGCATTCTGTACACGCTAAACAGTTAGCAACAACCAAAAAAAATGAAATAAAATAAATAAGTAAAATAAAATAAATGAATAAGTAAAGTCTCACACTAGCATGTAGAATGTAATAAACACCAGCAGGAAGTTTTCGTACAGAAATTCAATCTTGGTTGTTCTATTCTTTTCGAATTGTAAAGACCGTTTTACTTCATATCAAATAGCTATGGGTATGACTTGTCTGATTACACTATTTACAATGCATATTCACTTTGATTAGTCTTAAACAATGCAATGTCAATGAACATGAACAACACAGTCATGATTATCAGTCTGCAAACTGGTTTTACTTTCTGTTTTACTGTACAATAGTTTATTCCAATTCGACATTGAAAACTAGTAGCATGCAATGTCAGAAATTAATTCATTCAAGTCTAAAATGAAATAACACAGAATGTTGTAACGTACAAGCAATTCTAGATTTGCAGGATTGAGACTAGAATGTTTATTTAATACAGAGCCATATCCATTATGTATTAATTCTTCATACTTTTCTAAAAAAACAAAACAAAAAAAACAGCCAAGCAACACGACTGGAAACCCTAAGATTTGAATGAAAAAGCGTACAGATTGTGGCTTATGCAATTTCGTTGTCAGTCTTTTATCGGCCATAAGAACTTAAAATCAAGAACATTTGAATTTCATTTCTTAAATGAGGAAAGGCCAGAGAGAAACGGTGAACACGATTTCAAGGAATGTTCACTGTTCAGTATCTTCAGTGGCCTTCAATGGCCTGTCAAAATACAGGCAGCAGTCAGCCTGGGAGCCAATGTGGAATGGCTCACCACTCAGCTCTCAGCTCCTTCTGAAGGGCAGCCCGAGTCTGGAGACGCGCAGTAGCATGTCTAAGCATGTCCCATGCCTGCTCTATCGGATTGAGAGTTGGGGGCTCAGGCTGATCAGTGCCAGATAGGCGACGTTGTTGGTCACCACGACTTCGTTTCTGGCGGCAGCTTGTCTGTGGTCCTGGGCATAAACATGGATCCTGCTGCTTTCTGTGGCTGTAACTGCATTGCCTCGCTGAGATGTAACTGGGCATTCACAATGCTCCCTGCAGAAAACCGCAGGGTTGGTGCCACATCCTCCGAAACGCTCACCCCCCTGAGGAGAGGGGGGTGGAGGTCTCACTGTGTCTTATTGACGTATGCATATCCTTCTTTGCAGAACGTGTGATGTGTTCCCCTTCTTAAACGGCAACTACTTGTATGTTTATATGGCTCAGTGGTCTCATGATCCATCCCCATCCTACTCTGCTTCATTTCACTTAACAACCTGAAGTCTGCCTGCCAGTTCACAGATGAGGTGGATAAACAGAGATCCTTCTACAGCAAGTGCTTGCCGCATAAAACGCACAGCGTACAGAGCTGTTCCTAGCTAAACACTTTTAGTCATGGAAAATGAACATGGGTATGTAAACAAATACACACATGACAGTATTAACAAAAAGAAGAAGAAAGTGACTCTACTCAGCTACACACTCTTCCCGAGAACAGCATTCTGAGTGTCACACTGAGAAACGCGACAATGCAAAACAATGAAATATAGTTCTATTAGGCGAAACACCAATGGACACACGGAATGTACAGTACAATTCAGTAATGCTTCTGTAATACGCAGTACGAAACAGACAGCGAATTTTCTAGAAGCGTCCTCTTCAGACATCTCAAACAACAGACATTATTACAACAACAGCAACAACAAAGAAAGAAAGAAAAGCTCAAAGCTCCCCGCCCCCTAAATCATTGTCAGCATGAGAATGACGACTGACAGAATGACGAATCGACATTTGATTCTCCTCTGCACTGTGATACTGGGGTTATGTTGATGTCCATTGTTCGGAACATCTGAAGGAGAGGAGACCTATCATTTGAACGTTCACTTGTCTGTTTCATAC
>CM031607.1:46552776-46555276 GCA_018398815.1 Conus ventricosus | reverse complement strand
CCCCCATTATATTCGCATGCAAGCGCGCGCACAAAACCACCTATACCTATCCCCTTTTCCCCGGGAGTCTTGAAGACCGCTGGAGCGAGAGTGATTTTTTTGTTTCTCTCTCTTCTCTCTCTCTCTTTTCTCCCCTCTCTTTTCCCCTCTCTCTCTCTCCTCTCTCTTCTCTCTCCCTCTCTCTCTCTCTGCAATTAAGATGAAGTACATGTTTTGTTTGTTGCCCTATCTCTGTGAGCTTCGGCGAGAATATATTCCAGGAAACTTTTAAGCAAATCCATGTCTGTTCAACGTAGCCTTACTGAGGGCAAACCCGTAACAAATTATACTGAAGAATGTACCATGTATTTTAAAGGCATTTAAAAGCGTGCCACTGCAGTGAAGGATGTGAATGTTAGTATTGAAGCATGTATCGTCAAAAGATGTCGGAATTTGTCATTATCATGTTGATGTATCCTTACTTTTTCCTTGTCGTTAAAGTGCCATTGTAAATATTCCTCCCTTCATAGGGGCTGTGGCCAAACCTAATAAACCATTTTCCATTCCATTCTCTCTCTCTCTCTCTCTCTTTTCCCCTCTCTCTCCTCTCTCTCTCCCCTCTCACTTTTCCTCTCCCTCTCTCCCCTCTCCTTCCCCCCACCCACCCACCACGTCCCCACTTACGGGTCCTCACAGAATTTGCCCTTGGTGTCCATGGGGCAGACACAGGGGTCGTCGTTGTGCGTGGTGTGACTGAGACTGCCCGACCCGCCCTTGGTGCTTTGTCGGAAACCCTTCCCCCCGTTCTGGCAGGGACAGAGCACTTCCCTGCAAGACAGAGAGGGGGAGCGGGGAGGGGGGGGGTGGGGGGGGGGGGGGGGGGTGGGGGGGGGGGGGGGGGGAGGGGAGCAGCATAAATCAATCGTGTGCCCCCTACCGTGCCAGGGAAACAGTGCCCACACGGACTCTGCCAAACCGAATAAAGCGCTCAGAATTTTGAAACAGAATATATTGGGCGCGGCAATTGCTTCGCTAGACAAAATACAAACTAGTAGCCTGGTTACGTATGGAAAAGCGGAGTGGCTAAAAGAAAAAAAAAGAAAAAAAAAAAACAACAACAACAACAACAACAACACAAAGACATTTTTTTTAACATTTTTAGATTCTAATTTCAGATTCTTTACTTTAAAATCCGCCTCAAGATCAATGGGGACGAAATAAACAAATAAACTTTAAAAGGGCAACAGGGCAAGAAGGACATTTTTTTGTGTGTGTCAGTCATTATCGCCTCTGTCTGTCTGTCTGTCTGTCTGTCTGTCTGTCTGTCTCTCTCCCCTCTCCCCTCTCTCTTCGTCTCTCATCTCTCTCTCTCTCTCACCTCTCTCTCTCTCTTCCCATGCCCATTGGTTTGGTCGGTGATTGACTAAGAGACCTGGGTTAACTTAGGATTACTAGGAACTACGGAAGAGACTAGGAAATCAGAAGAGACGAGGCTACGGTGACACCTTTGGAACTGACGAGACCTAAGGAACTGCAGAAACCCTGGAGACTGACGGGAAAACACACAGAAATTTTGACGGGAGAAAAACAGAGGGGAAGACAGGAAGAGATATGAGACCTGATAGGAAGAGACCTAGGAGGACGACGGGAAGAGACCTAGGGAGAACTGACAAAAGACAGAGGAGAACTGACGGGAAGAACCTAGGAGTAACTGCAGTAAAAGACAGAGGGGACTGACAGGAAGAGACCAGAGGAGACTGACAGGAAGACACCTAGGAAAAACTGACAGGAAGACACCTAGAAGAACTGACAGGAAGACACCTAGGAAATGACAGGAAACACAAACACAGGAGAATTTCGGAAAAGACAGAGGAGAACTGACAGGAAGAGACCTAGGAGAACTGATAGAAAGAGACCTAGGAGGACTGACGGGAAAAAGCCAGGGAAACGACAGAAGAGACAGAGGAGAACTGACGGAAGAGACCTAGGAGAACTGACAGAAGAGACAAAGGGGAAATGACAGGAACTAGGAGAACTGACCGGGAAGAGACCTAGGAAACTGACAGGAAAGACTAGATGGAAAAACTGACAGGGGGAGACTAGGAGAACTGACAGGAAGAGACAGAGGAGAACTGACGGAAGACACCTAGGAGAAATGACAGAAGACACCAAAGGAACGGCAGGAAGACACCTAGGAAACTGACAGGAACAACATAGGAGAATGGACGGGAAGAGACGAGGAAACTGACGGAAGAGATATATGGAGACCTGATAGGAAGAGAAATTAGGGGGACTGACGGGAAGAGACCTAGGAGAACTGACAGGAAGAACAAGGAGAACTGACGGAAAGACCTAGGGAACTGACAGGAAGAGACAAGGAGAACTGGGCGGGGAAAGACCTAGAGAACTGACAGGAAGAACAGAGGAGAACTGACAGGAGGAGACCTGGGAGAACTGACAGAAGAGACGGGGAGAACTGACGGGAAGAACAGAGGAGAACTGACGGGAGGAACCTAGGAAA
>CM031607.1:46522776-46532776 GCA_018398815.1 Conus ventricosus | reverse complement strand
TCACTAGGAGTTTGTCGTTTTCCTCAGGTTCGATAGGAGACCCGTGCCACTTACTGCTGTGCCTGGCGACTTGTTGTCCACGATGGAGTCCATATCTTTGAAGAGAGGCGTCAACGCGGCTTGGACAAAAAGTATAAACCTCGCAAGAAGAAGAGAACTTAGCTGGCCTCTGCTGATTATGCCCTTAGTGCGGATGACTGCATACACACGACTTGGGGCCTCTTGCTCAATACAGTGTTACTGACGTTATCATCGCTCACGATGGACCTCTGATTACGCGATATAATTTGGCATCAACCAGGCCCGAGACATGAAGACACCTGTAGTGTTGGAAGGGAAAGGGTAGCAACGCTGTCAAAGAAAGACTCATCCTCCATGTGGATCCTGACAGTTGACGGCGTGGTGCTACTCTAGCTACTAGTTGAAGTCATAGCATAATCGACAGCTTTGGATAGGAAGTGGTCCATTATGTTATGACGGAATTGAGAATCGAAAGTGCTGTCTTTTAGCCGCAGTTTGCAATGCTAAACCATTGTCCTATGGTGTCCTTTATTTTTCTGTCGATACACTTTTCTGCTTCGTGCGAGAGACCCCCCCCCCCCCACCCTTTTTCTGTCTGTCTGTCTGTCTGTCTGTCTGTCTGTCTGTCTGTCTGTCTGTCTCTCTCTCTCTCTCTCTCCTCTCTCTCTCTCTCTCTCTCTCTCTCTCTCTCTCTCTCTCTCTCTCTCTCTCTCTCTGCTGTAAGTAGGTAAGTCGGTAGACTGACCTAACGAAAGATCCGCGTGACACACATAATGGATATAATCAAGTTAATGCTCAGTTCCTCTTTTGGCAAAACCCAGCCAATAGTTTGGGACCAGAAGGCGGACAACAATATGCACATGTACATAAACGTGATCCCGTCTACGTGCGCGTGCACTTGGTAACAAGGGTGAGCACACACACACACACACACACACACACACACACACACACACACACACACACACACACACACACACCACGCACGCACGCACGCACGCACGCACGCACGCACGCACGCACGCACGCACGCACGCACACACACACACGCACACACGCAAGCACGCACGCACGCACGCACGCACGCAAGCATGCACGCATGCACGCACATACGAACACACACACACACACACGCACGCACGCACACACGCACGCAAGCAATCACGTATGCACGCACATACGAACATACACACACACATACATATATATAGAGAGAGAGAGAAGGAGGGAGGGAGAAAGAGGTCAACAGACTGTCAATGACCGACATTATACAAATCCAAATAAAGGGAGTCTGAAAATAACACAATATTTCATTTCCGCTAGCGGACACACAGCCAAGGTAGAAATATAGTCGAACGCTATAAGAGAAATAAACTCAGTGCCCTTTTCCCCCGCCCCCCTCTCCCTCCCCCGCTCTTGCTCTTCCTCATCCCCTAGTCACACACACACACACACACACACACACACACACACACACACACACACACACACACACACACACACACACAACCTCCCCGACCTCCTACTCTTACCACCAGCTACGCGCACCATTCACTTACCCCTTCCTTTCCCCATCCCCATCCCTCCCACCCATCCCCTCCTCAACCCCACTCACACTCACCACAATATGACATTGTAAGATAAGTCGAAAACAAGAAAGGCTGTACTTATTCAGTTGATAACCTCAATGAGCAGATTCCATTTGTCAGTGGCACATTTCATAGACTGAACAAACGCACAGTGATGACCTCAGAACATTTCAAAGTCACCAAGTAAGTCATCATTAACTTGATTTGCGCCAAGATATTTGCGCCGTAATTCTTCGTACTATGAACAGTTACAAACAAAAAATACTTAAATTTCAAATTCAGCTCCTCAAAAAACTACATAATTCTTCTGTGGTGTTGCTATATTATTGTATGCAAATAGTATTCTGTCTTCATGCACCAAGATCGCCAACAATTTGTTGAGGGACGCAGTTCTCTCTTCTTCCTGTAACGGCTTTACCTAGCAACAAAGAGTAAACGCTCTCCAGACCGAATAGCTCTTTCTTCTGTTCATGTGTACTATGTGAGAGGAAACAAAACCTTAGCTACATACAACCAAAAAAAAAAGAAAAAAAGAGACTTAATTGCGTTCAACTGGAGAGCATCAAGTTTCATTTATTAGGCGATGATATTCCTGAACGTTTATTTCGAATATCATCGACATGTGGCTCGGTCATGAAAATGCACGTGGATTTTTTAACGCTGGAAGAACTGCTAACTGCTGTTAACTGCAGTGGACCAGTCATCAATGAAGTTTGCTGTATGATGATCTCCTGATGCCCTGTTGATGATGACAGAAAGGTTCGTCCATTTCCAGCACCTTCGTTTAACCCAGAGAAACCAAGCCCCGCATATTTCGAGCATGTCTCTTAGCAAGGATGCTCAAAGTCCATTTGGTTTCATATTAAATAGCATTAAAGAGAGAGAGAGAGAGAGAGAGAGAGAGAGAGAGAGAGAGAGAGAGAGAGAGATCACTTTACGCAAATTAAATTCTATAGGAGGCAAGAGTTTCTTTTTTTCCAATCTTTAATATTAAATTCACGTTCTCCTTTTTAGAGGTAGCACTGTTACCTTCTATTGGGTATCTTCATTTTTCAGAATCCATTTAACGAAGTAGTTGACAGACTCGCACAGTACGGGGCGAAACATATGGAACATGTATGCAATGTAGACGTTTCATCGTGTCTTATGGAGAAAGTCAATCAAGTACAAAACGCTTGCTGGAAATTTTAACAAAGAAACAACAAGATTCCGGTTACATTTTAACTACTCATACCGTAAATCAACACCTGAATTTGGTAACACTTTGAGATCTCGTAACGGCCATAATTTCTCTGATGTCAGCTCTCTAACTTCTTTGATTTACAATTGTAAACTTTATGTTTTCGAAGCAAACATTTCCAAAAATATAAACCGTATTTCTGGTGAAGCCGTGGATAAATGATAACAAAATATCACATGAATATCACATGAGGAAATAGTTCGATCTCCAGCTAAGGAACACTCAGAGAAAGCTGGTGATCACAATGTCAAGAGCTTACAGCGGAAACGTATATGAACAGTTGGAAATCTTTTCACCACAAAATCATTTCCATATATTTTTCAGAAAATGTCCTAAAAAAAACATCCCTTTTAGATATGCAACTCAAGCAGTTTTCAAAACACACATTAGACAAACTGACATTAGCTTAAGTTTTTAAAATCTCAACAAACAAATTGTAACGAGTGGCTTATCGGGGTAGTCTAAATATTTCCAGAATCTTGTTGCTTATTCTTAAAATGTCTTCAGAAAGCATTCTGTAACGAGCTCTGTCCCTGTGAGAGAAAGAGAAAAGTTTAAAACTGCATGCATTGTAACAATATTTTGCTCCAGTTTCTGTCAGTCTGTCAGTTAGTCTGTCAACTCTTAGTCAAATGGATTCCAAAATGTGAAGACAACCAACAAAATGTAATACCTCTTAAAACCGGAAAATGTATTTAACGATTTATTTTCATGATACGGTTTTGTCCTTATTGTATAATTTGATTTGCATAGAGTATATAAAACTGATTTCCAATTGTCACAGAGAACTCGGATTTTTTTTCTTTTTCCGCGTTCGCAGGCTGATACTCCTACGGACACTCGCTGCATAGACAGGCAAGAGTTAATCCCATCTACCCAACAAAGGGAGTAGAGTTTTGTGTGTATGACCGTTTTGTATCCTTCCATTAAGGCAGCCATTCTCCAACTTCGGGGAAAGTCGGATTTTGAAACATGTTTTTTGGAAAAGCAGGTGGAAGGTTTCAATACGGCAGTTTGCTCTGAAGTTAACATGGGTCTGGTTTTTTTTTCCCCAATATGAAAAGAGCTCTCCATATTCGTGTAGGAAATATAAAGGCAACACGCGCTTTATAATTGCTTATCAATGTAATTTATGAGATGACAGAGATGATTATTGTTTGTCTGATCTTTCACTAATATACTGAGTATGTCTCCTTTTTTTTCAAGAAGAATGATTTTATAGCAAAATTTTGCCTTAAAACAGAATATTGTCATCTTCTTCACATTAATGTTAAATCTCTGGAGTAGATTCAAAGTGGGAATTCTGATTGTCGTAAGAAAAGATATGTTATTTGCTTTAAAAAAATCAAAATCAAACCTCAAGGTGACTTCAATTTCAACATTACTACTACTTAATGAGCCACGTAAAATATACCTTACAGGAAAGAGCAAGATGTTAATATTGAATCATTGTAATTGACTTTAAGTAGCAATACGGAATAACTTGCAGTCTAAACTTTACGTCAACTTGATAAATGTTAAATTGCACTGAGAAATATCTTCTCCGCCATAAGTCTTATCTGTAGCGTACAGGACACGATGAGAAATGCTTTAATATATCAACACATTGGCTTCAGTGTAGTTTACCGACTCCTTAAAAGAAGAAAAAAAGAAAATTGTCATAGGTTTTGTAAGAAAAACTAAAACATCATAATACTGGGTCAACTTTGACGTAAGGTATATTATCCCAAATATTATTGTATGTTTCTATTTGAGGATTTCATAGTCTAATCGATTAAGAACGAGGGAAATACGGATGGATCGGCATTATTTTAAAAGAGCCAGATCAACCTCTTCTGTAAACATGATAAACTACTCATAGTAATGTAGTTCCTCATTTCATTAAAATCAACTTAATTTAGTTTCCAGTTAAAAAAAACTGTATTCTCTTAGATGTTTTCTTGCCCATGATTACATTGATCCAAATACAGATGTCATCAGCATTCTATACAAGGTCAGTGTTTACTGACAAATACTTTGGAAGATCATAATGTAAAACTTTGAATAGGTCAGGTGCAATGACTGACCCTTGCGGCACACCCAATTCGTGGAGATTTTAAAATGTGGACTGGGATTTACCTTCTGGTGGTGTGTGTGTGTGTGTGTGTGTGTGTGTGTGTGTGTGTGTGTGTGGTGCGTGCGTGCGTGCGTGCGTGCGTGCGTGCGTGCGTGCGTGCGCGTGCGTGCGTGCGTGCGTGCGTGCGTGCGCGTGCGTGCGTGCGTGCGTGCGTGCGTGTGTGTGTGTGTGTGTGTGTGTGTGTGTGTGTGTGTGTGTGTGTGTGTGTGTGTATGTGTGTGTGTGTGTGTGTGTGTGTGTGTGTGTGTGTGTTGTGTGTGTGTGTGTGTGTGTGTGTGATTCTCTCCAAAAGAAAATCGTATAAAGAAGAAATGAATAATTCCACACGAGCCAAACACATTCCAGTTTGTAATCTATCGTGGTGTCGTGTGTGTGTGTGTGTGTGTGTGTGTGTGTGTGTGTGTGTGTGTGTGTGTGTTGTGTGTGTGTGTGTGTGTGTGTGTGTGTCTGTGTGTCTGTGTCTGTCTGTGTGTTTTGTGTGTGTGTGTGTGTGTCTCGACCCAAGCATCACTTCACCTTGAGCAAAACTCCAATGTCATCACACACTGACTCGGTGAGTCACACAGGACGGGTGTAATTGCCGCGTATGCCAAAGAAACAGGATCAATATCGCCAACCGATGACTCTACAAACGTCGCTTGCACCTCTGTCTTCATCATCATATCTTGCCCTCACCTCACAAGATGTCGTCTGCCATCAGCCTTGAAATGCCATCTGCCAGGAACCTTGACAGAAATGCTGACTCAGCCTGCGCTGCTAAGCTATCGCGTTACCGGGAAGGTAAGGATGTCATTTGACCTGCGAGAATTGTATTCTTATTTTATTTTGTTTTATCTTTTTTTCATTTTATATTATCTTATTTCATTTTATTATCCTATTTGATTTGATTTGATTTGATTCGATTTTATCTTATTTTCTTACTTTTTTTGTTGTTGTTCGACGAGCTCTACTGTTACAGGAGTGAGATGGTGGTGTTTGAATTGCAAAAGCTTTCTTTCCTTTTTTTGTTTTTTTTTTCTCCTTTTTTTTAAAACTTTTTTTTTATGTCTAGTGTCACTGCGATGGCAAGGAAGCCGTTGTGAGCGGAAGAGCTGTGCTGTATTCAGCTGCATGTTGTTGTATATACTTTGTAATCATCTCCCTCCCCTTCCTCTGTCCTCCTTACTTCTCTGCCGCCTTCCCCCCCCCCCCCCCCCTCCCATTTCCATTTTCACCGGTCACAGCATTATTGGGTAGAATGGACGGACTTTCTTTAAATTGCGAAAGCCTTATATACTGTTTTTCTGTTATCTTCATTTCATTTTCTTCATTTCACTTTACTGGTTTTTTTCAACGTGCCTGTAACGACACGAACGCCATTGGAGCGAGAAGGGTTAGGTTGTATTCTACACTTTGCTGCATGAACGTTACAATCGCCCTTCTTTCTTCACCCCCCCCCCCCCACCCCCCCCCCTCTCTCTCCACTTCAACGTCCATCTCTTCTTCCTCCATTCATCGGTTAATGTTCTCTTCGTCTGAAATCTCAGTTAAAATCAGTATGAAGTCTGATGATAGGCCGATCGATGTGATATGGACGAGGCTATAACAACAACACGGGCACCAGTAATGAAGGAACCTGACACTCAAGAGGCTTATGGCTTTCGCCGATGTTACAATGGCTTCTCGAGCGAGATCGCATAGTGAACGGTGCAGCGATTCATGATACCCTCATGCTAATGAGTACAACGCACAGCAGTGATCATGAGGAAAAAAAGCAAAACATATAAACGTGCTCCCAGTACAGTGAGAAAGAAGGGAGACAATTTCCAGTTAGTGGAAGAAGAAAAAAGAACTCGACAGTGCGGTGGTTATTCCCTTTATCGGACTTGATTTTGGTTTTATTATCATTTATAGCCATTAGTAACGGCTATTCTGGTAAAATAAAACGGGCATCATCCGTGTCCCATAATGAACATGCCTACAATGTTTTTTTAGAAAGATCGGCCCAGATGTTTTGTCTGGAGCGAGTGGACACATTTTGACCACGGACAGACAGACAGACAGACAGACACACACACACACACACACACACACACACACACACACACACACACACACACACACACACACACACACACACACACACACACACACATACACACACAAAGACAGCATTTTTTCGTTCCCATTGTAAAGTACTCCCAGTTCTAGAAGAACTGAGAGTACAAAAATCATACAACTGGTGTCTAAACGCGCAGTGGCCGCAGTGGAAATGTCGGCTACATCAATCATGCAGCAGCAACAATATTACGATTAATGAAAACACAATCACCGATAATGTAGTAAGTTAACAATATTCATCATCATCATTCTCTTGCCCATGATGGGCGTAGAGGAGAGATGAGAGACACTCTCGAAGCCAGGCACCGCCATCCGGCCCTGTCCTCTGCCTGTCGCATCAGCGTAGGGCCATCCATCCTGGTCCATTCTTTGATGTTGTCCATCCAGCATTTGGCTTGTCGTCCCCTTCGTCTGCCGCCTTCCAGCGTGCCCTGGATGACTGTTTTGGGCAGTGAATTGTGGCGTATGACATGCCCGAACCACGACAGCTTCCTCTTCTTGACTGTTGCCAAGAGGGGTTCTTGGGGGCCTGCAAGTGATGTTATTTGGCTCCTCACAAGGTCGTTTGTCTTCCGGTCTTGCCAAGAGATCCCGAGCAAGCGCCTGAAGCATTTAGTTTCAAACGTCTGGATTCTCTTGGTGGTCTCTGCTGTCATGGTCCAGCTTTCGCAGCCATACAGCAGGATGGACAGCACCAGGGACTTGTACAGCTTCATCTTTGTAGGAAAGCTGATCTCCCTGCTCTTCCAGATCTTGTTTAGCTTTGCCATTGCTGCTGTTGCGATCGCTAGTCTGGTCTTGATTTCTGTTGTAGAGCGACCGTCTTTGGTGAGAGTGGCGCCAAGGTATTTGAAAGCGCCCACTTCTTCAAGCTGTTGTCCGTTCATGTAGATTTCAGCGTGGGTGTTGGTTGTGCTGTTGACCAGGACTTTGCTTTTTTCTGTGCTCACTTCCATTCCATATGCACCTGCCCTTTCTTCCAGTCTCTTTGTCAGGTCTTGTAGTTCTTCGTTGCTGCCTCCCATCAGGTCGATGTCATCTGCGAACCTCAGATTATTGATGATTCTTCCTCCGATGGAGACAGCAAAACAGATCGTCAGTCATCGAGGATACCTCAGGCGAGCTGCTGACAGAAAGCTCCGCTGTTTTGAACAGATGGACACAGTACTGCCAAGAACTTTACAACTACCCTATACAGCCAGACAACAGTCTGTTTGAAGGGGACTCAACACCATCAAGGGAATCCTCACCACTACCAGTGATGAGAGAAGAAGTGGAAGAAGCCATCGGCAGCCTTCCGGCAGGGAAATCACCTGGAGCAGACAATATTCCAGCAGAGCTGCTCAAACATGGAGGGAAGGAATTGGTCACTCTAGTAACATCGATTTGTCAGAAGATCTGGGAGACAAAACAGTGGCCCACAGAATGGACTCAATCACTCATCATCCCCCTGCCCAAAAAGGAAATCTACGCCAATGCCAGAACTACAGAACAATAAGTCTCATTAGCCACACCAGTAAAATCATGCTCAGAGTCATCTTGAATCGACTGAAGAAAGAGGCGGAAGAACACCTGGCGGAAGAACAAGCTGGATTCAGGGCAGGCAGAAGCACAGTAGAACAGATCTTCACCTGCCGGATACTGATGGAGAAACATCTGCAACATCAGAGAGACCTGTTCCACAACTTCATTGACTTTAGGAAAGCGTTTGACAGGGTGTGGCACAAGGGTCTGTGGCAAGTGCTCAGAAAGTTTGGCATAGAGGAGGGTCTCGTCCAAACCATCCAGGCGCTGTATAACACCGCCAGCAGCGCAGTCCTCCTCAACAACCAGATAGGGGACTACTTCAAGACCACAGTTGGAGTCCGTCAAGGCTGCCTGCTATCTCCCGTACTGTTCAATCTCTTCCTGGAAAATATCATGCGTGAAACCCTCCATGACTTCCACTCCACTGTCTAACAATATTACGATTAATGAAAACACAATCACCGATAATGTAGTAAGTTTGTGACGATAGCAATCATAAGAGCATCCCTTCAACAAAAGCAGTCATTATAACATCAAACACGACGGCAGCAGCAGTAGTAATAATCAGAACAAGATGCAAATTGATCTGCGTTAAATGAAAACCACGAATTAAAAACAAAAACACTTACGAATTTAAACAGCTTTTTAGAATTGCAACCACATCCTCTTTGAATGTCTTGTTTGATGGAAAGTGTTATGTTTATTGTTTCTTCAGAGTTTTCAGCTATAAAACTGGGTCTCGCGTGAGACAGTTTGATACATAGATTACGACTCAATTCACAGAAAGCTAAGACTACACAGACTGTGTTTATATGCTTACCTGAGATATCTATTAATCATCTGTTTAGTATAACATTCTCAAAATACCACCGACACTTCTTTTCAACGAAACTAGATATAACAAAGTCGAGGAGGCTTTGTACAATTCGGACGTAAATGATTCTGATCAGATTCTATACTTAACTTACTCTTCTCTTGTTGAAATTTGTTGTGAATTGAAGTTGGACTCGTACATTTCCCCCCTTCCCATCCCCGAACACCTCCCGTACCTACTTATTGTCAGTTTGATATTAGTTGTGAACAGACATAATATTCATTCAGTCATTGTAACGAACAGCGTTTTAAACGACATACAACTGCCCTGTGATCTTTAAATCGTGTGAGCCAACCAGTTTACCAGCTGGCAAAACTCCCGACCAACAACTGCAAATGAATTATTAACCAACCAACCAACCAACCAACCAACCAACCAACCAACCAACCAACCAATCACAACCAACCACAACCAACCACAACCAACCAACCAACCAACCAACCAACCAACCAACCAACCAACCAACCAACCAACAAACTAACCAACCAACCAACCAACCCACCAACCAACCAACCAACCACCCACCCACCCAC
>CM031607.1:46495276-46507776 GCA_018398815.1 Conus ventricosus | reverse complement strand
TTTTTTCTATTTTTTTTTCTTGTTGTTGTTGTTGCTGTTGTTGTTGAATGACTTTGCATGCTGTTGTTTTTTTACTTATTAGTCTTGGGATGTTAACTTGTAGGCAACATTTTTTAGACATTCTTTTTTATCAGTAAAAATCATTGGTGAGGAAGTTTACATGTTTGATTATTGGTCTTTGTTTGATGAACAAAACGTTTATTTGGGTCCAACTCAGCCTGATATGTAAATAACGGTTTCAAATGATATGTGTGCAATCGGCAGGCCGTAAGAAACCAGCTTCAAAACATTCAATGACGACTGACTTCGCAACATGATACTGAAAAAACGGTAAGCATGCTATGAACTACCACGCTTCACAATTATGTATTGTGCAGTGGATTTGCTAAGCTGACCGAGAACTTGAACAATAAACGCAAAAGTCTGCGAAATGTCGAAACATTTGTCATCTTAAACATTATTTTATTTTCTCCTGCTACTGCAGCTGTGCGTGTACGAGCAGTATTTGGAATGTCCCAAACTTCGATCTTAAGATGGAAACTGTAAGTTCCTGACCAGTTCGCGTTTGAGTTGAATGGTCCTTTTACATGCATACCGCCATGATATGCCCTGTACAGAAAGTAAAGAAGTAGCGAGCACACTGTAATGCTATACACGCTGTGCAGAATGAACGGAGGCAGCATACAAAGCGCAGCGCTACGGTTGTCCAGACTGAACGAGTTCGCGTACCCACTTTGTAGTGTTACGTTGTGCAAACTGAACGCGACTCCGGAAGACACTCTCTCAGAGTGGTGAGCAAACGCGAACTGTGTACACCTGGCGTCTGCTTATTAAGTCGCAGTGGCGGTTTATGGCGGGAGTAAATTAACACCAACGTAGACTGCGTTCTTCACGGAACGAGGACTATGATTATGGCTTGGCGGAGAGTTCCCAAAATGTCTGTCGGTCTTGGAAGAGTATTGACACATCGTCGACTTACAGTTTAGTACCCCAAGACACGCAAAACGTGTGGAAGTTTCTTTTTTTTTTTTATTGACCACTCATCGCGACATGTTTACCTCAATGCTTTACTGCTGCGGTAATGTCATTGTGTCTTCGTGATGTGAGGGCGAGAACTTGGATGCAGATTCTGAAGATCGCTGCGATGAAACAACAGGGTTTTTGTGTGTGTGTGTGTGGCAGAAATCAATGGAAAGAGTTGTGTGTGTAAATGTGTGTCGTAGATTACGTGGTGCGTTTGAAATGGAGCTGCGTGTCTTTTTTTCTCTCTCGTTACTTTGTTTCAAGAGAAAGGCTGGCACTAATCAGATTTTGATAATAGCATACACGTACTTATCCGGTCATGTGTGTGTGTGTGTGTGTGTGTGTGTGTGTGTGTGTGTGTGTGTGTGTGCGTGTGTGCGTGCGTGCGTGCGTGCGTGCGCGCGTGTGTGTGTGTGTGTTATTCGATAGTCCGAATGTACTTAGTATGTACTCGTGATGGGGGTGGATATGTGTGGTTTTGTGTATCTGTGTATATACGTACGTGCTGGATTGCCACGTAGGCGAGTGTAGGTTCGTTAAAAATGATATGAGAAAACGTAGAGTCGCGATTTTTTTCTTTTTCTTTTTCTTTTTTTATCTTTTTTTTTTCTTTTTTTTTCTTTTTTGCTCAGGAAGCCATAGAAGACAGGGGGCAATTGACAGCCATTGAAAACCATTCTGTTGTAGTTGGTGAAACATAACGGCCGGCAAAGCGTTGGCACGATCCGATAATTGGACCCAGTCACGTGTCCTTCTAGCTATCCTGACATCGTGATCCTTAATAGACAGGTCTGGGTATCTTCCGTGTGCAAACCACACACACATACACACACACACACACACACACACACACACATACACACACACACACACACACACACACACACACACACACACACGCGCGCGCGCGCGCGCGCGCGCGCGCGCACGCACTCTCTCTCTCTCTCACACACACACACACACACACACACACACACACACACACACACACAACACACACATACACGCACGCGCGCGCGCGCGCTCGCGCACACACACACACACACACACACACACACACACACACACACACACACACACACACGCATATATATATATATATATATATATATATATATATAATATATATATATATATATATATATACACACACACCACACACACACACACACACACACACAAAGAGCGTAATCAGTAGGTCTCCCTTTCTCCCATCGCTTTCTGTAAGATAAAGACGAAGTTGAATTCAAACGCTTTCAAACTCTATGGAGCGTTTACAGGAATGTAACTATTTCTGCGATCTGTCCTTTCTTTTCGGTTTCACCTCACCCCTCCCCTCTCCCCCCCCCCACCTCCATCGCTTGTCCACCCTCCTCCTCCCACCCTTCGTTTTTCTTCTCAAGATTGCGTAGAGTAAGACAACAAGGGAGAAAACCGAACATCGCAGAGTGATCTTAAAGCTCGAATTGTCATTCTTGCCTTACTCTTTTCCTTTGTCTCCAGTCGAAAACCAGCAACATCTGTCTTAAAATACAAAACCAGCTTTGCATCAACAAAATCAAGTCATTTTTTTTCTTTGGGGGGTGGGGGGGGGTGGGGGTGGTTCTGACAACGGACTGCCTGGACAGGAAAGCAAAACAAAACTGCAGAAAGAAAAACTCACAAAATAAACAAACGATCAAACGAAAGATTTCAACAGCAAGACCAATTAATAATAATAACAACAACAATAATAATAATATAGCGCCTTTTTTCGGCTACAGACCAAGCTCTAAGTGATTTACAATCCACACTCGTTTACACAACGGGCTGCCTACCTGGGTAGTGCCGACTGAAGAGCTGCCAGCTGGCGCTTCATTCAGTCGTTTCCCGTGTCATCCAGTCAATATCGTTCACTCTTTCCCTTTCTCATGCAGGGTGCATGCTATGTGTAACGTGTCATCCATACCAACGGCCAAACTGGCCTCCTCTTCCGAAAGTTGGTGATGGGATTTTACGTATGTGCAAGATGTTGTGCGTGCGTTCACACACGGAACCTCGGTTTATAGTCTCATTCAAAGGACTGTATGGGAAATGGAGTCAGAACTAATGTTAACTCCGAGGAAGAAATCCCCTGTACCGAAACGGCCCGGCGGAGATTCGAACCCGCAACCCAGGATCACGAGTCCGGCGCTCTAACCAACTGAGCTATTCCGGCTCCCTTCACCTCACGCTGTTATCCTCCGTCCGAAAAGTCAGAAAGTAGTCTACAACTTCATCCAAATTTCGTCTGGAACAAGAGCCTCAAGGCAATAGGACGTTAGTCTTCCCATTGTTATAAGTAAGCACACTCGCGCGCGCGGACACACAGACATACACGCACGCATGCAAGCACACACACACACACACACACACACACACACACACACACACACACAAGATAGAAAAACGAGAGAAGGGGGGTGGGGTGGGGGTGTAAACAGAAATGGGTGCATTCAAATAGTGTGAGCGCCATAGAAAATAGATTCGCCGTTTTCAAACAAACAGCTGTTGAAATATAGATGTTAGCCGTTTTCAAACAGGCTGCTGTTAAAATGTAGATGTTCGCCGTTTTCAAAACAAGCTGCTGTTAAAAATCTAGATGTTCACCGTTTTCAAACAAACAGATTGTTAAAATCTAGATGTTCACAATTTCCAGTCAAGCAGAGCGACGTGATAAGCAAGGACTAGCGGGAACGCTAAAAGTGATTGGAATTTAGGGCTTGTTTTCATTACGAGCAGTAATAAACAGAGCAAGATTCAAAGATTAAAGCACGCACACATACGCACGCGAGCACACACACACACACACCGCACACGCACACACGCGCGCGCGCTCACGCTTGCACGCATGCACGGACGCACGCACGCGCACCGCGTTGGCCGTGAACGATTAAGAGATGGCTAATATCAACACAGTCTGCCTGTGGTGCGAGTGGCAATCGTCCCGTGCAAATCGCAATTGTTATCTATTTGCACCACTATGTTGCCAGTTATCACTTACCCCGGCGCAAAACGCAGTTGCCGTTTACCGCTGGGTGATTGCTAATTGCATCGCACTCATCTGCACTCTGATATATATATATATTATATATATATATATATAATATATATATATATATATATATATATATATATTATATTATATAATATATATGTCGTCAGGATGATGACAGCGATACGCTCGAAACAAATTTGTAGATTACTCCTTTTAAAACCTTATTTTAACAAATGTTGCTCCCCAAGGGGTTGAGCACTCTAAAAATCGTTTTGGGTATTTTAATCACATTGATATATATATATGTGTGTGTGTGTGTGTGTGTGTGTGTGTGTGTGTGTGGATATATATATATATATACATACATATATATATATATATTATATATATATATATATATATATATATATATATTACTAGCCGGTGTACCCGGCTTCGCTCGGGTATATCTGTACAATGATTTTCTGGCCACCCCTCTCTCTCACCACTTAATAGACAATACAATAAAATTCAGCTTGGGTTTGTTTCGTTTTTCCCATGCTGAACCAATTGCCCCAGCCTCCTCCTCTCTACTTCACCCAATTTCTTCGGACGCCCACTCCCTTCTTGCCTCTCAATCTGTTTTCCCTCACGAATTTTTTTCGTAATACGATGCACAGTCCATAGAGGGATGCCTGTACTTTGTGAACTTACCGATGCATTCTCAATTCCTTGATTGAAGTGCTCCAAAATGACAACTCTGTAGGGGCCGCCATAACCTAGTGGATAAGGCGCTGGACTCATGATCCAAAGGTCGTGGTTTCGAATCCCGGCTTGGTCTTGGAAATTTTAACTTGGAATGTTTCCAGCTAATAATGACCGTGGTTCACCCCGATGTCCACCCTGGCCCCGCAGGTGTCAGGCTAATGTGACGGACCAGCATCTGCAAATCCTTGATTGGGCACGGACGTTAAATCCAACTCAAACATGACAACTCTGTGAAAGATTGCATTTTCACGATGTATCATGTCTATTGGAGGGCCTCTGGGTAGACAACATTTCTGGTTCCCTGTTTGGCGCAAGTATAGTCAGTGTTTCTGCGTTTCCAGTTCGCGATGCTGCAACGTAGAAACATTCCATGTGTAAAACACGGAACGGTCAGGTCTGCCCCAAGGGATGAAAATGTCTGACCCTGGCTCTTGATGATGTCAGAGCGAAAGCTGGTTTCGTGGGAAACTGAAGCCATCAGAACTGGAATGGTAGGGGTGAGTCCATGAGTTCCAGAGGAATTTTGGGGAGCAGCACCGGTTTCACCTTTGTGGGGGCCACATGATATTTTCGCTTCTACAATGTTCCTGTGCAGTCTGGTGAAGACACATCGGGTGCCATTGATCACCTTTGGCGGGTCCAGTGAGTGGAGAATGATCATGGGGACTCCAGATTTCAGCAACAGTTCATGCGGTGGAAGTCCAGAAATCTCAATGGAGTTCAGGAGTTCTTGTGGATAAAGGACTCCCTCATCATCATTCTGTCAACAGATCTGTACATAGTTTCCTCTCCAGGGAAGTCAGCTACGATTTTTCTGTTTAGCCTGTTGACAGTCTCGTTCAGGGAGGAGATTATGGCCCTTTCCGCTGATCAGTCTGAGTCTGCACAGTGAGCATGAAGATCCGGGTAGACTGCTTCTATCAGATCCTCCTGGCTATCATAAAACTGGCATAGTGCTGGTGGGACCAATATAGTATCTGGAAACATGACTCAATGGCACCATTGCCAATGTCAAGCAGAAGTTTGGCGAAGCTGGCTGTCTGGGGATTTCCAGACAGGTGGGCTCTCATAATTGGTGGTTAGACGTTTAACAATCATGCTCCGCCACTTCTTCAGACAGGCGTTGACAATGTTGGTTCTGGTGCCATTGAGGACGACAGGGAGGATTCTACCAGAAGTCCCCACAGAACAGCGTTGGGATGCCTCCCATTGGCCTGTGCACTTGGGTGATGTCCTGCAGCGTAGAGTCCATGGCCCGTAGACAGCTTTGTGGGTCATGGGAGCTTCATCAATTATGACGGTTGCAGCCTCTTTGATGACTTTGGCCAACGTTGATCCACGCTTGACAGAGCAGGTTGGCGTTTCTTGCTTGTCGGCATCCAGAGGGACCTTGAAAGTGCTATGTACTGTCCGCCCACCGGCAAAAGAGTTGCGGCAATGCCACTGGAAGCAGTGGCTAGCATTATTTTGCCCTGTGCAGCAGATCCTGTTCAGGATAAGATTCAGGATGGCTTTCCTGCCCTCATGGAGCATCAAGGAATATTATGTTGCTGCTTGCTGTGGGATCCTGCCTCTGCTCAACCATGGTCATTAAAGCTGTCGTACACGTCTCTCTGGTGCAGCTGTCAGCTTCTTCAGCTGATCATCAGCTGCTGCCCGGAGTGCAGTAGTGTCGTAATTGGTCTCGCGGTAGTAGTATTCTCGAGGCCACAGTTTGTCGTTGTGTGACTGTTGGCATCCCATACTCCTCTGTGACTTGCCTCAAGAAGGAAGAGTTTTTTGCTGAATCACAGTAAGAGCTTGGTTGTAGATGGCATCTGTGTACTGCGCTTCATAACAGACATCTCTTCGGACTTGGAAGAGGAAATCTTCGCAAGATGGTCTCTGACGAGGTTCCACAGGTTGCCTGGGTTACTGGGGTTGCAAGCCACCAGGATAATACAGAAGTCACGCAGCAGTCGGGGTCTCTGAGAGATGGAGGCTTCCTCCAGGGCAAGTTGTAGAAGGCGGTCATCTTCCAGTTTTCGGTTCGTGTAAGTTGTATATCATTGTTCAGCATTTAAAACTACACCTGTATACCAAATTTCATCAAGAAAGGTCTAAATTTTAGAAAATAACGGATCTTAACGGTTTTTTAACGCTCAATTTTAAGTTTCTGTTCGTGTAAATTGTATATCATTGTTCAGCGTGTAAACTGCATCTGTATACCGAATTTCATCAGGAACGGTCTAAATTTATATAATAACGGTCTTTAACAGTCAATTTTAAGTTTCGATTCGTGTAAGTTGTATATCATTTATTCAGCATTTAAAAACTTCACCTGTATACCAAATTTAATCAAGAAAGGTCTGAATTTAGAAAAAAACGGATCTTAACGGTTTTTAACGCTCAATTTTAAGTTTCTGTTCGTGTAAATTGTATATCATTGTTCAGCGTGTAAAACTGCATCTGTATACCGAATTTCATCAGGAACGGTCTAAATTTATATAATAACGGTTTTTAACGGTCAATTTTTGTTTCCGTTTGTGTAAGTTCTATATCATTGTTCAGCGTGTAAAAACTGGATCTGTATACCGAATTTCATCAAGAATGGTTCTAAATTTATATAATAACGGTTTTTAACGGTCAATTTTGAGTTTCGGTTCGTGTAAGTTGTATATCATTATTCAGCATTTAAAACTTCACCTGTATACCAAATTTCATCAAGAAAGGTCTAAATTTAGAAAATAACGGATTTTAAACGGTTTTTAACGCTCAATTTTAAGTTTCTGTTCGTGTAAATTGTATATCATTGTTCAGCGTGTAAAACTGCATCTGTATACCGAATTTCATCAGGAACGGTCTAAATTTATATAATAACGTTTTTTAACGGTCAGTTTTTAAGTTTCGGTTCGTGTAAGTTGTATATCATTGTTCAGCATGTAAAACTGCATCTTGTATACCGAATTTAATCAAGAATGGTCTAAATTTATATAATACGGTTTTTAAACGGTTAATTTTAAGATCAGGAATAGAGTTTTAGAACTTACCGCCAATGACATTGACAAACAAAGCACAAGACAAGACCGATGCATTTCAACCACTTGGGTCTTCATCAGGCGAAAAAATAAATCACATTTAACATGTGGGACAGTACAAACTACGAAAAACAAAAAAGGGGAATGAAAAAATGACTTATCCGTAATTCTTCATGAAGGCGGAAATGACATGAGGCCAGGGGGATTATGGGAGAGGAAACAGAGGGGGGGGGGGGGGGGGGGTTGCGTCAGGGGAGGTGTGTGTGTGTGATATGATAGGGTTGTGTGTCTAGTTTATTAGGATGGTATGATATCTTTGTGATGGTTGTGGTAATGGTGGATAGATAATGATGAAAAAAAAAAAAAAAAAAAAAAAAAAAAAAAAAAAAGGAGAGAAGAAGGGTGTGTGTGTGTGTGTGGGGGGATTTAAGGGGAAGGATCAAAACAAAATTAGATAGATGGAGGGTTGCTGTAATACTGTATGAAGTGAGTGAAGAGGATGTGGTGGTGGTGTATGTAAGTGTGTGTGTATGTGTGTGTGTTTTGTGTGTGTGTTGGTAGGGGATATTGCCAACTGATGTGGAAGAGGTGGGTATGTGTGTTTGGTTATTGTTGGATATTGTTTCCCTTTGGGGGGTTTGTAGTGGCCCAGTTTGGAAACTATTTGTTTGTGGAGGAAAGAATCGCCATTTGATGAAAAGCAGAGGAAAAAGTGTCTTTGAAACCGTTTTATAAAAGTTTTTTTTAACGGTTTTTTTAACGGTTTTATTTTTTTAGAGATTAGCCCCAAACCTCCTCGGGTCACAAACAGACGTACTACCAAATTTCATTACAATCGGTTGAGCGTTTTTGAGTCTTTAGCGTACACACCACACGCAACAGATTTGCCCTTTATTTTTAGATATATTTATATATATTATATATTTATATATATATATATATATATATATATATATTATATAATATTATTGTGTGTTTTGTGTGTGCGTGCGTGCGTGCGTGCGTGCGTGCGTGCGTGCGTGTTTTGGTGTGTGTGTGTGTGTGTGTGTGTGTGTGTGTGTGTGTGTGTGTGTGTGTGTACGTATTGTGTGTGTGTGTGTGGTGTGTGTGTGTGTGTGTGTGTGTGTGTGTGTGTGTTGTGTGTGTGACGCGCACCACATGCACGTACGACCGGGAAAACGGGCTGGAAAATGTAGCAAATAATCAAAATAGTATGCTGGAGTATAATCAATTTGGGTGTTGTTGTTTTTTTGCCCTAGACGTAGCAGTCATCTTCGTTGAACTATTAGAAGTCATCAAGGCGATTCAGAGCGCGGGGTGAAAACTGGAAGCAATCCGCTTCACAAATCAGGCAGTTTTGAAAGGTTTTCGCTCGTCAAACATGTAGTGATACTGTGACTTAGACAAATAGTCTCACCCTTGATTTTTATCTTACTTCAAGATTTAAACAACAGTGCTACCCGTGATCACGTTCCGCGATTTCTGTGTTCGCGGTGAGGAAAAACATCAATGTCAAAAAATTAATTTATATGAGTGGAGAGAACAAATCTGAAAGACGAGGCGGTAGAAGAAGACAGGATCGTCACGGCGGCAATCGCACCTTGGAGGTCGCCAAAAGCAGCGCAAAGAGAGAGAGAGAGAGAGAGAGAGAGAGAGAGAGAGAGAGAGAGAGAGAAGAAGAACAGGAGAGGCAGAGGCCCAATGACAAAAAGGCGAAGAGAAAGGATGATGTGGAGGAAAGAATCGTCATGACGACCTTGGCATCTTGTCCTCACAGAGGCGCCGAGGACGGCGGCACCAGCCGGATCTGAAGGGAACTGGATGCTCCGGCTTCCGATGGGAAAAGATGCCTGGAGCCAACAGACGCAGGTTCTCAAGTTCCGGAAACAAAGTCGGCCCCTCCAGTGACACGGGCAACACTGAAAGCGCCAAAAAGGGATGGAGACATAACTCCACGGGCCACGAGTCTGACCTTCAGAAGGGCGGGATTCAGCAACAGCAGCAGCAGCAGCAGCAGCAACAGCAGCAACAACAGGTTTGGGAAGAAGAGCAACGGCAGCTGCAGCATGAAGAGAAGGAGAAGGAACAGCCGCAACAGAAACAACAGCAGCATGAAGAGGAAGAGCAGCAGCAGCAGCATGATAAGCAACAGCAGCAACAAAAACAACAGCAGTATGAAGAGGAAGAACAGCCGCAGCATAAAAAGGAACAGCAGCAACAAAAACAACATGAAGAGGAAGAGCAGCAGCAGCATGAAAATCAACAGCAGCAACAACAGCAGCAGGACGAGCAAAAGAAGCAAGAAGGGAAGGCGGAGGAGCAGCAACGGCAGCAACAGGGGGAGGACCAGAAGCATGAACGGAAGGAAGAGGAACATCGCCAGCAGCAGAACGAGCAAAGGAAGCAAGAGTCGAAGGAAGAGGAGCGGCAGCAGCAGCATAACGAGGCCCAGAAGCAAGAAGAGAAGGAGCAAGAGCAGCAGCAGCACCAAGATGGACAACCCAGTTCTATGGAATCTGCAGTTGGGGATGAGGTTTTTGATACTCACGCGGGCAATAAACGTCAAGTCGCCATCTTCAATGACGTCATTCCGGATCAGATCGGCAAACCGGAAGAAACGTCACTTCGACAACTGTAAGTCATGTTGTTGTGTTTTGTTTTGTTTGTTCGTTTATTGTCTTTATAGTCTTTCGGTTTTGTTGTTGTTTTGTTTTTGGTCTTGTTTTGCCTTTTCAGTCTTTCTTTTCTGATCTTCTGTCTGTCTAGTATTTCATTTCGTCTTTGTTTCACATTAATGTCACAACTCGTTCTTTCTCCACACATCCTCGCTGTCTTTGTTTCCATTCTTTCCTTCTTTTTCTTCTTCCTCTTCTGTCTATCCTTCTTACTTTTGAGAGTAATGCCCCTTTCTCCTGTTGCATTGACATCCTTGCTTACAATCACAATGAAAGGTCTCCAGCGGGTGTATTGTTGCTAGGGTTTTCAATCAGAGGTGTGCTGCTATATATCCTCAAAGTTAAAAGAAGACAAAATCAACAAAGAAGGAGAAGAGGAAGAAGAAAAAGAAGAAGAAGAAAAGAACTGAGAAGAAAAAATAGAAATATAATGCTGAACAATGAAGTAGTGGGAGAAAACAAGTCCAGGCAAACAATTCTTCAGTCATTGTAGTAATGACTTGGCAAAGATTTGAAAGAAGAAAAAAAAAGGAAGAAAATGGGGAGAATATATTATAAATATGAGAAACCCTTCACTAGCTGCCTGAGGGAACCATCGTACTCCTCTTCGAAGGCAAATGTATTTGTATTGCCTGCTCCTAGGCCTTTCGTCCGCTGGATCGGACTCATCGGGGAGACACGGCTGATTGTGTCTGTGCACTTGGTGTCAAATAAAGACACACCACAGTCCATAATTCTGTGGTGTTCTCACCACCAAGGATTCAAAAAAGAATCCAACAGCACCCTCAAAGCAGCCAGCGAAGGGTAGTAAATGGAACAAAACGAAAGTGTGGAGAGGAAAAAAGTTGCTGAAAAACTAAAAGCATTATGCAAACAGTATAAAATGTAAGGGACAATCTTTGAGCCTATGCTTGAGGATCCATTCAAGGATGCAAGGGAGATCAAAAGATATGGAACAGTCTGAGTGGTCAGCTCTGCTGTTCAATAACCTAAGCATTGTGAGTGGCTAAGACTTGTACAGAACAACCTTTACTTGGATCTCCTAAGAGATCCAATCTCCCACTGATTGACCAAACATTATAATGCTGAACAATTAAGTAGTGGGAGAAAAAATAGAAAGAAAGAAAAGGGAGAGAAAGAGCGTAAGAAAGAAAGAATAAAAATAAATTAAAAAAAACATAAAAGAATGAAAGAAAGGTTATAGGAAGCAAATAAGAGAGAGAGGGGGAGACAGAGAGAGAGAGAGAGACAGAGAGAGAGAGACACACAGAGAGAGAGGGGAGAGAGAGAGAGAGAGAGAAGAGAGAGAGAGAGAGAGAGAGAGAGAGAGAGAGAGAGAGCAGGACAAAACCGAACTTGTTCCACTTTGCAGGTTTTGTTTTGTTAGCAAACTCAACAACAAATGACACACACATTGGGAAATAACTCCATCAGGATAGATGCCACCGTCCAACGCAAACAAATGTACATGAACAGAACAGGCCACGTTGGAGGACTTCCAGCAATGCCATTATAGTTCAGAGAGGGAGGGAGAGAGAGAGAGAGAGAGAGAGAGAGAGAGAGAGAGAGAGGGAGAGAGAGAGAGAGAGAGAGAGAGGGAGGGAGAGAGAGAGAAACAGGAGAGAGAGAGAGAGAGAGAGAGAGGGAGAGAGGTGTGTGTGTGCGCGCGCGCGCGCGCGCGCGGTGTGTGTGTGTGTGTGTGTGTGTGTGTGTGTGTGTGTGTGTGTGTGTGTGTGTGTGTGTGTGTGTGGTGTATGCGTGCGTGCGTGCGTGCGTGCGTGCGTGCGTGCGTGTGTGTGTGTGTGTTTGTGTGGGTTTTTGTGTGTGTGTGTGTGTGTGTGTGTGTGTGTGTGTGTGTGTGTGTGTGTGTGTGTGTGTGTTGTGTGTGTGTGTGCGTGTGCGTGAGTGAGTGAGTGTGTGTGTGTGTGTGTGTTCTGCTTTTCGTTTCGTGGATTAATAAGCGCAAAACACACACATTACTCGTAATATAATACTAATGCACTCATCTAAGCTGCTCAGATG
>CM031607.1:46445524-46473107 GCA_018398815.1 Conus ventricosus | reverse complement strand
GAAAAAAAAGAACCTTAGAATTGATACGGGATATCATATGATCGAGTTCTACTATTAAGGAATTATTTACGAGGGTTCATCGGTACATGGCAATGCATCAGATCACCTACAACCCAAATTCTCAAATTTTGATCATCAGATATGGGGGAAAGAATATCTTGAAATAATAAAAAAAATTCGAGCGCATCAAGCAAACATGAAAAAAGATTTAGCTGAATTGGATGATGATATGAATGAGCTTATAACAAAACTTGAGGAAAAATATGAAGAAGGTATGTATTTATGACGTTCTCCAGTGCCCAATTGCATATGAAACTCTGGATTAACAAATACTCGTTTTGTGTTTGTTCTATCTAATGACTTCTTGTTTACAACCGTTGTGTTGATTTCATGTAGATTAGATCCCAGTTTTACGTTGTCATGATGAAAAGTCTTATTGTCAAACAATGCTTCTTTATAGTTGTCATGCGATATGCTCGACTGCACAACACTGCGAGATATTCCTTTGCTTTTTTTGATGTTTTCTCCTGGCTCGAATACTGTACATTTTCGACCTTAAACCAATAAACTCCTTAATCACCTTTCCAGATAATTCATCCTTCATCTTTCCTAAACCTTCTTATTAGTAATTGAACACAAAGGCGAATCTTTAGGGTAATCGGATGTGTCATTACCATCCACTTGCTCCTTTAGCTACTTCTATTTTCATGTCTTTATAGATGTCTTCAGTAGGAATATCTATACAAAACTGTCTGTATCTGTGTAAAGTACTCGAGACTCTGGATACGAGGGTTTGAAGTAGTCATAAAGAATTCTAACATCAAAAGCTTTGATAATTCTAAAACAGTAAACCAATAAGTACAGGTTTGCCAATTTGACTTTCTTTTTCTTCATCATTATGCCAAAAAAGCTGATCATGAAATCTAAAGTCCTGATAATTAGGTTTTGAAGTCAGCTTAATTGCTTCGTTCTCTTTGGTGACCAATCTAACATCTTTGCGCTTGTGCGGATTCTCCATAGTCTTCCGAACAGCTGTTGTTCATCAGCTTGAAAAAGTCTTTTTCGAAGCATCTGTGGATTTGGTTCTGAAAAAAGACTTTTCAAGCTGGATGAACAACAGCTGTTTCGGAAAGACTATGGGGAATCCGCACAAGCGCAAAAATGTTAGATTGGTCACAAAGAGAACGAAGCAATTAAGCTGACTTCAAAAACCCAATTATCAGGACTTTAGAAGATTTCATGATCAGCTTTTTGGCATAATGATGAAAAAAAAGAAAGTCAAATTGGACAAACCTGTATTTATTGGGTTTACTGTTTTAGAATTATCAAAGCTTTTGATGTTAGAATTTTTTATGATACTTAAAACCCCTCGTATCAGAGTCTCGAGTACTTACACAGATACAGACAGTTTTGTATAGATATTCCTACTGAAGACATCTATAAAGACATGAAAATAGAAGTAGCTAAAGGAGCAAGTGGATGGTATGACACATCCGATTACCCTAAAGATTCGCCTTTGTGTTCAATTACTAATAAGAAGGTTTTAGGAAAGATGAAGGATGAATTATCTGGAAAGGTGATTAAGGAGTTTATTGGTTTAAGGTCGAAAATGTACAGTATTTCGAGCCAGGAGAAACTATCAAAAAGAAAAGGGGAATATCTCGCAGTGTTGTGCAGTCGAGCATATCGCATGACAACATAAAGAAGCATTGTTTGCCCAATAAGACATTTCATCATGACAACGTAAACTGCGATCTAATTACAAAAAATCAACACAACGGTTGTAAAAAAGAAGTCTTTAAAGATAGAACAAACACAAACGAGTATTTGTTAATCCAGAGTTTTCATATGAAATTTGGGGCACTGGGGGAACGTATAAATACATACCTTCTTCATATTTTCCTCAAGTTTTTTTTATAAGTCATTCATATCATCATCCAATTCAGCTAAATCTTTTTTCATGTTTGCTTGTGCGCTCGAATTTTTTTTATTTTTCAAGATATTCTTTCCCCCATATCTGATGATCAAAATTGAGAATTAGGTTGTAGGTGATCTGGATGCATTGCCATGTACCGATGAACCCTCGTAAATAATTCCTTAATAGTAGAACTCGTATCATATGATTCCCGTATCAATTCTAAGGTCTCTTCCTATACCCATTTTTGTTTCGTCTTCCATTTTATGTAAATTAAAAATTAATTAAGCAACTGGAACTGTGCCGGGCGGGATTATCTGCAGTTCTTCCTTTAAAAAAGATCTTTGTGGAGCGGGTTGTTTTTGTTGTGTCAGTTTCTCGTAAATATACACGGGGCGGATTCATTTTTACAATTCTTTTTATTTCATACGGATCAACACCCCAAACTGGATCGGTTGCCTGTTTCGAGTGTCCCCTTCTGCTTCCCCCGGTAAATAAAGGAAACCTTACTTTTAAACCAAACGGTAATAGTTTGCCGGATGAAGCCTCCCCTTCAGCAACATTTATTGTTTGTTTTTTGATTGCTTGTACTGGTTTTAGCCCTTTAAATTCTTCATTATTCATTGCGCGCAAAACTGAGGGCAGTCTTCTAACCCTTTCTGTGTTGCGAGAATTGTCAATCAGCTCTCTGTGATACTGGTAGGAGAAAAGTCTTTCAGCTAACTGTTGTTAAAGTTTTCAACTAAAGCCTGTGATCTGTGAACTCCGGGAATGCCCTTTTTTAAATGGTAACTCTAGTTTTAACAATAATTGATTCACTCGGCTTTAAATTCTTTTCATCATCGATTTGAATCATGCGAGGATAAGTTGGGGCCTCGTTGGTATATCAGTTTTTATAGCAACAGCAACAGCAGAAGCACTCTTTTGTGTTAATGGTTCAGCGTCTTTGTATCTTGAAGCTATGTCAATGACTGTGAGTGCGTACTTAAATCTTTTTCGTCTAATCGTATCAGAGGTAAATTTTAGAAGGTCATTTGATGGGTGCCCGTTCGGTATTGTATTGAAAAGTGCGGTCTCTGTATTCGTCTAGGTGCAGGTAAATAAATTTGCCAGATCGCTTGTTTAGATAAAAATTCTTTTGCTGTTTGTTCACTGACTCCCGCCTCTTGGCTTAGCTTTTTATTGCTTTTGACCCCTTCCAATACCCTTTTGGCGAATAATAAATTTTGTTCATTTTTATTAGCCAATATTATGTGAAAACAAAATACACGACGGTCATGCCAAAGACAATAAACACGATTTCTTGCTTTCTTTTGTTTTTCTGAGGTTGATTAAAAGTCGCTGATTTTGGTGGGGGCAATGTCTCGATTGGTTTCCCTGTTACAAGATAATTTTCTTTTATCGCTTGATCAACATCTTTAAATGTGTAAGTGCATGTCCCTGTTTTTTCGGGTTTGTTTTTAAATAAAATCTAACTGCTCGATTCTCTGCTTTTTTCATAGTGATCTTGTGCTGCAGCTAGTTGCTCCATAGTTTTGTTATGTCTTTTTCTCTCTCCGTCTTTCCCGCAGTTTACTAAACGCGTAATTACTTCCGCTAAAACCCAAGCGCATTCACTACTGCCCCGCCTATCATCATTACGAATGAAGCCATTTTTATAAATGTATTTTTTATTTTTACAAATTTATTACTGTCTGGAATTATTCCTTGCTTAACTAAAAAATCTTTCGTAGCAAACGAAGCTGCAATAACAGCAATTAGCTTTGCTGAATCCTCAAAGCCTAGCTTGCCAAGATCTGCCGGTTTTATTTTTAAACAGGCTTTTACAAGCATCGTGTATCCTACACTTAGGCCTCCAATAACAGCAGAATGGTTTTACAAGATTGGCAATAGTTTTTTCGGTGCTCATTTTAAAAAATAAAATAATTATAATTAATAAAAAACATGAACAGCGATGATCTACTACAGTTTACAGGGCAGCCTAAACCTTCCTGAACTTACAAATGATCAAGTTGATGACCAAGCTTTTATCCCCAAAAAAGGGAAAAAGGCTGTATTCTTTGGCACATGTGGGGAAAACAAAACATCCTCGAAATGAATTCAGCTTTAGAACAGATTCAACAGATGTCGCCGCAAGACATTTTAAAGTATCATAACAGGTATGAAGCGCAACTTGGATCAAGAATGGTAAAAAGCGTCGGGCAAAGGGCTCTTAGTTTATACACTAAACTATCAGTAGATTTGCTCCAATTGATTCTAAAACAAGACTTTATGTATGTTTTAAAACGCAGGATCCATTTTAACAAAGTCTTTGGGTCTCTAGGATGTGATTTATACTACAGATTTGGAACATTGTTAACCCCAAATTAATATGGGATTAATTACTTTTAATCATATGATTTTTTTCCCTTCAAAAGACCGACCCAAAAAATCAGCAGAATCAGAAAACATTAAATCAGGTGGAGAAAGTGAGTAAAAATCCTCATCTGGGCGGGTTAAAGCAGGGAAAAAATTAGCAGAGTGGAACAAACAAAAAAAATTAATGTTACAATCACAGAATGAAAAAGTGCCAGTTGTTTCAATGCCAGCTATAAAAAACGTCAGAACAAGTTGATTCGAGGCCTAAAACGGGGTTTCCCTACACCGCCAAAGTCTTCATATTTTCTTAAAGCAATTGTTCATTTTTGGCGGGATTGCTGTTGGGGGGGGTTATTACGGTCATAAATATAAACCAAAGACAACAAAACCAAAAAAGTCCGACCAATCTCACCACTAATATAGAAGATGAACAAAAAAGCAAGCCAGAACCGCCAAACAAAAGATCATTTTGATCCATTTCCGAGCAATAATACTTTAAGAACTTAATAAATAATTAAAGTTGACTTGAATAAGAACTTGGTTGTACTTAGAGGATGACTTAGTTATGAACTTGATGTGACTTAAGTTAAGAATTTTGAAGTGACTTTAAAGGGTGAACTTGAGGATGACTTGAGTAAAAACTTGATTAAGAACTTGGGGGCGACTTAATTAAGACTTAATTAAGAACTTGGGGGGACTTGGGTAACTTAGGGTAAAGGGTCAAATGTTCATAGGGCACTTGGCTTAATGCCCAAGTTGGTCCTTCAAAGCCCGTTTTGGAGTGCGGCCAAATGCGTGATGTTTGTGGGGCGTGAGAAGGGGAGGGGTGTGTGGTGTACACAGAGCTTTTTTATTTGCCATGTGTAAAACACTTAGTGCAAGACGGCGCTTGCGTTTTTGTGATTCATTGGGTCTTTTGGGCGCAAGTTCAAAGCAGCCACCAGGTGCTTTAACAAAAGCCTGATTGAATAAAACAAGACAATTGTAAAAGTACACCCTGCGGCGCTTGAAGGCAGCCTAAAAGTTTGTAGCAGGGTGTTGGCGGAGCGTTGCGGGGTAGAGGTGAAGCAAAACGGTGTAGTAGGACGTTTAAGCAAAACACAAACACGAAGCACAAACATAACACAGCCGAAGCAGGGCAGGCGCAAAATTCATAGGGCAGCAACCGTTTCATGCATGACGTTACTATATTTAGAGCCACGTCATTTACTATTTTGAAACCGTTTGCATGATTTTTTTTTACTATATTTAGAGCCCCGTCATTTACTATTTTTAAACGTACTGCATGATCGTTCTATATTTAAACACTTGTCTAACAGTACACACACACAGTGTGGATATTCTGCTGTTACGCACAAAAAAGCACTGTATGTCTAAGACTGGGACTGTTGGGCTCTGATGTGAGAGGAATATGCGGGCTTCTGACCAGTACTTTTTGTAAATCTTCGATCTGAAGCATCTCTTCGATTTGCTTCATTTGCTCATGATAAAATGATTGGCAAACCAACCGTGTTAAATCGCGGAAATGCAAAAGCGATTTTGGCAACGGCACGTAGTCTACGCGCATGAACATCAGAAAAAGCCAGTTTTTTCTTCTAGCCACTGAGCCACGTTTTTTTCATCTTTCCTTTTTTTTCTTTGTACCTCCCGCCATTGTTTGCATGAAATCAAAAACTGTCCCAAAATGAATGTAAATTAAGATTTGTTTTTGCGTTCTGCCTTTTAAGATTTCTCACCCTTTTTGCAGTATTTTACAATGTCTTGTTCATTTACTGCTTGTGCAAAATAATCATTTGTGAAAAACTTCTGTGGATATGGGATGTCTAACATCTGCTTGGTTTGAAACGAGATAGTGATGTAAAATCACTTGGCTTGTTTGGGTCTACTCTCTTTTTCTTTCCTATTTTTTTTGAACAAATCTTCCATCTTCCTTTTTGGGTTTTTTTGGGGAGTCTCATTGGTCCTTTGTTTTAGCCTTAACTGCTATTAAGGCCATCTGCTCAAAAAATATTCTATTCTCTTCTAGTACCCTGCGTTCTTCTTCTGTCCATAACGGAGTAGCTTGCTCTTGTTGATACATGCCTTCTGGAAGAATTAAAAGGGGTTTTTTGTTGAGAAAAATCAACAGTTTTTTATTAACTGCTTGCGCTTCAAAATTCCTGATTTAATTCTTGTAAAGAAGGGCTACCTAAAGTTCTGCTTCTCACAGAAGAAACACTATCACCCGACATGAATTTAAACAAATCTTTTACAAGCAAACCTCTATCACTGAAACCGTCCGTTCACCACAGCACCACAACACCAAATGACGAGATAACTCAGGCCCGTTGTCAACAACACTAAGTGCTGGGCGGATGTGATGTCTTTTTACTATCACATGATTAAATCTTGACTTTTGATAGGGGAATGTAATAAAAATGTCTATATCTGTTTTACCCCAGGCGGGAATGACTGAGCAAATCCTTTCAACCACTTATAGAAAACTCGCTATTCAGAACTGCACTATGGAGTATTTAACTCTCGCTTTACAAATCCAACGATGCACGAGTAAAGATCGCTAGATTGCTCTGAATGCTTTTATTGAAATCTCTGGGGGGTGCTGCGCTTCACTGCAGCCTTAAAAAAAAACAGCCTGCATAAGCCAATCTCTCCACCTGCAGTGGTGTGTGTGGATTTTTTTGTCAAAAATATAACTCGGTTTTAAAAGAAATTTAGAGAACAGTTAAAGACTGTGTTTTATTTCACATGAAAGACAGAAACTCATTTGATGAATGTCTGCGTGAAAATGATGTTATTGAAAAAGATCAGGAAAAACACAGGGTTAAGCAAAAACTAAAATCTGAAAAGTTTAGTAAATTAGTATTGAAAACGGATAATCCCACACAGTATGTATGTTTTTAGATAATCGTTATTTTTTGGGTTTTTGAAGTCCCTTTCTTGTCAGAGAACTATAAAAGGGGGATTCTGGAGTCGCCCGTCGAAACTGGTTGAGACCGGGTGAGCCGCTGCGACACCTGTTGAGAGCGGGTGAGCCAGAATGCCCTTTTATAGTTCTCTAGCAATCTTTTCTCTCGAGTGAACAGGTTTTGTGATTGATACAACTTAGTCATAAAAGTCATACATTGTTTGACTTCTTGGTTGTTCAAACTACTCACCTTTTCTTTGTGAGACACACCTAGACTGAAACCTACGTTGGAATTTTGTTGTTTTGACTACGCAAGTCAAAAGATGTGGCACGTAGGACTTTGTCCATTTCTCCTTCCCTGTTTAGGGAATATTGTGTACATTATTGACTACCCTTGTCATACATTTGTGGAACTTACTACTCCGTATTTCTTTCTCGTGGGAATACAGCTGCAATTTATGATTGGAGTTGCTGATACTTGTGATCTTACTCAGTTCGTTCCCATTCCTTGAGTTTAACTTTATGTTGATTCTATCATGTAGGAACTTGGACTTTGACGAGATATTGTTGGTGGACCCTCTTGGTTCGTTGGATATAAAGCACTCCTCGTGGTGTTTTGTTAGGTTGTCCATGCTATACTTGACAGACACACTCGCATCACACCATAACGTCATTTCTCATTCATTATCTTTCAATATTGTTGTCGATTCTCGAGGTGGGGTGGGTTAACCATCGGTCCTGGTGTTACACCCCTATATGACTCACTGATTTAAGATAGTGCGTTTATCCTTTGTAAATTGGGGATAGTTCTCATCAAAACACAAGTGACTAATCACGATCATCTTGGGATTTATAACCATTTACGTAGGCGTTCGTCCTGTACTATTGGGACTCAGTCGGTGAGGATTCAAATACTCTTGAGACCCGTTGCGAAGTAGCTCGACCGTCGGCTACTTAAGTGCGAAGTGACACGCACTGGACTTCGAAAACCTTCGTGGATTTCATCTCGTCAGAGTTCGCGTGGCTGTTGCCAACATCTTCATTTGTCTACCTAGTGATTCGGTGACTTCGTTGTCTTGTGAGTGTACAGTAATACTTTAGGAACACGTAGAACACGGTGCGCCGGATTCCCACGTTCTCAAGACTACGTGTGTCAGGAATCCTACCAGAATAGGGAGCCCATGACTCAGGCGACGACTGGCCCTACTACCCAGTCGTGGTGGGATGACACGGGGGGGACCTCGTCCTCCAGTCACCGCAAGTCCACAAAACAGGAGATGAACCCTCCTGGTCACTCTCTTCCGAGACGACCTCTGCCCACTCATTCTCGGATTTCGTCGCACCTCCTAGCCGTATCTTCGAGATGACTTTCTCGCTTATGGACTTCGCCCTATGGACATTCATCCACCTGGACTCAGCCGCCGGATCCCTCTTATGTTGATGAGGCGATTGAGAGGGAAAGACAAGAGAGCAACAGAGAGAAGATCAAGCGGGGGAGGGAGTCAGGTGAGACTGGAAAGGGAAGAAGAGAGAAGCCAAACAGAGATAGACTTGGAAATTGGAAAGGGAAGAGAGAACAAGGCGAAGTAGAGAACAGGGGAGGTGGAAGAGTAGGGTTGGAGAGGGAGGAGTAGGAACTGGCGAGAGATGAGGCGAGAGGTGAGAAAGAGACTGGAGCGAGAGTCCGAGAGAAAAAGAGAGAACCGTTAGCAAAGGGAGGCCCAGAAACAGAAAGAGTAGGACTTAGAGGCCCGTTTTGGAGGAGGAGAAAGAGAAAGGCTCCGGGCCGAATTAGTTCAACGAGTTAGATGCACCGAAGCTCAGTCTGTGGTTAGCTTCCCGAGCATTTCGTTCAGACCATCGGGAATTAAGCGGATTATCATCAGGCGTGGTATTCCGGTGGCTAGTCTTCACCAAGCTACAATGCCGAGTGTAACAGTGCTACGCGATAACAAGAAACCTACATCGAGCACTTGAGGCGGTTGCCGGCTTGCGTACCAGCTTAAACGACCAGAGTAAAGCCCTTTAACCTCATCAGTAGACCTACGGGGAAGGCTAAGGAGGTCGTTTGTCGATCATTCCCACTCCGGAGCTTGTCCTATACCGAATTAAAAGCGGCTCTTCGCCGGAAGACTGCACATGACTACCGAGTCCAAAGAAAGTCAGTTCGCACAATGAGTCGAAACTTCAGAAGAGACTTTTCACACACGTGTCTTGGGGAAACTCCTCCCGGCGCACTATGGAGAAAATAGGATGAAGGCCCTTCTCAGAAAAGGAATTGAAGGAGATTGCTTTTCCTCCTGTAGCACTCATGACATTCGGTATCGTCATGAACTGCATTTCAAGTTGGGTGAGGAGAAACCAAAGACATTCGCCAGGCAATCCGAGATTGCTGAAGCCTCACGATGCGCGTCCGTCACTAATCGTATGCCTGCAACAGGAACAAGTAGGCCACCCGCTGCATACGGGAAGTCACTGTGATCCCAAACCCGTCGTCACCTCCAAAACGTTTCTTCTCCATCGATTTCCCGGAACATCGGAGTCCAACCAAGCTTTGCTTCCTCTGTTTGGGGAAAAGGGGCATTGCGTTCGGAGATTGTCCAAGAGGAAGACAGGCATAAATTCGAAGTCTCGCACGTTAGGGTGCCATTTGGAGAGAGTAAGTCACGACACCAACATGTCCTACTTCAATTCCCGTCGATAGTGTGTGCAAGGATAGTGAGGCTAATACGTGACACAGGACGCTACCAGCGGTCTTCATCGACGAACATCTACTATCCAAGTGAGGCACCACGAGGGAGAGTAGCCAAGTGTCAGGAATCGAGTCATCTTCAGGCAAAAACACGATCTACAGTCTTGGTAGATGTCTCTACGCCATATTTTATAAGGGAAGGTGTGGGCATAGCCCTTCAGCGACCAAGCTTACTCCCATACGGTTGGCGCAATTCAGTGTGCGCTTCTCTCTGGGGACGGTCAACGTCGGAGAAATATCGTCAGAGTTCACAGAATAATTTTGTGCGGCCTAGCACCTACGGAGTTCCCAAGCACTCATAGGAGAGGAAAGCAGGCACTGACCTCTCCCTCTCTGAAGCCCCTGACTCAGCATGACGCGCCTTGACCATAGGAACCTCTCGACTGTACACAGCTTGCAAACGAAGATCCATCCCTCAACAAAATCCGCCGGAGTTCTTGGTTTGGGAACGCCAGCATGGATCATACCGCGACAGCAGCGCGTAGAGTCGTTAGTCGCAAGGGACTGTGCACAGACTTCATAACGTCATCTACTGCGTCTGCACTCCACTTGTCGTACCCGAAAGCTCTCTGCACTCTGTCATGCGCCTAGGCCACGAAACCCCTATGGCAGGAGAACATTTGGGACACGTCGACCTGGAGAGAATCCATGACTTTCATGGCCAGGCGTGGTGAACGAACATTCACTCTCTATATGGTCGCAGCCTACAATGTTTGCCACCGAACAACTCCGAAAGAGCCGTGTCGTATATAATACAGACCACCCCCCCCCCCCCCCCCCCACCCGCCGTGGAATTGTATCGCAGCGATAGCTCTTTTCACGGAAATATTTGTTCAGCGACAATAATTCGCTGTAAATAAATGTCCGGGCGCGACAACATTTCACGAAAAAATTCCTCATAGAATATTGTAGCTGTCCCATAAAATGCAGACTTCTCCCGGAAATACTGTCGCTTCGAACACGATTTTTATGAGCGACAGTATTATAAACAGCCACCGGAACACCAGGATCCAGTGGCGTTTGTTAGACATCAACGGGTTGTCTGGCATCCTCGAGGAGTAGAAAGCCATACTGTTAAGAAAGCGAAGGAGCAGACCCAAATGAGTCAACTGCGCTGAAATGAGAGCGAATGAGAGGGAGTCATACACCACCCATGAAACCTCCACAGCACTGGAGCGACACCTGGGCCATTTTGTGTGACAGCACCGTCTCCTACACACGAAAAACAGTCAAACCGCTACCGATACCAAGGTGACCGCACGTGTTGTATGAAGACAGCAGGAGAAACTCAATAACACGTAAAATGGAACCCTTACTCTAGGCAAAGCGCATGAGACCGCATATTGCACAAAGTCTCTCGACTGTTCATCAACCACGGGAGGCTCAGGTGAAACTCGTCTCAGAAAAAAAGTGGTGTTGTATCTCAGTGCTACGGACTGTGTGCGAACAGACCAAAGAATGACTTGAAGGAAACCTACAATGCCAGCACCAAGGAAGCCGTGCAGAAGAGGAACTGAACGATCAAGATAAGCCCGACCTCCCAGGACCAAGAAGGAAACATCCGATCATTTTCTCGGCTGGTGGGTACTAACCGGCATATTTATCCCACATTACGCTGAGGTGGCCAAGCCCTGACGTACCAAGACGGCGGTAAGGAAACCCTGAAGTCATTCTAGCGCTGGACCCTGAAGATGTCAAGGCATTCAAGGAACTCAGGTACGCCGTATCCAACCAACCCAATTCTGCAGTTGGCCTGAACCCCAGTTAAGCCATTCGTCTTGAGAACTTGATTCCTCGAGAGTTGCTGGGGGCTGTACTTTCGCTGGACCAAGGAAGGATTCTGCTGCCCTTGTGCCTATGCGAGCAAGAAGTTGGTAGGTCAGAGCTCAACTACCACACCATCGAACAAGAATGTCTCGCAGTGGTGGGCGGCCTGGCCAGCGGTTTTTAAATACACCCCTACCTGTAAGGGCGGGCGAGAGTTTTTTCTGGAGACAGATCACCACCCCCTGGCGACACTTCATACGAATTTCGGCCTGTTAGCCGTCGTCTCCTGGGATGGGCCATCGAACTGCAAAGTCACGCGTTCACTTTCATACACATCCGGGAAACGATACACGTAGATGTAGGCTGATTACCTTAGCCGATGGAGTAGCGGGATAGCGGGTCCAAGGTTCAGCAGTGAGGACAAGGGTTTACCATATATAAGAGTGTAATACAGGTGATACAGAACGTATAGGTTCTGCTGTGATCAGGCTAGTGCCCTCAGTGGCACATAGCTCTTTGGTTTTGGGGGTGTTGTCACGGACGATAACATAGCTTTGGGTTTAATATAAATCATTTCATTGGTAGACCCAGTATAAAGTGAAGTGTTACCATGACATCTTTACTTACATTGCCGGTGTGACCCAGTGTGGCTATTTGTTGTCATCCCTGATTGCGCTAAGTTCCGAGCATTTTCGCTCCCATCCGTCCAATATTTCTCTTCATTTTTATCTCTTTAAAGCTTTCTTTAATCTGTTCTATCACTCGTTTTTCCACGTGGTTCACTCACTTGTGTCAGGTGAGCCACAGGTGAGCTGTTTTGTCTTACCCTGTTGCCGTCATGTTAGGCTAGTGGTGTAGCACTCATTGAACGGCGACCGTCGAAGTCGGACAGATCTCCATCTCTGCTAGCTGAGGCCACTCTTTTCTTTAGTCCACTTCGGTGTGGGTGTGTGGAAGAGTCATTCACCCTTCAGCTGGGTCGGAAAGTATACCACTGGACACCTCTGGATCCCTATCCTGCCAGCTAGACAGAACCAACCTTTTGGTCGTCCCTGACCTGAGTACCCTCGGTGATGACCAGTACGGTTACGGCTACCACCCTTTCGTTGGACTGGGGAGCGAACCGTTTCCACCTCGCGCACACCGCCATTTTGGTAACTATACAGGTTTGTTTTGACAGTGGGTTTTGTTTAATGGTTTTCTAACCTTTCAGCGGTTGAGAGGTTTTTCTCCTGCCAATGTGCTGTTCGCATCGGGCACACCTTTTCTGTGTGTAACTGCTCACAAAGAAGGGGAGCAGTATGGAAAATGGTATCGCGATATGCGTCTTGTTGTAGAATTTGTAAGCAAACGCATTAATCTAAATTGAGTTTTCGGTCCCATAGCGCTATGACTCTTGTCCTTTGGACTATAGTCTCTGAAAATCTCATATTATATAATATCCCTTCATTTCGCGGTCACTCGGAAACTGTGTTTTGTTTTTTTCTGATTGCACAGGTTGATCAATCTTATCTCGCTCCAATATGTGAATAGGGCCCGGAAGGATATCAAAAAATGTATCGTTTTCATTTCCCTTGCGTTGCTTTATATACACTAGACGGATCAGGGAACGCATGAGCTCGCGAACGGAAATAAACAGTTAGACCGTGAGTTTGAATTCGTGCCGTCTCGCTCACCACATGAGGTTACCGTTCCCCCGTTGTGTCCTTGTCTTATATTATGTTGACAGTGAAGGAGTTGAATTCAAATGTCTTTATATTCCATTGGAGCTCTTTACTGACTACAGGGAAATTATCCTAGTACAGGACACTTAAAAAGCAAATGGAAAAAGAGAACGAACGTTATTCTAGTTTATTTGCCCTTTTGTAGTGACACAGACATGGTTGACCTTAGTACGGCATTGTGACCTTCACACTGTGACGCACTGCCGGACCCACTATGCTGCCACACACTGACAACAGGGACTATAGGTGATGACTTCTCATCTGGAGACTGATCTCCGCCGTAGGGCGGGATTTTTTTGCCTGTTTTTCTTAAGCTGCAGCTTCGGTCTTTGGCTGCTGGAAGACCAGCATCCACGGACCCTGCAGTCATCATCCTGCGTCCAGGCACCAGTCGCTTTTCCAACCTGCGGACTGGAGGTGAGCCTCGTCTCCTTTGCTGAGACACCTGCTTCACCTCGGATTGGAAGACCAGCCCAGTACGAACGTCACCCCTCTACAGGATCCACCTCCCTCGGCAAACCTCCTCGGTTCATGAACTCGAGTTGAATGTTAAATCTTGTGTGGTGTGGGTGTGGTTCCTGGCGTGCGTGTGTGGGGTCTAAAGCCGGTCACTGATTCGTTTTGTTGTTGTTTTGTTGTTTTGTTTTGTTTAACTCTAGTTGATTAGTCCCGTTGGATGCAGCATTGTTTCTAACACTATCTTTCTTCTGTTATTTGCTGAATGTCCTTGTAGTGGTTTAGTGGGTTAGGTTGGGACAGTAGCGGGATCCCGGGACATTGGAGGGTTTTTGTGGTCTATTCAATTTACTTTGTCCCCTAAGTCAGTTAGTGCTGAATAGTGCCTTTCTCTTCTATGCCCATTTTTTTTCTCTTTCTTTTCCTCTCGCGACTATCTTTTCTCTTCTTTGTTATGACCCATACCCCATCTGGAGTGCTAGTGCGAGTGAATGATTGTAATGTGAGTAAAACTATTGTCGAAACTTCTTCCTCTTGTGGTCTGGTGGTGTGAGGGATAGAGTGATCGCTCCGTTTCTGCCACTGCACATTACCTGTATAAGAACCCCCCCTGTCAGGTGTACTCCCACGTGACAGTGTGAATTTGTTTTCATGACTTCAGAGTTTATTTCAACGCGCTGACAGCCTTGACATGACCTTTTTGTGGTCGGCTGGGCCATGCGCAGCATTATCTCCCTCTCTCTAGCTGAACAAGATACAGGGGTTGTGCAAAGCACATACTGAAACGAAAAAGACACGTTTGTTTGCAACTTTTGGGGATGGGAGGCAGAAGGCCAAATGTACTGATTCATGGAGAAATGGGACGATATCCTCTATAACAGTATTGCGAGGCGCATTCGATATTGATTGAAAATTAAGACAACAGATCTCCCTAAACAGCCACGAAAAGCTCATTTTACGTTACGTAGTCTTGGAAACGTGGAAACTGAACATGGGCATCAGATGGGGGAACAGCTGTAGCCACACTGGGTTTCTTTTTCGTGTGGCTAAGCCATGAAGGTGGGTTCATAAACGAGTGAATCGTATTGTAAACTATCATTGGAACTGGAGCCAGATATGAATTTAGACCTAAAGATGTTTATCTGTTATTCAGAGACATGTTCTAGAATGGGAACATCGTAAACATCAAAGTTTTTTTTTCTCTAAACTTAGAGCAATAACTCAGATACCATGGACTATTGTTCATTTTGTTGTTGTGGTTGTTGAAAATGAAATCCCTTGTCTATTTTGCTGTCCTGCCTGTAACAATGTAAGAAAAGAACGCATGCCTAGTATGTATTCTAATGGTCCATCACTGTTCCGATGATCATGTGTCCTGATGACACAAAATAATGTAATGGCCTACACAAAGCTTTTAAAAGGCGAACATTTTGAATGGATAAAAACGTCATGCTAAAATATCTACAATGTAATACTCTTAGACTCACCTAGTTCTCATTTCCACGTGACATATATGAACAAGCCATTCGTGGTGGCCCCTGAGGTGGTACAGATGATGGCACAGAAAAAAAAAAGCAAGAACGATGAGACTTTCTGTACCCCGAACCAACCACTAAAGCCACAGAGGTGGTTAGCTCTGTGATGAGTACTGATAATAAGTTTGTGCCGAAAAATGAAAGATAGATTCATCGTCTTTCTCTGTGTCCCTGTCTCTGTCTTTCGGTCTCTGTCTCTTTCTCTTGTTCCATCTTTCTGTCCTTCATCTCCTGTCATTCTCACCGCTCCTCAATCGTTTATGCGTAACCACCGTACGTGTTGCCGTCTGCAATGTGATTAAACTCTACGAATATATCAATAGTATAGACGCAGCAGTCAGCACTCGGGCTGACACGCACATGGACCAAGATAAAGAAGTTATGCACACGCACTGACATGTTCAGAGATTTACGGCAGACGGAGAAACATACATGTGCAAACACACACACACACACACACACACACACACACACACACACACACACACACACACACACACACAATATAATATATATATATATATATATATATATATATATATATATATATATATATATATATATATATATATATATATAGATCAGTATATTTAAAATGCCTAAAACAATTTTTTAAGTGCTCAACCCCTTGGGGAGCAACATTAGTTAAAACAAGTGAAAACAAGTTAAAACAAGTTAACATATATACAGAGATACGCAAAAAATCGAAAAGAAAAAAAAAGGATCGCAAAGAAAGACAGAGACAGACATAAAGGGAAAGGCAGACAGATAGAGAAGAACACACACGCGCGCGCGGCGCACACCACACACACACACACACACACACACACACACACACACACACACACACCACACCAGCATTTTAAAAACTGAGAGAGAGAGAGAGAGAGAGAGAGAGAGAGAGAGAGAGAGAGAGAGAGAGAGAGGAGAGAGAGAGCACTGGCTGACAGCAATAAACAAAAAACAACAACAAACAAACAAACAAAAGAAAGAAAGAAAGAAAGAAAAATAAGGGGAAAACTAAAAGGAAACTTTTCAAAAACTGTCTGGGGATGTGGATTGTCTGCAAGAGATCGTTGGTGTGTGGGAGGGGGACTTATCGCGTTGAGCGGCGGAAAATACATTTGTTTATATAGTTTCATATTGCTAATTTTGTTTACAGTTTTGAGGTAAGTTTTTTTTTTTTTTGGTGAGAAAAGGGAGGGGAAAGGGTATGGAAAAGGGAGGATTTTACACGGCAAAATCTGACTCAGCTAAAAATGATCCGAATTGAAAATTCTGTCGGAGTCTTGATCTTCTGTCTGTCTGTCTGTTGTCGTCTGTCCGTCTGTCCCGTCCGTCCGTCCGTCGTCGTCCTCTGTGTCTGTTTCTCTCTCTCTCTCTCTTCTCTTCTCTCTCTCTCTCTCTCTCTCTCTCTCTCTGTCAAGTAATCCATCGTAAGCTTTCAATATGAAGTAGTTACGAGGAAACACACATTTTGAGGAAACACTTCAGGGCTGCTTTGTCGTCTCTGCAGTGTTCAGTGGTGCCTTTTCTGATTTAACCAATTTAGGACTTACTGACGGCCATTATACGCTCAATCGTGGAGCCAGACGAGTGAAAACCCCACTCTGCGATAGAGACCGCTAGCAAGTCTCTTCCGACCCCTCTTCCTTCTTCCGCTTCCTATATCTAGCCCAGCCTCTTTCCTCCAACATAAATAAATGAAAACTAGAAGTAATGTACTAAAAATACATGGGCATTTGGTTTAGCTCGTCGAGTGCATGAGACAAAGATCCTAAGGAAAAAACACGCAACTTGTTTCAACCTGAAGAATTTCAGCAGGCAAGAAAGAGACGAGAAAATCACACTGAAATATTTAATTCCTTTGCTCTTCGTGCATTTCTCTTTGAATCGGATGGGCTAGGATTCCTCCTTCTCTTTAATGCTTGTCTCAGGAGTTCTCTCTCTTGGTTCTGATTAGACAGGGATTCCTTCCTACGTTCCACGTGTGTCAGGATTCCTTCCCTTTTCCAGTTGGCTCAGGATGCGTTCCTCTCTGTTCTATGTGGGTTAGAATTCATTCCTTTCTGCATCTTTTGGCTTGGGGTTCTTTCCTCTCCGTACCGCGTGTGTAAGGATTCCTTCTTTTCAGTACCGTGAGAGTTACGATTACTTCATGTCGTTAGAAATCCTTCCTCTGTGACCTGACCGGAATATGATTCCTTTATGTTCTGATTTGATGGTATTCGGATCCCTCTGTTTTCAACAGATTGAGATTTCTTCCTCTTTGTACCGTATGGGTTGGGATTTCTTCCTTTGTGTATTTGTTTTGTTAGCACTCCTCCCCGAGTACCGACTGGTTTAAGTTTCCTTTATGGTCTGATTTGGTCGAATTCCTTCCCCTTTATTCTGACTGGATTAAGATTCCTTCCTCGCTGTATATCAAGGGCTATGATTCCTTCATCTCCCTGGTTAGAATTACTTCCCCTCTGTTCAACATAAGGCGGAATGATTCTTGTCTCATTGTGTGGGACTCCTTGCTCTCTGTAATGGGTAAATTATGCCTGTGTGCTGCGTACATTGAACTGTATGCTCTATGTACTGTGCCACTTAGGATTCCTTGTCGGTTTTGTGTGAGCTAGGATCACCCCCCCCCCCCCCCCTTCCATTCCGAAGTAAATTAGGATTCTTTTCTCCCTATACTACATAGGTTAAGATTCATTACTCGCAGCACTGCATAGAACAGTTCCTTCTTTTCTGTACTACGTATGTCAAGATTCTTTTCTTATTGTATAACGTGGTTTACGATTAATTCCTGAGGGGGGGGGGGGGGGGGGTGAAAAGTAGTAGGGGTGGGGGGTGGGTGGGACAGGAGTAGAAAAGTGACTGAAGGATGGCAGGGGGGAGGGGGGGAATTGTAGGGAATAGTGGTCAGGTGGAGGGTAAGGGGGGAGGGTTAGGGGTGGTGGCGAAAAGGAATGGGTGGTTGCTTCAGGTTCTAAAGATGGGAGGCCAGCCTGGACTTGAAGCAGTCCAGTGACTCAGCTGTCCCAACCTCCTGAGGCAACTTGTTCCATTCTGGTATGGTCCTCGGAAAGAACGTCATCTGCCTGTACCGTGTCGTGCTGCAGGTGGGAATGTTGTAGCTCAGGTCATTGTTGATCCTCGAGCTCACCCTGCTGTCAGATGGTTTGGGCAGGTACGTGGAGTTAATGGAGATGAGTCCGTGATGGAATTTATAAAACATCTTCAAGCGGGCTTGGAGCCCATCTTTCGTCTCTCTCTATTGCGCGAGATAGGAATCCGTCTCCTCTGTACAGTATGGGTTGGAATTCTTTCCTCTCGGTACTGCGGAGGTTATAATTTATTTTCTGTACAGCGGTTTTTTGTTGTTGTTTTTTTTTTTTTTTTTTTTTTTGGGGGGGGGGGGGGGGGGGGGTCTTTCTGAAAAACATACTTTAGAATTCAGTCCTCACTGTACTGCGTAGACCAGAATTCCTTCTTTTCTATCTTATGCGCGAGGTTTTTTGTTGTTGTTTCCTTTCTGTTTTTGTTATCTTTCTTCTCTATACTGCGTAGGTTAGGAGTCTTTCCCTTCAATACCGTGTATAGATGAAGCAGGTTCGATCGCTTATTTTCTGTCCATCATCTCCTGCAACCCTCAAAGGTCTCTTGAGAGTTTGACTTTGTCCGTTTTGCCTGCTCCGCCATGACCGTTTTGTGTATTTAGTGATCAACTTGTCCTTCTTAACCGGTCTGGAGACAGGGCACGATATTTGCACGTGCATTCACACACTCACTCACACACACACACACACACACACACACCACACACACACCACACACACACACACACACTAACACGTATCCACATACATTATACACACCATTTTTTGTGAACATACGTAACACTGGCAATTCTCAAGCGGTCTTGAGGCAGGGAAACCATTCTGCTTTTGATGTATTTGTCTGTGTTCGTACATGTAAAACGTGCATGCGTGTAAAGTTTGACTACGTTTTCGTGTAACTCAAGATTACTTGCTAGAAATGATGTAAAACAACAACTGGTGTCTTATCAAGTACGTTGGCTAACTGAAAAGGGAAACTTGAATCACCAAGTCGAGTATATGTGAATCGGGAATAGGCGAGGCGTACAGGAAATAGGCAAATGGGGAATATACAGTCTGGACACATACAAAGCCAAGACATTTTTCGGTTCAGTATTCTTTGCTGCCATTGTCATCCTTTCTTTGTTTTGTCTGTTGAAGAACTCTGTGCAGAAACAACTGGATGATGTTTTCCGTCTCACATAAAAGTGAGGTCAGTGACCTACTTTCTCTTCGCTTTATCTCTTGTCTCTGGTGGCCATCATGCATACGCATGCTCGCACGCATGTACGCAAGCACGCGCGTGCGCGCGCGCGCACACACACACACACACACACAACACACGAGGCCGGATTTCCTGTCTTTAAGCACGCATCACACAATTACTGACGCTTAAAAGCGTCAAATCACCGACCAAACGATGACGGGGGCGTCAGGTGTTTGACATCAACAGCACATCTAGTTGTAAATGGGCACTCTGGCTAAGAACACAACAGAAAGGGAAATAGCCACGTCAGCGTCTTCACTTCCATACACCCAGGGAATCGATCAGCATTACAGGAGTGTGAGACAAGCTTTGTGAGACTCTAAAAAGCCCAGTCAGCACCACACACACACACACACACACACACACACACACACCCTCCACCAAACTAACAGCATTCAAGACAACTTTTCTTTCTCCAGGCGAAATAAGGACGCTGCAATACAGGCGTGTCAAACACCTGCATGTTCCTCAGACAGATCACATCGTCCATCTCTAGGCCCTGGACCAGGCAAACTCCACCAGCAGTGGAATGGAATGCGTCAGTAGAGCATGCCATCCGGTACAGACGGGGTAGAGGGGAAGGAGGGGAGAGGAAAGTGTGTGTGTGTGTGTGTGTGTGTGTGTGTGTGTGTGTGTGTGTGTGTGTGTGTGTGTGTGTGTGTGCATGCGTGCGTGCTTGCAAGTGTGTGTGTGTGTGTGTGTGTGTGTGTGTGTGTGTGTGTGTGTGTGTGTGAGACGGGGTGTAAAGGGGTATACCACAAGCCCGATCATCTTTTTTTTTTATAAGGTAATGAACGTGAAAACGAGTCGAAGAAGCTACAGAAAGGGTACACGGTCGTCAAAAGCAGTCTCCAGCAAGTTAAGATCTCAGTCAATTGATGGTGACTTCTTTTGTTGACAGCACATGCCTGTGAACTCACAGCCACCAGGCTCCTTCAATTTTGAGGGGGAAAAAGCATTACAGACTTAATACCTTTTTCCGACCAGCGCCACGACTCGACATCTTGCCTGACCAGCGCAACAGACTCGATGCCTTGTGTGACCAGCGCCACTGACGTAATGAGTTGTGCGACCAGCGCGTCACATTTAATGTTTAGTGAAATCAGCGATACAAACGTAATGTCTTGTGTAATCAGCGCCACAGACTTATTGTCTTGTGTGACATGATCAGCGCTAGCGACTCAATGTCTCGTGTGATCAGCGCTAGACTGACTGTCATTTGGGTGACCAGCGCCACAGGCTTAATAATATCTTGTTTGACCAACGCCACAGACTCAATGTCGTGTGTAACCTACGTCACAGACTCGATCTCGTGTGTGTTTAATGTTTTGTGTACTCAGCTCCACAGACTGAATGTCTTGTGTGACATGCGCCAAACTGAATGTCGTTTTCTGGGCGTGTAGCGCTATAGACTTAATGTCTTGTTCGACCAACGCCACAGACTCAATGTCACGTGTGGCTTGCGCCACAGACTTATTGTCTAGTTTGACGGACGCCATAGACTCAATGTCACGTGTGACTCACGTTACAGGCTTAATGTCTTGTTTGAACGATGCCACAGACTCAATGTCATGTGTGTCTTGCGCCACAGGCTTAATGTCTTGTGTGACCAGAGCCACAGACTCAATGTCTTTCCGGTAACCAATGCCACAGACTCAATGTCTTGTGTGACTAGCGCCACAGACTGGATTTCTTGTGTGTTAAGCAACACGGATTCATTGTCTTGTGTGACCAGCCTAGTGTGACCAGCACCACAGACTTAATGTCTTGTGTGACTAGTGCCACAGACTTAACGTCTTGTGTGACCAGTGCCACAGACTTAATGTCTTGTGTGACCAGTGCCACAGACTTAACGTCTTGTGTGACCAGTGCCACAGACTTAATGTCTTGTGTGACCAGTGCCACAGACTTAACGTCTTGTGTGACCAGTGCCACAGACTTAACGTCTTGTGTGACCAGTGCCACAGACTTAATGTCTTGTGTGACCAGTGCCACAGACTTAACGTCTTGTGTGACCAGCGCCACAGACTTAACGTCTTGTGCGCTTAGCGACACAGACTCAATGTCTTGTGTGACAAGTTCAGCAAACTCAATGTCTTTTAGTGACTAGCCTAGTGTGTCCAGCGCCACAGACTCGATGTCTTGTGTGACAGTAGCCAGACATTCAATGTCTCGTGTGACCGTTGTCACAGACTCAATATCATGTGTGACCAGCACCACACTCAATATCTTGTGGGACCAGCGCCACAGACGCTATGTCGTGTATGACTAGCAGCACAAAATCAATGTCTTGTGCGACCAGTACCGCAGGGTCAAAGTCTTTCTGCATGACCAACGCCACAGAGGCAATGTTAAACACATGACCGCCTGTCTATACAAATAGTTCCAGTGATCCACTGTTCCACTGCTGGTGTCCCAGATTCTGACTGCAGAATTACCTCCGTACCCTCTGAGGAATGCATCTGACAATAATCGTCGGCATCATCATCTTTAGACTCGAAGGACATGCAGCATCTATTAATTACAGTACTGCATTCCAGCTAGCATACATAAGATTGCTTGTGCGGAGATTGTACGTAACAAATTCAGACAAAAGGAGTCAGACCAATAGATATGGAAAAAGGTGAGGTGAAACATTTATCGGAAAATCAAACAGAAAAAGAAAACAACAAAAAAATGTTGAGTAGAAAGTACCGTGAAAACTTTCGGTAGTGATTACTTGAAAACCATAAGAAAATGATTAGTTGGCCTTTATAGTGAAATGGTCTAAATGGGATATAAATCTCATATACACACAGAGAGAAACATAGTCCATCACAAAATCCAAGCCTTTTACAGGGGCATGGTTCATCCGACTCCTGCACATCCTTCGGTCTGGGAACTTTTTCTTCAGACTAACAATAAATCTCGCCGTTTTCAGCAAGGTAATTTCATGTAGGTCTTTCATTGTATTGGTATCATATCACACATCAGAAAATGGGGTTTCCATAGGTGTGGGAAACATTATACTCCTAGTAATCCGACGAGAGTAGCATCTTATGGGAGAAGCACGTGCGGTTGAGAATCAATACCGGTCTGTGCCCTCGAACACAGCTGTGCTAGGAGAGAAAGAAAGTGTGCGCTCGGCTAAATCCGATCCTTAATGGAGTCAGATCAGTTGTTTATTTCTGTTATTCTGTTCTTCCTCCATTCTTTCCTTCCTATCTTTTTTGTCTTTTTACCCTTCCCTACACCTTTCTCTGTTTATCTTTCGTCTATCTTTCTCAACACTGGAGAGCGATTTGTCTTGCCCACAGCCTTGCCGCAGAAAAAGCTGGAGCCGCTTACAACATACGCAAAAGAATCAAACATATCGATTTTGTCGTCGTTCCCGACGGGGATTTTGAAAGCCACGTTGGGCGTCGGATGAACTCATACGCTCGAGTTACCTCAAACTATCCACGCATATTTACGCGTACCGCTCCTTCCACCCTTTTCATGGAATTTTGGAAACACAGAATAGCCTTGCAAAGGTTGTCATCACCCTCATTCCAGTTGCCGTTAGTATCATGGATTTGGTATCGTTGGTACGTTCAGATGGATAACTATATGTGTATTTGTACGTAATATCAATAGGACGAGAATAAAGACACGCTGGTTTCAGTGTAGTTCTGTGCATATTAGTACAAGCAGATCCAACATCTTTCGACCCTTTGAGCCATAGACACTGCAGCTTGGCAAAGGACCAAACCATTCTTCTACGTCTTACTGAGAACATGTAGAATCGACCCTTATCACTCGCCTTGAAACATATCATTTGGTAGACCTCTACACCCGCGCGTGAATTCCGTTTCATTTGATTCAAGTTTTCCCTTCGTTACATGCGCAATTCCCTCTTTTTGCTTCGTGTTCTTCTAACAATTGAAATGCACACAGACACAGACACTGTCTTTCTCCCCCCTCCCTCTCTCACACACCCACAGACAGAGAGACAGACAGACAGACACACACACACACACACGCACGCACGCACGCACGCACGCACGCACGCACGCACGCACGCACGCACCACACACACACACACACACACACACACACACACACACACACACACACACACACCACCACATATCCGCTACATACGCACACGCGATTTCAACCCTCGCAAGCAATCATATTTTCTTTGACTCCACAAAGAATGAGAACTAGGCTGTTTTCGCCTTCGCTTTTTTCTCTTTGTGTTATTCCTTTTGCCCTTCGCTTTAACCTAGACATGCCCAGAGGAGAATCTATGACTTGAAACGTCAACAGACTCTGGCAACAATTTGATAGAAATTCACTTCACGATCAAATGCGAGAGACCCACGCATTTGGCTTTGCTGTCTGGAAGATGTACCACAATGTTTAACTACTGTCATCTTTGTATTCTGAACCTGCTACACACCACAGTAGTCTGCATTTGTGTTGATTGTAACGTATTCATCCTCATTAATATTAAAAACGATTTCTTGACTGCCAATCTTCTTTTTCACAAACAAGACTTTCTTTGAGGATGCTCTGGAGATTTTCCATGGGAATAAAAGAACAGAAATCAATGACGCCCGTAGACCGTCTACAGGACTGACCGAAACTTCGTCAATGTCCATTCTTTTATTTCTATGGAAAATCTTCAGAGCACCCTCGAAGAAAATTCTCATTCTTTATCATTGTTGTTTGTCCTGCTGCTTTTCAGATTTGTGCATTTACTTTTCGTTGCCTAAATACCCTATAAAAATGTTTGCTGTCAAGTGATAGTGATGCGATTAGAATGCCAAGACAACTCTTGTGGACGAGAGTTAAATAATGATGCTAGATGAATTTCCACAGTTCCACTGTGTTGTGCGATTTATTTGACACTGCTGCTTTCCAGGAGAATTCAAGGCATGCTTGACGCCCTACAGCGAGGCTGGAGTGAATGCGATATTTTCATGGCTGAATATGAATGATTTCATTGCTTTGTTTGACTTAATGTTTCTTCTTAAAGTCTCACACACACACACACACACACACACACACACACACACACACACACACACACACACACACACACAAATGCCCGCGCGCTCGCAAGTATACGTAGATTCAAACGTACACTCACATGTCTATGTATTGAAATCTAGTAAGCGTCAGGGTACCTTCGGACTCTGTCACACATTCTCGTGCACAGGAGAGAGAGAGAGAGAGGAGAGAGAGAGAGAGAGAGAGAGAGAGAGAGAGAGAGAGAGAGAGAGAGAGAGAGAGTTTAGGAATGAAATACAGAGATGAGGAAGGTGGTTTACAATTACAGATTACGTTTTAATAACCTTTCCCCCCACAGTCATGATTATATTGATAAACAATACATAAACACAGGAGCCGCAGCAGAGAGGCAGCGACAGTCATCATCAGAGTGGTTACACAACATAGGTCAAGCAAACACCGAGGTTCACTTTAAAGTTCAGGTATTTTCTCACACCCAGTGCCCTACCTTCATTATTTCATTCTACCGTGCCGGTAGCCGTTTTGTTTCTTTTCCTTCTGATTGAAGCAAAAACAGCCAACATCACTTAAATTAGTTAATGTTTGTTTCGTTTTTAAACCGATGTGTTTCTGTTCCTTTCTCGTTCATTCTTATTTGGCTTTCCTTCACCTATATCAGTCACACTAGTACTTTGGTCTGGTTAAACATGAATAAAATCAGTCACGCACGGAAATGAATCCAGCAAATGAAGTGCACTACGAACTAAGAACAGGAACACCTGTTCTATTTAATGTTTTTTTAATTTTCTTTAAAGGTTCCGCCTCGAATGCATTTCCACAGAAATATAGAGATTTGTTTTTATTTTTTGTTTTTGTTGTTTTTACTTATTTGCTTAGACTGGCATCAACATAAGAGATTCTGCACCAACCATTTCAAATGCTTTTTTTGTCCATGAGGGGCGCCTGGTCTGAAAAAATACCTGTAAGTTCAACAATTTTACAGTCAAACATAAAACATAGATATTCTAAGGCTCAAAACGCAACAAAGGAAGAAAAGGGGTGGTGGTGAAACTGGAGCGGGTGAGTATACAAAATCATTATTAGCAAACACAACATGTAAAGAAAACTGATTGCGAGCATTGATATAATGAGGTCACATATTTTGGATGCAACGAATGCTGGCTGAAACTAGAAACAGATGATAGCAAGCATTGAATCTGAAAGTCCAATACACTGCCGTGTACAAAATGCTTGGTAATACACAAAGCAAAGATAACGCAGGAAGAGAAGGAGGGGAGAGAGGGAATTAGACATGTGACGACTAGAGATCTATTACGTATTATCTACAGTCCATCTCTCGACAATTCATCTGCATCTTTCTTGACTGGAAAAGGTGTAACTCAAGTCTTCTCTGGTCAAGAAAACATGACCCCTTCTTCATAAACATCCATAAAAACCCGAATGCTGTTACGCAAAAAATACCCTTTTTTCTGTAACAGTAGATATCCAAAACAAATAAATCACACTTTTTCTTGGACTTATTTCTTTCTTATTTCGTTTGACTGTTTGTCAGAGGCGGAGACCTCATTCTGTGATGAGGGGATTCCGGGTGGGTCTGGCACTGCCCAGCCGGACGTAGAAGAAAGTCCGCGCGTTCTGCGGGAAGCCGCCCCTGGAGGGTCCCCGGTACAACCTCTGCCGAGGGCGAGTTGGAGTCCACGTGGGCCGTGGACTGTGTGGTGGTGTACAGCGTGGAGACCAAGGTCGTCTGACGACGCCGGCCCAAGAACTGCTGCAGTTCCTCCTGCGAAAAGCGAAACCATGGTGCTTTAAAGAGGAGATCAAACGTAGTGTTCAAGGTGTGGTAGTAATCGTGTAGTAAGGTATGACTGATTTCTGCCAATATCTCCACCTTTCAAAATCAAATGAACCTCTCTCTCTCTCTCTGCCTCTCTCCTCTCGTCTCTCCTCTCTCTCTCTCTCTCTCTCTCTCTCTCTCTCCTCTCTCTCTCTCTCTCTCTCAGGAGCACAGCCTTCAGCTGAGTAAATTATTCGCATTCTTTCATTTTACCTGATGATGAATAGAAAAAAAAAATCCAATGAAGAGTGACGCGGAGATCAATGAGTGTGATAAAAGGTCAAAAGTAAAACTAAAATTGTTTGGCTCTCTCATCGTCCCTGCGTCCTTTGAGGTATTCCTTCCATACTGCTCGTTCCGGCCAGCATATACACATCCACACCCAGGTTGTCCTGTCGTAGTTACGGCACAGCAGTTTATAGGCATCGATCAATCTCAGATCGCCATTCGGCAACCCACCAAAGTAGACACTGCACTGATGCCGAGTCACTTCAGTGATGTTCAGTGATGCCTATTCTGATCCAACATACTCAGGACACTACCTATTAGCCCCCCCCCCTCCCTATCCCATCCCCTGTCCTTTGCCCGCTCCCTCCTCCCCCAATGACGACAACAATTACTTAGATATGTAATCGGCGTGAGTGAGTCATCCCCTCTCCCTTCGCCCTACCCTTACGGAAGGTGACACCACGCCCATCCAGCAATACTTCCCATGAACTTGCTAATACCGACAGCTTTGACAAAAACGTGAAAAATAAATCAAAGCCGGGGGCACCGCAAGCGCAAAGAATGAAGCGCCAACAGAATCTCTATTATTTTATGTTTATCACTGAGGATCAAGACGAGGTTGGGAAAAGTGATTCTATGTGATTCTGTTCTGATCTGAAACAACATGCCAGGGCTGTAATGTATGCTTCAGTTCATAATAATCATATTGTAATGTCAACCAGGCCCAAGAAACATAGATACCTGAGGTGGCT
>CM031607.1:46430524-46443024 GCA_018398815.1 Conus ventricosus | reverse complement strand
GATTCCTCTCCTGGGCTGTTGAGTGTGACACGGGCGCTGGTACGAAAGCTGAATCACGCAGCTGAGTTTTCTCGAGTCTGTTTGATGCGCCAGATATATTGTGAAAAGCACCGGAATACAAACAGAGTACAGTCCTGTTACGTTGTACCAGACTATAGCAGAACCTCATCGTATCAACGCAACTGATAAACATACAAGACAAAGAAGAAATGTCTCGAAAGCCAAGGTCATGCTTGACCTGCTCCAACGAGAAGGTAATTTTCGATTTCCCTTCTACACCCGTCCCTACTGCCAGTTGTAGTCGAGGTCTTCTGTCGGCAGATTCATGATGACTGTATGTAATGCTGCAGCGGTGGTCTCTCATCCATTGATGAGTTCACCCAAACCTGCTTCTGCAACAAGCATTACTGTCATGATATAGTCTTAGCAGGTGTCGTCACCTACGACTCTGCAGCAGTGCAGCGTTTCCTTTTGTTGGAGGCCCCATTACGACCTGATGAATCACCGTGGGATACTGGCAATGGGACTGAAAAGGAAGAAGCCGGGGCGTGGTTGTGTGTGTGTGTGTGTGGTGGGGGGGGGGGGGGGGGGGGCAGCCAAAATGCACGGTGCGGAAATAAAGCCTTTGAAAGCATACAGGTGACAAAACAGCATGCAAGTAAACGATGGGGGAAAAAAAGAAGAGGAGGAGGCGGCAGACGTTGAAAAGGAGGCGAAGAAAAATATAAACATAAAAAGGAAAAGAATGCAAATACAGGTAAAAGGAAAAGAAAAGGAATACAAAGAAGAAAACGAAAAGCAATAGGAGGGAGGAAGAAGACAAACATGGAAAACAGAAAGAAAGCAACGGAAAGAGAAGAAGAAGACAAACATGAAGAACAAAAGAAAGCAAACAGAGGAGGAGAGAAGAGAAGAAGAAAAGAAAAAAAGAACAATCATAAGAACAAAAGAAGCATCAGGAGGATGAGAAGATGAACATAAAGAAGAAAAATTAAGCTAACATAGAAAACGTAAAACATGAAGATAGTGCAACGAAAAGAAAACGAAGGCTAGAAGGAAGAAGAGAACATGAAGAAGAAAAAGGAGGCCAAAAAGATGAGAAGAAAGCAACCACGAAGATGTAAAAGAAGGCCAAAAGAGAGTAAGAAAGCAAACATGAAGATGAATAAGACGGCGAAATGGAGGAAAATATAACAAACGTGAAGAAGAAACAGTATGCCATGAAGAGGAAAACACGAACACGAAGAAAGAAAAACCAAAGAAGAAGACGGAAAGAACAACAACACAACAACAACAACAACAACAACAACAACAACAACACACACACACACACACACACACACACACACACACACACACACAAACACACACACACACACACACACACACACACACACACACACACACACACACACACAAAGACAAAGAGAAGCAGAAGGTAGACATGAAGAAGCCAAGAGGAAGAAAAGACGAATATGAAGAAGAAAAGAAATCCGAAAGTAATTAGAGCAGGAGGACGAACATGAAGAGGAACAAGAGGCCACGAGGAGAAAAAGAATAAAGGCAACAGCACAACCACCAGCCCGCAGCTACAAAACAAGAAAAACGACAACTAAATACAGGCTGTTTTCTGGAACAGCGCGCCATACTTCATTATATGAAATGTGGGTTACGGGGGTGGCACTTTTTACGCAGGTCAGTCATTCAGGAAGTTCAGAAGGGAGAGTAGGGGATGGCTGTATAATGTGTGTAATAGCTTTTGACGGAGTAAATGTGGCAGGCGGCGCAATGCATTAAGGAGAGCAACAAACCGCAGCAACGAGGGCAACGCATTTATGTAGTTAGCCACACACACACACACACACACACACACACACACACACACACACAAATTTTTTTCTTTCTCTCTCTCTCCCCCCCTCTCTCTCTCTGTCAGTGTTTATCCCCCATCCACCTTTCTTTCTTCATCTGCCTCTCCATCTCCAAATTTTCATGAGCGTAACACTTTCTATCGTTTTACTATGTGGGTACGTGCGTGCGCACGTGCGAGTGTGTGTGTGTGTATGTGCGTGTGTGTGTAATGTAGGGAGGGAGGGGATAGGACAGAAGATGAAACAAACGCACGTTCACTAAAGCAGACTGACCAGCAAAGTAACAAATCCGATGAACACTAAATTTGCAGCCGACCAGAGTCAATGGTCTATCACATTATCCACGAACAACGTCACCTAAAACTGAGTGGTAATGTACACATTTCTATTGAGAGAGAGAGAGAGAAGAGAGAGAGAGAGAGAGAGAGAGAGAGAGAGAGAGAGAGAGAGAGAGAGAGAGAGGCTATCTTGAAACGAAGATCAAATTTCCAGACGGATTTAAAAGGTGATCCACCTTTCCTCATTTTTCGATTCTACCTAATAACACACTATAAAGCTGTCTGGAAATGTTCTGCTTTGAGTTGTTTTGTCCTCTCCCTTTTGTTTCCTCTCTCTCTTCTCTCTCTTCTCTCTCTCTCTCTCTCTCTCTCTCTCTCTCTCTCTCTCTCTCATTTTCAGTCTGCTGCAGCCCTGTTATGACCTCGACAGTTGGCTGCAGTGTAAACATCATGGATCCCTCTTTCCGTCTTATTTCCTTATCCTACCTTCCCTATTTGATTTCCTTTTTCGTTCTTCCACAAATCTACATTTTTTTTCTCAAATTAATCATTGAAAGGGATAGCTGATAATCCACTATTTCTTCCTTCTCCGTGTAATCTTCTTTTTTCTTGTTCTCATAATACAAACTAAATGGGGCCGATAGCAGTGAGCGTGTTCGAAAGCAGCGGGAATCGGGAGTTAAAACAGCTCTTACCGTTCTCAGGGTCGGATCTTTGTGGCTAAAAAAACCCTTTCGGCTCACCCAAAGAATGGGGACATTAACTTTGTGCAGGGATGATTAAGGAAAAAGGTGAAACCCACCTTCCATACTACCATTCTCTTGACACGACGAAGCTCTAACAGTTCACTGCCCCAAGGCCATATAATACGGGACGCTGTAATCTCTAAACTGACTATACTGAAAGGCACTTAGCAACTGTCATGTGTCTGTCCTTGCAGTCCTCGACCTATCTGCAGGTTTTGACTCCACTAATGCATTTGTTTTGGCGTTTCTCGGCTCCAGTCTTGGCTCTGTCCTCTTTGCACCCCGAAACAAAATTCTCTGTCTTGATTGACTGAGTCTCGTTCCTTTAACCTTTTGCTGGCGACAATCAGTTACTAAACGCCTCTTTTATCTACCTGAAATATAGACCCTACTATTCAGATCTGCAGCTCTGAAACAAAAGCAAAAACACATGGTACAACCTCCCTGAACGAGAACTGAAAATGAAAATTCCTCAAAGTAAAGTCAACTTCCCTGTCCTCCCCAGAACAAAAAAAAAATTCCTCTCTGCATTTCTCACTATATTCTGCGTTCTGTCTGTCTGTCTGTACTTCATTCAGTAAGCTCCGATCACGTGAGAAGACACTAATCTGTCTCTACTTAATACGAAAACGTCAACATCTGCTCCCCGCATTTTTATATTACGAACTCTATAGTATTCACTGCCTTAATGTTTTTGGTCACAGATAAAATACTGCTACCTTAAAAAGCACTAAAGTTTTTGTGTTGAGCAACTACTTCAACGGATTCTTTTTTTCAACACGTTATGGTTTTCAGGCCTCTGGTTGATATTTGCGTTTGCAGGAGCATGTGGTGTGTGTGTGTGTGTGTGTGTGTGTGTGGTGTGTGTGTGTGTGTGTGTGTGGGTGAGAGAGAGAGAGAGAGAGAGAGAGAGAGAGAGAGAGAGAGAGAGAGAGAGAGAGAGAGAGAGAGAACTTGGTAAGGGGACAGGGGGTAGGGGTTAGCAAGCAAGGCGCGAGGAGAAGGGCGCGAATGGGAGAGGAGGTCGGCAGGAAGTTTGGGTGCATACCACAAAGATGTCCCCACTTATCCTTTGCAGCGAACGCAGAAGACGAGCAACATATGAACTCAGACATCAAACGTCACTTTTACTCTACCCGGGTTGCCGGATGCTGGAACGAGACAAAGAGCTCCTCCCACGTTTATACGTCTTCGAACATTTACCTTTAATGCAGTTGATAAACTGAAATGCTACCCTCGATCTTGAGCAACACAAAGCCACTTCTGAAAAACCCGGGGACCGGTCAGTATTGTATTATGACTTTGTTGTTGCAGAAGATTTATGAGTTTCTTTGCCTGAGAGGTCTTTTCATTTGATGAAAGCACAGAGAATCGATCATGCTGCCTTACACAAAGTAAAGAAATGAACTGGGTCATTGCTCTGTCGAAGGTGGGATTCCACTTTCATGACAATAGCAAAAGGAAGCACAGGAAGAAGACGGAGAGAGAGAGAGAGAGAGAGAGAGAGAGAGAAGAGAGAGAGAGAGAGAGAGAGAGAGAGAGAGAGAGAACACCGAACATTTTAAAAAGCATTAGCTTCACAGCCTTGGTAATATCAGAATGCTAAACACAAACAAACAAACGAACGAAAAACCCCAAACCTTAAAGAAACACAAAACAGTGGAAAGCCTGAAATCAAAGCATATCCCGATCACCCAGCAAAGTGTTTCTCCGACAAATTCAAAGTGTATGAACAACAACAACAACAACAACAAAAACAAACCAGCATTGTTGTCTCTTTTGGAACTGTTCTAATTCTAGATAGTTTGAATTAATTTTCTTTGCTCTAATATCAAACACCTCTGAAATATGCCCTGCAAGTGATGTCAGTTGTCACTGAATCATTATAATAACTGATCGTTAACACTCCAATTTTATATCAATTCCAGTCATATTTCCGTCAAAAACCATGTATTGTTTACAAATTTCTATGATCCCTTCTTTCCTTTTTTTTAATGGTCATCGGTCTGATCAACACACTGATTGACGTTGAGGATCATCCTGAATTTAGTTTTTAAGTAGTGGTCTGACGAGCGGGAAAACATTCTTTCTCTGTTTCTTCAAATTCCTCTATCACAGTTTTCATGACCAGTGTCCAGCTCTGTATCAATGGCTGTAGAAAACCGGGGCACCGGGATGGATTTAGTTTGCATGGGCATGCCTGTGAAATCGATAATCACCACTCCTTTCGCGATATTAAGTGACTGAATCTGGTGTGACCGACTTCCTTTTAAGTACACAATCCTCAACCTGGCCTACTTTGAAAATAGGTTTTTATTTCATTCCTGCTTGCTGTTGTCAACAATTTCACGGAATTCGATCAGCTTCTTATCTTGAAATCTGTGTTCATTCCTAAGCTGTAACCTTTCTGGGGTCAGGTTTCCCAGGCCGTTATACTTCCTCGCCATTTAGCTGCTTGCTTTGAGAAAAGATTTATCACTTTGACCTCTCCAGCGTCATAGGTAGAAATGTGATGTTGAGCCGTGCTTGGTTCGTTGCTTCGATTTTTTTTTTGACGCAGTGGCCAGACAATTATATGAAGGCGGGGTTTGAGTGGTGCAAAAGAACGAAATATCCTTCGCGAGTCTGTTTGGAATAATGTGTCTCCTGTGTTGTGACCATACTTGATCACCTGAGCAAAGTTGCGCGGTGACATCGCCAACAAGCACTTGATTGGAAGACTTCACCTAACTAGCGATATGCAAGCCAAAACAGAAGTGAATAAATAAGCGACAACAACAAAACACAAGGAGCAAAATAACCCTTATTTAAAAACACAATATAAATCAGACAAGCTCATTGTCGACAAACATGTCTTTTTCCAGACATAGCATATAACAGAATAAAAAGAACAAATGATACTCCCCACGTCTCAGCACTTTGTTCCGGGGAGTATTATTTTGTGCATTTTTATGTCTGTTGCTATCTGAGGAAAATTTACTAGTCTGTGTTCAGCTTTGCCTTGCATAAGCTTCACTTTGCACACTGTTTTCGTGCATCTGTTTGCATTTTGCCTTGTTCTCAGTATACTGCAGTCTGTTTCGGTCTCCTCGGTAACATGCTAATTGCCTAGACTCTGACCACATTGGCATGCAACACGTCGGTTGCGGCGAGCAGCATGATCGCCTTTAATAGTGGCTTCTGCATGCGCTGCCGACCCCCGCCAATTTTCTTTGTTCGGAATATTTGTCAATATCTTCAGCCATTTTGGGGTTGCGGCATTTAGTTTGTGCACGCTGCTTTGGGGTACCAGAATTTAGGTAGATTAAAAAAAATCATTTCTCCATTTCATCTTATTTGTAAATCTATTTCAGATTTGAGAAAGGAGGCCCTTAGCTTCATTGATCTCCAGCACAGATTCAAAATCAAACACATTACATCTGTTGCTTCTACTGATCAAGTACAAACTTAAAATAGTCACTCTAAAATTGCCGTAGGAGGCATACACAAAACAATTTTGAAATGGAATTCATACACAATCACAAGATTCTTTATAAACACTCGTCAAACACCAATTTGCAGATATCATAAGTTTCCGATTTTAAAAAAAACTCTTCTTTATGTTAACTGTGAACAACAATAAACGTTTCCGGCAATACAACGGAATTGGGAAAGAATAAAAGTGAAGGTGATAGAAGGGGAGGTGGAACACACGCTCCTATGCACCACACACACACACACACACACACACACACACACACACACACACATACACACACACACACACACACACACACACACACACACACACACACACACACACACACACAAACACACCAAACATTGGCAGTCACACAATACACACCCACTTATAAACTAACATGTTGGTCAGTGACCAACCAACTACGGACCGACAAAATGGGGAAACGGTACAATAACTACCAACAAACTAATGAACTAAATGACTGATTACCAGATTGTTGCTACCTAAATACCTAACTGACCGAAAAACTAGCAAACTTATTAACTGAGTAGCTAACTACGTACCTAACTAATGACACAAATCTAACACATAAAAAAGTAACTAACTAAATGACTGACTGAGAGATTGGCAAAATGACTGCTACCTAAGCAACTACCTGACTAAAAGACTAGCAAACTTTTGAAGTAACTAGCAAACTACGTAATATGACAATTTGAATATATGAGAAAGAGAAAAAAAAGAAGAAATTAACTAAGTAACAGACTGACTTATATACAACAAGATACACCAATGAGCTAAACAAATCACACCATTCAAAGACGTGTGACACCTGCTTGAACACGGCTCAGGACGCATCATACGCTGTGCATTAAAAAGGTGAAACACGAGCGGTCAGACAGGTAAGCAGGAAGGGCAGAAAGGAAGATTAAGAAGCCATGACATGAGGAGCTGAAGGTTGGGTGAAGGGAGATGGGAAAGGTCGAGATCGTGGGCAAGGGGACACGCAGGTGCGCTTAAAAACATCAATTAAATGAAAGGAAACAATGTAAATTTTATTGGGTGGGAATGAGGGGGCAGGGAGGAGTAACATATCAACCTTTCTACAAGAGCGTTACTTATTTATTGACTTTCCTGGTCAAAATCATGTCCAGTTTGTTTGTTGTTGTTGTTGTTTTTGTGGAGTGCGGCAAATGTCTTTACTTCCATCAATCTTCACCAAATAATCTACATATCATGCTATGAGCTATATGCAGACTACCCGCAATCAATCATTTGTTTCCTTTTAAAAAAAAAAAATCAGACCCAGTGATGATTGTGATCCAGTATCAGGATTTAATTACCTCTGCCTGCGAGATTGTTTTATATCTAGTCTGTTTTTGTACTCCCAGTTCTTATTATGGGAACGAAGAAATGCTGTCTGTGTGTCTGTGTGTCCGTGTCAAAATGTGTTCCACTCGCTCCAGACAAAACTACTTGGCCGATCTTTCTGAAAATTTGTAGGTATGTTCATTATGGGTCAAGGACGATGCCCGATGTTTTAGTTTACCATTACGGCCCTTATTAAGGCTGTAACGGCCTGTAACGGTTTTTCTTCTCCATGGAATATCTCAGAAAGTACTTGGCCGATCTTTGTGAAAATTAGCAGGTATGTTCATTATGGGTCACGGATCATGCCCGATGTTTTAGTTTACCCCGTTATAGCCGTTACTAACAGGCTGTAACAGCCTGTAACGGTTTTTCGTCTTTATAGAATATCTCAAAAGCACCTGGCCGATCTTTCTGAAATTTGTAAATATGTTCATTATGGGTCAAGGATGATGCCCGATGTTTTAGTTTACCATTACAGCCGTCACTAACGGCTGTAACGGCCTGTAGGTTTTTCTTTCCATGAATATCTCGTAAGTACTTGGCTGATCTTTGTGAAAATTAGCAGGTATGTTCATTATGGGTCACGAATCATGCCCGATGTTTAGTTTACCCGTTATAGCCGTTATAACGGCTGTAACGCCTGTAACGGTTTTTCTTCTTTATGGAATATCTCAGAAAGTACTTGGCCGATCTTTCTGAAAATTTGTAGGTATGTTCATTATGGGTCAGGATGATGCCCCATCTTTTAGTTTACCGTTACAGCCGTTACTAACGGCTGTAACGCTTTTTCTTCTTTATGGAATATCTTAGAAAGTGCTTGGCCGATCTTTGTGAAAATTAGCAGGTATGTTCATTATGGGTCACGGATCATGCCCGATGTTTTAGTTTACCCCGTTATAGCCGTTACTGACAGCTGTAACAGCCTGTAACGGTTTTCTTCTTTATGAATATCTCAAAAGACTTGGCCGATCTTTCTGAAAATGTGTAGGTATGTTCATTATAGGTCACGGAATGATGCCGATGTTTTAGTTTACCTTTACAGTCGATACTAACGGCTGTAACGGTTTCTTCTTTATAGAATATCTCAGAAAGCACTTGGCCGATCTTTCTGAAATCTGTAGGTATGTTCATTATGGGTCAGGAATAATGCCTGATGTTTTAGTTTACCGTTATAACTGTTAGTAACGGCTGTAACGGCCTGTAACGGGTTTTCTTCTTTATAGAATCTCAGAAAGCACTTGGCCGATCTTTCTGAAAATTTGTAGGTATGTTTATTATGGGTCACGGATGATGCCCGATGTTTTAGGTTACCGTTACAGCCGTTACCAACGACTGTAACGGTTTTTCTTCTCCATGGTATTCTCAGAAAGTACTGGCTGATCTTTGTGAAAATTAGCAGTATGTTCATTATGGGTCACGGATCATGCCCGATGTTTTAGTTTACCCGTTATAGCCGTTACTAACGGCTGTAACAGCCTGTAAGGGGATTTCTTTATGGAATATTCAGAAAGCACTTCGCCTATCTTTCTGAAAATTTGTAGGTATGTTCATTATGGGTCACAAATAATGGCCGATGTTTAGTTTACCATATGTACCGTTACTAACGGCTGTAACGCATTTTCTTCTTCATGGAATATCTCAGAAAGTACTTGCGATCTTTGTTAACATTAGCAGGTATGTTCATTATGGGTCACGAATAATGCCGATGTTTAGTTTACCGTTATAGCCGTTACTAACGCTGTAACGGCATCTAACGGTTGTTTTTCTTCATGGAATACTCAGAAAGTGCTTGACCGATCTTTGTGAAAATTAGCAGTAGTTCATTATGGGTCACGGATGATGCCCGATGTTTTAGTTACCGTTATACCGTTACTAACGCTGTAACGCCTGCAACGCTTTTTCTCTTATGATATCTCAGAATATACATGGCCGATCTTTGTGAAAATTAGCAGTATGTTCATTATGTTTACGGATGATGCCGATGACTTAAGTTATCGTTATATCGGTACTAACGCTGTAACGGCCTGTAACGGTTTTTCTTCTTATGAAATATCTCAGAAAGTACTTGCCGATCTTTCTGAAAATTTGTAGGTATGTTCATATGGTCACGATAATGCCCGATGTTTAAGATTACCGTTATAGCCATACTAACGGCCATAATGGTTTTCTTCTTTATGGAAAATCTCAGAAAGTTCTTGACCGATCTTTCTGAAAATTTGTAAGTATGTTCATTATAGGTCACAGACGATGGCCGATGTTTACCAGAATAGCCATTACTAACGGTTACACCAGCCCAGGACGGTTTTCCCTCTTTATGGAATATCTCACGCGTATTCAGGATAAACTGGGAGTACGTTTATATGCTTTGCATCTTGTTTTTTTTATGTCGGTAGATGCAGTCTCTATGACATCTAGCCCCGCGCGTGCGCGCGCACACACACACACACACACACACACACACACACACACACACACACACACACACACACACACACGCAAGTATGCACGCACACTAGAGGTGAGCTGTGTGAACGGTCATTGTGGGATCAATACAATTTTACAATATAAAGTATCTATCCTTCCCTCACGCTCATTTCCCATCTTGTCTCTCCTCTGTTCCCTGTCCCCAGTGGCAAGTGTTTCTATAGTGGAGTTTTTTGGGATTAATCATGCCCGCCACCTCCCTTCCTTTCTGCCGCCGCCCCTCCTGTCGTCAAGTTTCACGCCCATCTGTTGTTGTGGTGCTTGGCCTCTTCCTGTCCCCTTAACAGTGAGGACTTCTTCATCTCTATCATTGTATTCTGTAACTGAGAGGCGGGTTCAACCCCATCCCTTCCATTCCCCATCCCTTCCATGGCAAAGCGGGGAGCAATGGAGGAGGTTAAGAACCAGGCAGATCCGGTTAATATGGAAGTCGAAGGGTTTTTCTTGTCAATGTAACACGAAAATCGTTCTGTAATACACAAGAATTCATTCATGTGAACAGACCTTTAATCAACGCCTTTCACTTTAAATGCTCCAATGCAGCTGCTTTAGACTGATAATACTCTATGTGTTTGAGTCTCCCTTTGACAATGAAGATGCGCTCATTGTCATCAGTTACGTAGCCATCTTCCATTCATAGATAAATTACCTTTTTTTTTCCTTCACACAAAGGGATTTATCAATTCTGTGGCCGTCTTCCCATGCACTGTTAAATTATCTTGTTCCTTCACACCAAACGATTATACTTTCTCTCTTAATCTTTGCTAAAGGTTGTCCATATCACTTTACACAATAAAATGACCCCCTCTGGTGTGAAGTTGTACGCTCTCACCAGACAGACTGTCCCACGCTAACTAAGCAGATTATGACGCTTACGTGCGTTTGCTCGTCTGCTATGCTGAGCCCTGAGGCGCGATTCTTTGTTTTTATTTTTATTTTCTAAAAAACAGGAAGTCTGCTTCATTGTTCTTATCTTTCCCTGCAGTTCTATAGTTGTGCAGAACAACTTGCCACATTGGATGGCTTGGCCATTTGCACATCCTAGCCAAACATATACTGGGTTACGTGAAATTTCCTTCGCAATATGTCTTTCCAGTCTTGTGACTCGTCCATTTCAATCCAATTTGATGTCAGCTTCTTGATATGAGATGACAAGGGACTTGCAGGCTTAAAATCACAGGCCTACAATTTTCCTATACGCACGGCATCGTTGTGAACTGTGTCTCAAACTTTTGACATTTCAGTTAGATAGATAACCGACAATTTTTTTTTTATGGCTAGACTTATTTTCTATGGAGGGAAATCACGGCAGGCGTTTTTCAAAGTGGCGCATTAATTGCCCTACTCTTCATTGACAAACTATCAGGCACGTCGAGCTTAATTGTCTCTTTACTTTTCAGGTTGGACATTTACTAACACAGACACGGCACACACTTACCTAACACTCAAGGCACCTTCTAGTACACATACAGTGCACCGAAACTGTTACATGATTGATATTTGCGTGTGTGCGAAGAGTTCTACCTTTTGCTGAAGAGGGGCATGAGCCCAAGTAGTTCTAATGAGGTTGACTGGTATGAGTATTCGGTTACCCTTTCGCGTTACATTTCAGACATGGCGTAGTCAGTTTATACTAAATGAGCCCCAGTATCAAAAACAGGGTACGTTTTATATTTTTACATCCCACGCAAAATAAGAAAGGAAAATCTACATCTGATCAAAGCTCTCTCATTTTCTTTCGGTGTCCTGTGTTCCTCTCTGAATATATATGACTCCTCTCACTACTTTCTCTCTCTGTCCCTCTCCCCCTCCTCCATCCCCTCTCCTTCTTTGTGCAGTTGCTAAATCTGTTCAAGAGAACATGGTGGATCTTCCTACTGCTCCAAAACGAGGAGGTTTAATAGATTTGAGGTGGGTCGAAGGAATGAAAAACCAGTGATTTTTGTCGTTATGTACTCTCTAAAACGCAGCTAAAATCCATTCTCAAAGGAAGGGAAGAAGAGTGAGAGTGGCAGGGAACGGGGTAAATATCTGCAGCCCCTAGTCCGCCCCTGCACACTTTCAATGCTGGTCTGGTATCAGCGAAAATTTAGACAGTGAAATCGAATGAACACGAGGCACTGTGAGAAAGCTGTGGCTTTTCATGGTCATCACTATCACTGCAGCTACCACCACCACCAATATAATCTTCATTATCACTATCGTCATCATTGTCATCATTCTCGTCCCCACAACCACCACCGTCATAATCACCACCATGCTTTCTACTTCTCCCGCCCCTTTACTGTCG
>CM031607.1:46420524-46425524 GCA_018398815.1 Conus ventricosus | reverse complement strand
CACCCCCCACCCCCCCTTTTTTTTTTTTTTTTTTTTTTTTTTTTTTCCCCTTACCATTATTATCAATCCACCATTACCACAACCATCACAAAGATATCACACCATCCCAATAAACTGGACACACAACCCTATCATATCACACACACACACCTCCCCTGACGCAACCCCCCCCCCCCCCCTCCGTTTCCTCTCCCATAATCCCCCTGGCCACATGTCATTTCCGCCCACCAAACACATGGCCAAGAACGGATAAGTCATTTTCATTCTTTTTTCGTTTTTCGTTGTTTGTACTGTCCCACATGTTAAATGTGATTTATTTTTTCGCCTGAAGAAGACCCAAGTGGTTGAAATGCATCGTGTCTTGTCTTGTGCTTTGTTTGTCAATGTCATTGGCGGTAAGTTCTAAACAACTCTATTCCTAATCTTGCTTCGTTCGCCGCCGTCAGTCACTCCATTTTGAAATTTTTCTTCACAAAATAATGAAATAACACGTGTGATCGGCCGAGGAACCATCGGTGCTAAACTGACCGAAATAAGAAAAAAAGATTGATCTGGGCCGTTTTTGTTTTGTTTTGCTTTGCTTGTATCCTCTCGTTGATTGTTGGTAACATACCTAGTTACCCAATTATTATTTAATTTGACTGACTGTTTGGATTCGGAATTAAGCCCAGTGGGACACAAATAGACTGGGTAAGAAAACAAGACAGTGGATGAGCTGTGGCAGAACATCTGTTCACAGGCATGCTCATAAAGAAGCAGAAGAAGAAGAAGAAGAAGAAGTAGAAGAAGAGGAAGAAGAAGAAGAAGAAGAAGAAGAAGAAGAAGAAGAAGAAGAAGAAAACTAAAGAGGAGGACGAAGAGGAGGAGGAGCACGAGGAGGAGAAGTGAGGGAATGGGTAAAGAAAGATGAGGTGGAGAAGAAGAAATAAAGAGGTGAAGAAGGAGTATGAGAAGGAAGACAGGAAAAAGGGAGGAAGATGAGGAGCAGGAGGGGTAGCAGGAGGAGGAGGAGGGGAAAGAAGTCACTGAATCTATCGCTACCTTCAAGTCTCGTCCTATAACCTATTATTTCAAAAGACTTTCACCACAACGGGGAAAGAAGAAGTTGAACAGGATGTGGAAGATTAGCAGCAGTAGTAGCAGCTGTAGCAGCAGCAGCCGCAGCGATAGAAGCAAAAAACAAAAGGAAGAAGAATACCATACTGGTCTCAGTGTCATTATTCCCCAGCTGACCACACAGGACCCTTTAGGTCTTTAACTACCTAAAAAACAAAAATGACACGTCACTTCGACCACAGGAAAAATAGGAGACTCACATACAATAATCAATAGCATTTCAAAGTAAACACTGAAACACTGGTCTCGTGTGGAAAATAAAACATTTTGCAGCGATTCTGAAAAAAAAGAAGCCAAAATACAAACAAACACAAAACAAGAGTGTATAAAGTTATACTCATACGGCACGTAAAGCAAAACAAACAAAAGGGATTTTCGACAAATACGTCTTCTTCAGACGCCAGACATACAACATGCACAAAACAATGCTCCCCGGATCGAGGCCAAGAAGGTCATTCTCATGCCAGCTGTGTTCTGGGAATACTGTTACATGTGTTTTTATGTCTTTTGTCTGCGACGTATGAAGAGGGCCTAGTTATTTTTCTTGTTTTGCATGTGAACAAAACGTGTTTTGTTTTTAAATACTCGCTTTGTGTGTTCATTGGCACTTTGGTTTATCCTCAAGGCAGATAAGAACTGGACCATGATGTGCGCGCCAGCCAGAAGAAGAAGACGAGTAAAGAAGACGTCAATGACATGATGAAAAAAAAGCAAGGAAGAAGGAGAAAAGAATTAGAGAAAGGAGAAAGAGGAGGAGGTGACGAAAATAAAGAGCGAGGAGGAGGAGAGGAGGAGGAAGAAAAAAGAAGAAGATAAGATAATTTGCTTATGCCACCGACCGCAAAGGGCCACATCAGGCAAAGAAGAAGAAGAGAAAGAAAAAAGAAGAGAAAACAGCAACAACAACTGCAAAGAAAAGAAAAGAGAAGAAAGAAGGAGAAGAAAGAAAGAAAGAAACAGAGGAAGGAAGAAGAAGAAGAAGAAGAGGAGAGGAGGAGGAGGAGGAGGAGGAGGAGGAAGGAAAGGAGAAGAAGAAGAAGAAGAAGAAGAAGAAGAAGAAGACAAAAACAAACACACAAAAACGACAAAGAAGAAGGAAGAGGATGAGGGAAAGGAAGAGGATGAGAAGGAAGACAAGGAGAAGGTGGAGGAGCAGCAGCGGGAAGAGGAGAAAGAGAGGGGGGGGGGGGAGGAGAAGCACGAAGAGGAGGTGGAGGAGGAGGAAGAGAAGGAAGAAGAAGAAGAAGAAGAAGAAGAAGAAGAACTGGAAAAGCTGGGGAACAAATAAATGAAGCAATAGTCACAACAAACGCGCAACAGAACTGCAATATTAGAAACAACAGAGCCATTATCAAAATTAGTCCTTCTGGATTACAGTAGTTTTTTTTTTCACCAACCAGTCCTTCAGAATACTATTTCGACGTTTTGAAATTATATTCAACTAATGGTTTTACATTGAGTGAATGTGCATTTTAAGCAGACACTTGTGTCTCTTTACGTAGGCGTTTGTATGTGACAAAAACAAAACAAAGCAAAAAGAACTTTTAAAGTACGAATATGTGACAAAAACAAAACAAAGCAAAAAGAACTTTTAAAGTACGAACATATTTAAGACTTCTTTTAACAATATGAAACTTTTGAGAATCAGTCACTCTAAGGGAAGACGCAGCGGGAGGTAATCTGGTTGAAATCCAATATCTCAGACAGAGCCAAGACCCCCAACGGAACAAATACATTCATTTAATAGCTTTCGGCAGGGAACTGGCAATTTTGGTTTCAACAGACCCCATGATCAAAACATTAAAAAGAAATAAACGGGTGGGCGGACTGATTCAAGAAAGGTAAACGCAAATGTGTAATGTGGTCTTGAATACATAGGGAAAATACACGAAAACACGCACAAAAAAGCGGAGCATAAGCAAAAAGACCACTTGATATTAACAGCACTTAACGAAAAGTGCGACACAAATTGGAGGTGTTGACCGACAAATTTAATCCTCATCACAGAAAACTACACACAGAATAACGATTAAATCTGACGGTCATCGAAAAGATTAAAACAACAAGAAATAACAAAATTAAAGAAAAGGAAAGTTACAGAATGCAATAAAAGAAAACTACTGGAGCAAAATCAACAAAAAGACTGATCTGAATTATAAAAAAACAACAACAACAGAAATACAGCCAAAAACTCAGATCACACATAGATGATAAGAATGCACAAAATGAGGTTTTGTTGTCTACAGAACAATGCACACATCACCCACTTCTTAACCAGGCCATACCAGAAAATATCTTCAGTTTACTAATAAGGTGAAATGTAAGAAAAGCAGCTTAGAAAACTGACATCTTCGCGCAAAACATGACCACCGAAAACTTTTTTTTTAATGAAGCAAATCACAAGAAGGTGCAAAAAGTTTAGAACTTTGCAATTATCAAGACAAAAAAGACAAACACGCACGCACGCACTCGTCTAATATCACAATGTGTATAGACGTTAAATTGAAGACCTAAGACAAAAAAAAGGGAAAAATGTTAAACTTGATGGGGCAAGAAGACTGAATTTTAAAAAAACAAAAAAAAACATGGAGCCTCAGTATAGAAATGCTTGACAGAGCAGGATTTTTAGGAAAGAAAAGCACACTTGATTTCAATACAGATCAAAACCAAACTAAGACAAGCAGTAGAAACACTGAAGAAGACACAACACCTTGGAACGATCACGCACGTTGAAAAAGAACAGATGCAACCAAAGACGACTTCCCAAGGACATGGAAAACACCTGTTTTGAGGATTCGTCCACAAATAGGCGGAAAGTAACACCAGGAAGTGCCCCACACCCATGATCTTGCTTGAACGTATACTTCACACAAACTTACATACGCGCTCACACAAAAAAACCACTCCAAGACAGAACTCTAATAATCACGTTATGTGGAAAGACGAAAACAAAACAACAACAACAAAACATGAAAAACAACTGAGAGAGCAGCGCTATCTTTCATTCAGACCACTGTAATCCTAGTACTGGGTTGTCTGCAGGAGATGGGCGGGCCGCTTGTGAGATGATGAATGCTGCCCTGTTAAGGCAAAGTCAAGTAAGTCCATTTTGTCAAAAATGAGGTTATTTGTGAATCACAGTCCACCATTTGGGTGCGCATCTTCGGTTTTTATTTTTGGGCTGAACGGCCTTTAGTTTTCGAGATTTAAAGCAAGTATGCCATGTTAAAATTTCCTTTAAGTACCAGAATGTTTTGACAGAATGAAGTAAGTCCACAACTCCAGATTCCCTTGATGTTACTAAAAAATACCCTCTACATGCTACGTCGATCACAATTGATGGAAAAAGAGAGCATGCCCCTTTAGCCAGTGAGAGAAAAGGATCTAGTTGCAAACCAATCAGAATACTGTTACTTGATTGTTGGGAGTCGTGCGGCGAGTAACCATGGGTGATTCAGACACATCAGAGTAATTCTGGTTTAAATACTTGTAATATAGTGATGTTGATAGTGTTTATTGTAATGTTGATAATGTTGAATGCGTTGTTTGTGGTGCAACTTGTCGCTTGGCCGTGCAAATGCTTGAAAATATAATGGGCCAGTCATTTGGCTGCTTGATCAAGTTTTGGCTTTGATCTAGTTTTTCGTTTGTTTTCTCACTACCGTAATCAGTCTAGCCAGAAAGGTGCATTCAGTGCCAAGCCTATGGATGCGTGAGTGTGTATGCATGTGTCAGTGGATGTGTCCATGAAATTGTGACGGCCTCCCACAAAATGATAGATAAGTCGCGCAGGGCTGATCGCCGCTGCGGCAACAAAGAATAGTGAGGGTCATTTGGGGTAAAATGAGATTTTTGGATCGACGTATGTAACGCTGTTAAATTCA
>CM031607.1:46395524-46410524 GCA_018398815.1 Conus ventricosus | reverse complement strand
AGCCTTCACTTTAGTATTGAAACTACGAAACAACCTGTGTAACATTAATCTTTTCACCTTTCTCTTCCTAAGAGTTACTACGGTATATACTGTTTTTCGACCATTCACCACCCAAGACATTACTTCCAACCTCTGCTACTTTTCGATCCTAATTCAAGGTTGCAAGTTATTACAGCCATCACTTTTCAAGCGTTTTTTTCCATATGGTAATTTACTACACCTTCACCACTTTTCACTCTCTTCCTACGTAACTAGTAACACCAGATTGTACTAGTTCTTCAGCATCGTCGTACGTAACAAGTAATTGCAGTCTCTTCTATTTTTTCAGTCCTTTCAGCATTAGTTACAAAAGTCTCACCTAAATTTTCCAGCCTAATGAGATACTACAGTCTCCACTACCCTTTCAAGCTTTTCCTGCCTGACAAGTTCTTACAGTCTCCACTGCCTGAACACTTATTTTCTAGAAAGAAAAGTTATAACTATCTCCACAACGTTTTCAACCTATTCCTACATATCAAGTTATTACAGCCTCAGTATTTTCCTAGCCTTTCCGTGAACAAGTTAACACAGCCTACAATATTTTCCCCAACCATTTCTTACCTTGCAAGTTACCATTGTCTTCAGCAGTCTCACCCCCTCCCCTTTTTTTAAACATGTTCCCATCCCATTTTCTCACCTTTCACATTACGAAAACCTCAATTCCTTTTTCAACCTTTTCCTGAACCTACACGTTACAACATTCACTGCTTCTTCAACCTTTCCTTACCATACACGTTACCACAGTCTCCACTCCTCAACTATTTTGATATATAACAAATCGACACAGCGCCCCCACCCCCCACCTATTTAAACCTTTTCCTAACTAAATTAATGCAGCTTCCACTACTTCTTCAATGAATTCCTACATGATAAACCAAAACAGCTTCAACTACTTCTCAGCCTTTTCCTTCATAACACACCGATACAGTCACCATTTCTTCTTCAAAGTTTTCCTACATAAATTAAAACACCAGTCACTGTTGCGTTAAATCTTTCTTACACATTTCCATAACTTCTACTACTTCTTCAACCTTTTCCTACCTTACACGTTACGACAACCCTCACCATTTCTTTGACTTTCCTTACCTTACATGTTACGATAGCCTCCACTTTTTCAATTTCTCATACATTAATCAATACAGCCTCCACTTCTTCAGCTTTTTTCCTACTTAAAGAAACCTAAATAACTGATTAATGTATACTCTTCTACTTCTCAACTTTGCCTTCAATGACAATAAAAATCCTCCACTACTTTGTCAACCTGTTCCAACACCACTAATGGGTATAGCCTCCAGTTCTTCTTCAACATTTTCCTACATAACAGATTAATACAGCGTAAACGACTTCCAGCCTTTTCCAACAAATTGATAAAGTTTCAACTACTTCTTCAACCTTCTTCATCCATAGGCCAATACAGCCTTCACTGTTTTTTTTCTCTCCAAATTTTCTTACTATACATGTTACAACCTTCGCTATTTCTTCAACCTTTTCTGACCTTGCATGCTACGACCTTCAGTATCTCTTCAACCATTCCTAAACTGGCATGTTACTACAACCCCCACTTCTTCAACCTTTCATACATGAATTGATACAACCTTCAATTCTTCTTCAACCTTTCCCTATCTAATTGAACACAGCTTTCACAACTCAGCCTTTTCTCCACGTAACAAATAAACACAACCCATCTTCTTCTTCAACCTTTCCCGACTTATATTAATACAGACTCCACTGCTTCTTAGCCTTTTCCTATATAAAAGATTATACAGCCTTCACTTCTTCAAGCTTCTCCTACATAAATTAATACAGCTTCCAGTACTTTTAAGCATTTTCCTATATAAGAAATTGATACAACTTCCATTTCTCTTTGACCTTTTCGTACATAAATTAGTATAGATTTGACTGCTTCTCGACCTTTTGTCACAAACAAGTCGATGCAGCCTCTAGTTTATGTTAAATCTTTTCTTTGTAGCAAATGAACACAGCTCCCATTACTTCTCAGCCTTTTCCTACATAACAATAAAGCTTCCCCCACTTCTCCAATCTTTTCCTACATGAACTGAGATCCCAATGCTTCAGTCTTTTCCTACATAAAAATATAGCTTCCACTACTTCTCGGTCTTTTCTTACATGATAAATTAACGAATCGTCTACTACTGCTTCAACTTTTTATCTGAATATATTAATACAGCCTTCACTGATAAAGAATTACTTACCTTACATGTTTCGACAACTTTCACTGCTTAGACCGTTCTTTTTAACCTTGCACCTGACAATCATCACTACTTCTTCTGATTTTCCTGGCTTGCGCGCTACTAGAGCGTCCACTTCTTCTCAGACGTTTCTCATACAACAAATTAATAAGCCGTCACTTCTTCTTTTACATAATATATTACTACAACTTCCACTGTTTCTTAGCCTTTTCCTATATAACAGATTGTAGCGCCTCCAGTGCTTCAATCTTTCCTACACAACAAATTAATACAGCATCCCACACCTTTAACATTTTTCTTCATAACAAACTGATACAACTTCCACCTTTTGCTACATAACAAATTCGTGCAGCCTTCACTACTGCAAGTTTATAAAGCCTCCACAAAGGGGGGTGGGGGGGGGGGGTTGAGGTCTGGGCTAGGCGTCCACTCACTCAACCTGCGCAACGTATCGCCTATCCTTCCAGGTATCAAGATTGCCGTGCAGCCCCTGTCTGGCACGCTAGGCAGGAGTTCATTACAGTATGGCCTCTCCTGCATTAAAGCGTCCATTAGCAACACCTTTCCGCGGTGCCCCGTTTCCATAGAGTTGCTATCGTGGCGCGACCGAGTGTCCGGCTGTATAGTGCTGGACGGGCGAGCTGGGTTCGAAAGCCTTGGTTGGCAACCAGCCAAGAAGAACGACAAATCTGATTTCAAACCCGGGTAGATGGAGCTCGTCAGCCTTGCCAGGCAAATTCATTTAGAAGAGGACACTCTGATGTAGCACCTATAGCACGAGGACCTCGCAGTCACCGTCCCAGCTTGCTAGGCCATGGCAGTTGAACCCTGGGTCTAAAGGGTGTGGCCAGTTCAGCGCACACTGCACTCCACCTAAAAACCCCGCCGCGCAAGCTCAAAGGACAAGTCTACGTCCATGACCACCAACCATTCCAAGTCCTGTAGCGGTGGGAAAGATGTGAAAACGGCAGATGGAAGATAACACTAAAAGCCACAGTCTCAATCCTGCACGTGGGAGATTCAGTAATTCGGTCGTCTGCTGATGTTGATCTAGGGACGGCAACATCGTTCAGCATACCCTGAATGACCAAGTAGTCCCTTTTAAGGACAGCACTGCTTGTTAGCTAGTCGTAGTCAACGGACATATTTTCGAGCGACCGAACAACATCAATGGAAGAACGCTACAGACCTAGACCTACCAAGGGTGTGAAAGGACTGAAACTCGCATGCTGGAACATTAAAACCATGTTTTAATGTAGCTGACAAATCGTCCAAAACGTCGCTCCACACTTGTTGCACATGAACTACCCGGATTGAATGTTGACATCTCCATTGTAGTCCGCTTTCCAGAGGAAGGTAGACTCCAAGAAACGGCGCCGGATACACCCTCTGCTGGTCTGGCAAACCAGCAACAGAGAGACGTCTTTCAGGCGTCAGTTTTATGATCAAAAACTCCACAGCCTCCAAGCTTGAAAAGCTGCTAACAGATCATTCAGACCCCATCATCACTATGTACATTCCACTCAGAAACCAGGAATATGTCACGCTCTCCACTCAGAAACCAGCACTATGTCACGCTCTTCAATGTGTATTCCACGACTCTTCAAACAAGTCCTTCAGAAATGGGCAAATTCTATTCTAATCTGTGCAGTCTCATACAAAGCACCCCTGAAGACGACTAGGTCTTAATCTTGGCGACTTCAACGCCAGAGTGAGCCGAGAGTCAGAAGCTTGGAAAGGAGTACTTGGAAAACACGGCGTTGGAACTGCAACGACTATGGGCGCTTGCTGCTTGAGTTCTTCGCGGAGTAAGAACTCGTCATCACGAACACCATCTTCCAGCAGAAAGACAGACTGGAGACAACTGGATGCAACTTCGGTCTAAACATTGGCACCTAACTTATTACATACTAGTGCGCCAACGTGACCTGAAAGACGTCTTGCACACCAAAGTGATGCCATGACTGCTCTAACTACTGGGAGTATTACTCTGCTCTCCACTGAAGAAAAACCTTTGCAAGGATATGGCTCGACATACTGGTCACCACCATCGCTGAAGACCATCTCCAAGAGAACTGGTGTAGCTTCAGAGCCAACAGGAACAACACACACATGGTGTTTGTTCTCAGGGAACATCACAGGCATGGTGTTTGTTCTCAGGCAATTACAAGAGAAGTGCTGGGAGTAAAACAAAGGACTGTATGTAATGTTTGCCGACCTAACCACAGCGTTCGGTTATTTGAGCAGAAAAGCACTTCCATCAGCGCTTGATGGCCTTCGCTCTTTCCTTAATATTCACTGAAGTGACTTCGTCACCAGCGTTGAAATCCTCGAACACGCAGAGCTCAACAGCATCAAGGCCATGCTACTTAAGTCCCAGCTATGCTGGGCAGGGCACATCTCCAAGATGGAGGATCACTGCCTGTCTAAGATCACCCTGTATGGCGAACTCTCAACCGGCCATCGTGACAGAGGGGCACCAAAGGAGCGATACAAAGACTGAAAAATGCGCCCCTCAGTGCCCGTCATATCGACTATCCTTACTAGCTGCAGATCGCACCACCTGGCATCACACCATTAACAAAGCTGCCTCCTCCTTTAAAAACGCCTGCAGGGCCACCCTTGAGGACAAATGGGCGTAAGAGGAAGAACCATGACGCAAGTTTACCATCGACCTAATGATGTCACTCCACTTTTACGTGATTACACAGTCTGTCGTCCTTGAAAAAAGAGCAGCCGCTCGAAATATTGGATTATATTTGTTTACATTACTTGTTTGCCTTTTTACTTCAATTGTTCTCTCTCTCTCTCTCTCTCTCTCTCTCTCTCTCTCTCTCTCTCTCTCTCCCTCCTCTCTCTCTCTCTCTCTCTCTCTCTCTCTCTCTCTCTATATATATATATATATATATATATATATATATATATATATATATATATATCAAGCATTTATTACTTCTTCGACCTTTTCCTGCGTAACAAATTGATAGTCTCCACTTGTTCTTCAGCCTTTTCCCACCTAACAAATTAATACAGTCACCACTTCATCTCAGCCTTTTTTAAATTACACACTTTAATAAAGCCTCCACAACGTCTTCAACCTTTTCCTGCATAACAAATTGATACAGCCTTCAATACCTCTCAGCCTTTTCCTACATAAGAAACTAATAAAACCACCACTACTTCTTCAGCCTTTTCCTACATAAACCGATACAGCCTTTACTATTTCTCCAGACGTTTATAAGAAACTAATAAAACCACCACTACTTCTTCAGCCTTTTCCTACATAAACCGATACAGCCTTTACTATTTCTCCAGACCTTTCTTATCTTACACGCTACGAAACCTTCACCACTTCTTCTTTCTTTTCTTACGCTACACATTACAATTTTCACTACTTCTTCAACCTTTTTTTTATTTCATACATTACAACCTTCACTACTTCTTGAAGGTTTTTCACCTTATATGTTATTACAGCCTTCACTGTTTCTTCAACCTTTTCTTATTGTCACCTTACAATATTTACTACTTCCTCAACCTGTTTTTTTTTTATCATTGCACGTTACAATCCTGACTACTTTTCCAACCTTTTCCCACTTTGTACGTTGCAGCGTTCACTACTTCTTCAACCTTCTCCTACATGTTATGACACCCATCGCTATTTATTCAACCTTTTCTTCCATTACACAATTTGACAATCTTCCCCACTTCTATTTCTTGCTTTATATGTTCCGAAATAAAATCTTCACTACTTCTGTAACATCTCCTTACCTTACACTTTACCTTTTCAACCTTTTATACATAATGAATCGATACAGCCTCCACTTCATTTTCCCAGCATAACAAATGGATACAGCTTTCCACTGCTTCTCAGCCTTTTCCCACACAACAAATTAACCAAGCCCCTACGAGTTCTTCAATCGTTTTCATACATAACATATTGATGCAGCTTCCACTTTTTCAATGTTTTACATGAATTAATACAGTCTCCACTATTTCTCTTTCTTTTCCTGCATACGAAATTAATATAGCCCCCAGTACTTCTTCAACCTTTTCCTAAATAAATTACTTCTTCACGCTTCTCGTACCTCACATGTTACGACATCCTTAACTATCTCTTCGACCCTTTCTTACCTTACACAATACTACCGCTTCGACTACTTTTTCGACTTTTTACTACAAACCAAGTTCATACAGCTTCCCATACGTCTCCTACCCATTCCATACCATAACGTGGTCCTTCCTTCTCCAATAAATTTTAAGCTTTTTTTCCCTAGCAAATTACCGTAGCCTCCACACTACCTTTTAAAAAATCATATTTGATCTTTTCCTGCCTATTAAGTTTCTACAGCATTCACCGCTGTTTTAACCTTTTCATGTGTAATACGTTTCGACAGTCTCCAGTCTACTTTTGAAAAACTTTTCCTACTTTCTACGTTACTACAGCTTTCACTAAGTTGTCAACCTTTCCCTACCGAACAGCTTCCACTACGTTTGAAGGCTTTAATGACCTTACAAATTGCCACAGTTTCCACTCTTTCTTTCAGCCTTTCCATACCTAAGATGTCACTACAGCGTCCTCTACATTTTCAAACTACAATACAATACAAATTCTCACTCCTCAACATTTTCAACCTTTTCCATTCTAACAAGTTACTATACTATTACCCTACGGGTTTCTACATCGTCCTTTACTTTTTCAACGTTTTTGTTCATAAGAAATTACTAGTCTCCAGCATTTTCAGCATTTCCTCACTTTACAAGTTCATTCTCCCGACGTTCTCGCTTTTAAACGTAAAAGTTACCGCAGCTTGCATTATTTTTCAGCCTTCTCATACTTGCTAGTCACAAGAGCCCCAGCAATGTGTCCAGCCTTTTCGTAGCGTACAAATGATACAGCATTCACAACGTTCCCAGCCCTTTCTTACCTTACAAGTTATACAGCCTTCACAACATTCCCAGTCTCTTCTTACCTGTCAAGTTATACAGCCTTCCCAACATTCCCAGTCTCTTCTTACCTGTCAAGTTATACAGCCTTCACAACGTTCCCAGCCTTTTCTTACAAGTTATACGGGCTCAACGGTTCCTAGTCCTTTATTACAAGTGACACAGCCCTCGCAACTTTCCCAGCCTTTTCTTACCTTACAAGTTATACAAACTTCACAAAGTTCCCAGACTTTTCTCACAAGTTCATAACCGTTCCAAGCCTTTTCTTTCAGGTTATACAGCCTTCACAACGTTCCCAGCCTTTTCTTTCAAGTTATACAGCCTTCACAACGTTCCCAGCTTTTTTTCCAAGTTATACAGCCTTCACAACGTTCCAAAACTTTTCTTACCTTACAAGTTATACAGCCTCCACAACGTTCCCAGCCTGTTCTTACCTTACAAGCTATACAGCCTCCACAACGTTCCCAGCCTTTTCTTACCTTACAAGTTATACAGCCTTCACAACGTTCCCAGCCTTTTTTTTACCTTACAAGTTATACTGCCTTTACAACGTTCCCAGCCTTTTCTTTCAAGCTAAACAATCTTCACAACGTTCCCAGCCCCCCCCCCCCCCCCCCCTTATTTTTATTTTTTATTTTTTATCTTTTTACCGTACATGTTATACGGCCTTCACAATGTTCCCAGCCTTTTCTTACCTTACAAGTTACTACCGCTTCCAACACGTTTCCAGCCTTTCCATACATGTTAGTGCCGCATCCACCATTTCCCCCCAGACTTTTCTTGCCAAAGGCACAGCCTTCATTACTTTTTCAGGCTTTTCTTACCCAATAAGTTAGTGTAAATCCACCATATTTTTAGACTTTTATTACCAAATGAACTACTATAATATCTACTACTTTTTCAGACTTTTACCAGATAATTAAGTTACTATAACACCTACTACTTTCCAGACTTTCTTACCCGAGAAGTTACCATAATCTCCACTACTTTCCCCTACCATCATTTGCCAAGAACTTACTGTAATCTCCAGTACTTTTTCACACTTCCCTTACCCAAAAACTTACTACAGCTTCCACTATTTTTTCATAATTTCCTTACCTACCATGTTACCCATACTACTTTCTCAACCTTTTCCTGTGAGTTTTCTCTATCTTACAAGTTACAACATCCTCTGCTTTCTTTTTTATTTTAACCTTTCCCTGCTGACAAGATACTGCACCCTCCACTCTTCCTCAATCTTTTCCTATTATACTTATTCATGTTCTTTATTTATTTCTTTGCTTATTTACATTTACCCATTCCAATGTATGTAAGGCGGGTGGGTGGGGGTGGGGGTGGGGATGGGGGTTGGTTCTTTTCTTCTATTCCCAAATTCTTGTCGAGCGTTCTTCATAAAATGTCATGTGTGTGGTGTGTGTGGGGTGGCGGTGGGGGAGGATAGAGTGTGGGGGGGATGTGGCTTGTGCATCTGTTTTAGTGCTTGCTTTGTGACCTTTCGTTTTGATGCCTTTCTCTCAATATTGTGCAATGTTTATGGAAACTTTTATTTTTCCTGTATTGTGAAGCGTTCTGAGGATGAGTCTTTTTCTCTCATCGAAGAGCGCTATATAAGCTCGATTATTATTATTATTATTATTATTATTATTATTTATTATTATTATTAAACAAGTTGTAATAGCCTCTACTACAGGTCCGGACTTGTCGCACACAGACTTACATACAAACCCCAGTATGTGTAGTGTGTGTGTGTGTGTGTGTGTGTGTGTGGTGTGTGTGTGTGTGTGTGTGTGTGTGGTGTGGTGTGTGTGTGTGTGTGTGTGTGTGTGATGGATGATTGTTAATATCATATAATTCCAGGGCAATGTAAAAAAAGTAGCAAAATGTAGTGTTGTCTGAACAAGGCTTTCTGTCTCCTTTCTGCTTATCGACTTTGTGGCTGTGCGTTACCCCGCCCCCTCCCCCTACACTCGCGCACGCCAACCCACCCACTCGCTCCTCCACTGTTTTCCGTCGTCCATTATTCCTTTGATGACTACAGTGTCCTTAGGAATGAGTTATTTTTTTAAGGGAACTAAATTTGTTTGTTCATGTTATCTCTTACCGCTTCTGATGACGTCAAGCGAAAACAAGATACTGGCTGTTTATTTCTCAAGCAGCAGGACATAAATCAATTCTGCTTCATTTACTGCCCTATACAATCGAATACTGATGTATGAAAAATGAGCGCTGTTGCAGCATTTCTGTGTATGTGCGTGCGCGCATGTGTGTGTGTGTGTGTGTGTGTGTGTGTGTGTGTGTGTGTGTGTGTGTGTCTGTGTGTGTGTGTGTGTGCGTGTGCTGTGCGTGGCGCGCGCGCGCGCGCGCGCGCGCGCACATGCGCGAATGTTTGTGTTTAACTCTCATGATGTGTATTTACTCACAGCATAATTAGATCTAGATGGCATTTTCAAACACACACACACACACACACACACACACACACACACACACACACACACACACACACACACAGAAAGAGAAAGAGAGAGAGAGAGAGAGAGGAGAGAGAGAGAGAGAGAGAAGAGAGAGAGACGGAGAGAAGAGAAGAGAGAACGACGATTTATTTAACCAGGGCAATGAGATAAGCAATATATATGCTTTTCTCCACCCAGCCCTGGGGCAAAAGGAAGAGAGAGAGAGAGAGAGAGAGAGAGAGAAGAGAGAGAGAGAGAGAGAGAGAGAGAGAGAGAGAGAGAGAGAGAGAGAGAGAGAGAGGTAAATACTCCGCAAAAGTCACACATCACTGAAATGAAAGGCTTTTCTTTGCTGAATTACTTCATTCCTTCATTTTGTTGTGTAACTTTTGAGACAGTGTGGAAAAATACGTTTGTGCCTCCCCGAAAATGTTGTAAACAAAATTCCACCTCATTCCCTCCTTGAATGTGTTGATGTCGTTTTGCCATATATAGGCCTAACTGGTACTTTCAGTGTATTTCTTGTGGTGTTTTTCAAAGTATTTATAAATCATTCAATGTCAGACTATTTTCTCGATCCAAGCTGTCTGATAAACTATAGACCCGTCTCTGACTCGTCATTTGTATTCAAACTAGTCAACCATCTCGAGGCCCATTAACTCCTTGACCCACATCAGTCAGCTGACCGAGTAGGTCACAGCACACAAACTGTCCACTTGGAAGTCGCAATGATCTTTTCACAATACTCGATATTGACAAAAGTATCGTTCTTTGTCTTCTAGATTTGTTAGCAGTAATTGATATAACCGACCTTGAAATTCTTATATCCTGACAGCAGCTCTCTTTTTGTATTCAGCATGCTGTCGTTGAAAGGATCGGCGCACTCACAAAATGTAGGACAATGGCACCCGTCCACTTGCTACGATCTTTGAATATGAAGTTCTACACAGCTCTGTTTTGGGGCCTCTCCTGCTTATCATACACCTCTTGTCTCTTTTAATGAAAATGCCTCTCTTTTTCATCTTATGACTGGTTTTTATCCCGATGACACACAGTTCTATACACGCAACTCCATAAGTGGTATCAGTCAATTAAGTGATTTTGAATCCTCATAACTACATATATGAAGTTAAGACTTAGGTAACACTCAACACACTGCAGTTTAAAGGAGATTTTGCTAACTGTCCCTTCTAGGTTTCAAAAAGGTCTTTGCTTCCTGACAATGTTTATCAACAAGGCAGACGTTGACTGAATTCTCGCCCAATGTTCCCAGTCTTAACATGCTTTTTCATCGAAACACCTTTCAAATGCATCTTAGAAATGTCTGCAGGACAGCATATCTGAACTAAAAAGACTAACACCATCTGCAATGTTCATTTCTATATGCAATCAAAACTATTTGCTTCCTCTTTTCTCTCCAGGCTTATTATTGCACTGCTCTCTTTGGTGGTGGTCTAAAAAATCTGCTTCAAAAGCGCATCCCCCCCCCCCCCCAAAAAAAAAAAAAAAAAAAAAAAAAAAAAAAAAAATAAATAAATAAAATAATAATAATAAATAAAAAATAAAAAAAAACAAAATAGTGCTGCCACGCAGATCTTCAAAGCTCCAAAAACAGGAGCATATGCACCAATTGAAGTAACTGCGTCGGCTTCATATTCAGATTAGAATTTCCTACAAACTTATGACCCCGACTGTCTGAAATATTCCTTCTCTATTTTCATCTCGATTTAGTAATCTCCATTCTTCTGGTGATTGCGTTCTCCATATTCTGTCAGTCAGATAAAAACATTTAGCCAATATTCTCTTCCCCATAAAGTTTTGACAGTCTGGAATACAAAATCTTCTCTGAAGGCCCATTTAGTTTTGACAGTACTACACTATTCTTTTCATATTAATTCCTACCCCCATCGCATCTACATAGTAAATGAATTTTGCGCATGCACTTGTCTGAGTGGGTTTTCCTGGTGTTTATGAGCAGTATCTGCCTCGTGTTTTCTGACAGGATGGGGTGGTAAAGCTTCAATTTTTGATTAAGTAACATTATATTATATTCCGTTTTTTATCATTTTTTAAAATGATTTTTTTGTTTGTAAAGCGCTTCCAGTTCTCTGGACAAAAAAGGATCAATATGTCTCATTATCAACATTATCATTGTCAATGCACAATCTTTAATGTACATAACCTTTCTATTTTGTGTACAAATTATCATTATTTTGCCCGTGTCCCACCCCACCCCCTTTAACACACACGTTTGCCATAGTTCGGTGAAATATAGAAACTAGAACATAAACAGTAAGTATCTGCTCCTGGAGCGGAAAACACGTGTCTAAACGGTGAAAAACTGTCGTGTTCTTAAAAACTCCGCTTTGTAGAAACAAATCCTGGAAGGATTACCAACCTACGTAAAATGTACACAGAACAGACTTTTCTCCTCGTGCTTTTTTTTTTTTTCGCGTTGATCGATAAGGAAATTGACAATGCTTTGAGGATTCATTGAGATTTGAGACCCAGTCCCCTTGCATTTCTCAGCAGCTGAAATATCATGAATTTGGTAATCCAGAGGGGATATCCTCTCTAAGCAAAGTTGTAATTCACAATTCTGTCTGTGTCAGCATTTTGTTGCATGACTGTGTGAAGTTTATGATACACTTGTGCCTTGCATTCTTCCGAATCCATCTATTGTGTTATTCACAGATAAAGTATTTATGCATCATTTATACTTGTCTTCTTCGGAAAACACTTGTTTGCTACAGCAATAACAATATTTTGTCAATTTGGGGAGAGCTATAGGGTTGCGATTTTTGCTGTATTGTAATACCCCTGGTGTCTCTCCGTATTGTACCGTGGGTGTATGTCCTTGCCCTAATTGTCGCGACTTATGGAGTGACTGCAACGATGGTCAAAACTCAGAAAACACAAATGGTCCTATCTACAAGAGAGGATCTGGTTGATCCCATTTTCTGTCATCAAAATCTCTCCTCTCTCTCTCTCTCTCTCTTTTCTCTCTCTCTCTCTCTCTCTCTCTCTCTCTCTCTCTCTCTCCCCCCTCTCTCTCTCTCGTGAAATGATGGAATACGTCTTCAGTTATTTTCATGATTTTAAAAAGTGATGTCTGCCCCATAGCTGAAAAGTAGGTGTCGGCTCCGATCTTATTCCTTTTTGTACTGCCAGTTCTTATAGAACAGGGAGTACTTTAGAATGGGAACGAAGAAATGCTGTCTCTGTGTGTTTGTGTGTGTGTGTGTCCGTCCGTCCGTGGTCAAAATGTGTTTCACTCGCTCCAGACAAAACTACTGGGCCGATCTTTCTGAAAATTTAGGTATGTTCATTATAAGTCACGGATGATGCCCGATGTTTTAGTTTAGCGTTATAGCCGTTTCTAACGGCTGTAACGGCCTGTGACGGTTTTTCTTCTTCATGCAATATCTCAGAAAGTACTTGGCCGATCTTTGTGAAAATTAGCAGGTATGTTCACTATGGGTTAAGGGTGATGCCCGGTGTTTCAGTTTAGCGTTATAGCCGTTACTAACGGCTATAAAGGTGCATAACGGTTTTTCTTCTTTATGGAATATCTCAGAAAGTACTTTGTCGATCTTTCTGAGAATTTGTAGGTATGTTCATTATGGGTCACGGATGATACCCGATGTTTTAGTTCACCGTTATAGCCGTTACTAACGGCTATAACTGCCCATAAAGGTTTTTCTTCTTTATGGAATATCTGAGAAAGTGCGAGGCCGATCTTTCTGAAAATTTGTGGGTATATTCAATATGGGCGACCGATGATGACCGACGTTTTAGTTTAGCGTAATAGCCGTTACTAACAGCTATAACGGCCCATAACGGTTTTTCTTCTTTATGGGAAATCTCAGAAAGTACTTGGCCGATCTTCCTGAAAATTTGTAGGTATGTTCATTATGGGTCCCAGATGATGCCCGATGTATTAGTTTACCGTTATAGCCGTTACTAGCGGCTATAACGGCCCATAACGGTTCTTCTTATTTATGGAATATCTTAGAAAGTGTGTGGCCGATATTTCCGAAAATTTGTAGGTATGTTCATTATGGGTCACGGATGATGCCCGATGTTTAAGTTTACCGTTATAGCCGTTACTAACGGCTCATAATGTATGTTTACCGTTATAGCCGTTACTAACGGCCCATAATGGTTTTCTTCTTTATGGAAAATCTCAGAAAGTACTTGGCCGATCTTTCTGAAAATTTGTAAGTATGTTCATTATAGGTCACAAATGATGGCCGATGTTTACCAGAATAGCCATTACTAACGGTTACACCAGCCCCACGGTTTTTCCTCTTTATGGAATATCTCACGCGTATTCAGGATAAACTGGGAGTACGTTTATATGCTTTGCATCTTGTTTCTCTCTTTTGTTTCTTTTTTTTTCCCTTTTTGTACTCCCAGTTCTTATAGAACAGGGAGTACTTTAGAATGGGAACGAAGAAATGCTGTCTGTGGTGTCTGTCCGTCCGTGGTCAAAATATGCTCCACTCGCTCCAGACAAAACTACTGCGCCGTTACTATCGGCCGTTACTAACGGCTGTAACGGCCTGTGACGGTTTTTCTTCTTTATGGAATATCTCAGAAAGTACTTGGCCGATCTTTGTGAAAATTAGCAGGTATGTTCACTATGGGTTACGGATGATGCCCGATGTTTTAGTTTACCGTTATAGCCGTTACCAACAGCTGTAACGACCCATAACGGTTTTTCTTTTTTATGGAATGTCTCAGAAAGTACTTGGCCGATCGTCCTGAAAATTTGTAGGTATGTTCATTATGGGTCACGGATCATGCCCGACGTTTTAGTATACCATTATGGCCGTTACTAACGGCTATAACGACCCATAACGGTTTTTGTTTTTTACGGAATATCTCAGAAAGTGCGAGGCCGATCTTTCTGAAAATTTGTAGGTATGTTCATTATGGGTCACAGAGATGCCCGATGTTTAAGTTTACCGTTATAGCCGTTACTAACAGCCCATAATGGGTTTCTTCTTGATGGAAAATCTGAGAAAGTTCTTGGCCGATCTTTCTGAAAATTTGTATGTTCATTATAGGTCATTATAGATGATGGCCGATGTTTACCAGAATAGCCATTATTAACAGTTACACCAGCCCAAGACGGTTTTTACTCTTTATGGAATATATCACGCGTATTCAGGATAAACTGGGAATACGTTTATATGCTTTGTATCTTGTTTCTTTACTCCTTTTGTACATCCTTACTGGTGTTCTCCCTATCCGCCCATTTACACCCTCTAAACACAGCTACCTCCTCCGTCATTTTGTTGCAGTATTAGCATTAGTAGTTCACAGTGAAGATGCACTTTAAAAAAAAT
>CM031607.1:46368024-46390524 GCA_018398815.1 Conus ventricosus | reverse complement strand
ACCCTTCATCAGTCTGTCAGTCAGTCAGTCAGTCCCCTGACCGCTGGGGTCGTTGGGGGACGTGATGAGGCAGCCGCCGTTTTTCTCCAGGCTCTTCTGTTTGTAGCTGTCGTGAGAAGATCTGGCATGGTCATTTTGGTCCAGTCCTTTATATTTTCGGACCAACTCTTTCTCTGCCGTCCTCGTCTGCGCCCTCCTTCAACGGTACCTTGAAGGATGGTTTTGGAGAGGGTGTTGTGACGAATGACGTGGCCAAACCATGCCATCTTCCGTCGTTTGTCGGTTGCCAGAAGTGGTTCGTGGGGTCCGACTAGGTTGGTGACCAGGTTCCTCACATAATCATTGGTCTTGTGTTCTTTGTAGGAGATGCGGAGTAGTTTCCTCAGGCACCTGGTCTCAAGCGCCTGGATTCATCTTTCTGTTTCGGCCATCAGTGTCCATGTCTTGCAGCCATATAACAGGATGGAGACCACTAGGGACTTGTAGAGCCGGAATTTTGTGTGTAATCTGATGTTGCTCTTCCACACCCTGTTCAGTCTGGCCATCACTGCTGATGCGGAGTTGATCCTGATTCAGATTTCTGCTGTGCAGGTGCCATCTTTCGACAGGGTTGCCCCAAGTACCTGAAGCTGGTCACTTCTTCCAGGGGCTCACCATTCATGGTTATGTTGGCACTGATGTTAGTCGTGCTGTTGACCATGACCTTTGACTTCTCTGTGCTGACCTCCATGCCGTAGGCACTTGCTCTTGTGACAAGTCTGTTTGTCAGATCCTGGAGCTCGGTGTTGCTGCCCCCCATAAGGTCGATGTCGTCTGCAAAACGAAGGTTGCAGACCGGCCTGCCGCCAATGCTGATGGAGGTGTCATGTTCTTCGAGGGTCTCTTGCATGATTCTCTCCAGAAAGATGTTAAAAAGTACTGGAGATAGTAGGCACTCTTGCCTGACTCCGACTGTTGTCGGGAAGAACTGGCCCTACTGGCTGTTGAGGAGTACTGTGCTGCTGGAGTGTTCGTAGAGGGCCTGGATGACTTGGACGAGCCTCTCATCAATGTTTAAGTCTCTGAGAACCTGCCATAGGCCGTTGTGCCACACCCGGTCAAATGCCTTCTTAAAGTCGATGAAGTTGTGGAAGAGGTCCTTTTATGTTGTAGATGCTTTTCAATCAGGACTCGGCAGTTAAAAATTTGTTCCACAGTGCTCCGCCCTCTTCTAAAACCTGCTTGTTCTTCTGATAGCAGTTCCTCAGCCTTGGATTTCAGTCGGTTGAGGATGATGCGAAGCATGACTTTGCTGGAGTGGCTGATCAGACTTGCAGTCCTGTAGTTTTGGCATTGTTTGAAATTGCCCTTCTTGGGTAAAGGAATCACCAATGACGGGGTCCGCTCTGTTGGCCATTTCTTTTCTGTCCAGATCTTCTGACATAGCATTGTTAGAGCCTCTGTGGTCTCTTTCCCTCCGTATTTCAAAAGCTCAGCTGGGACATTGTCCGCTCCTGGGGATTTTCCTGGCTTCAGACTCTGTATTGCGGCCTCAACCTCCTCCTTCAGTACTTGAAGACTGTTCTCGCTGTCTGCGGATCGTTGGTTATCCTGCAAAATGGATGTGTCTGGGTTGAGCTGATAATTGTAGAGGTCCTCACAGCATTCTGTCCACCTCTTCGATCGGGACTTCTTCATTCTCTGTCAGTAGCTTGCCATCCTTATCTTCGATGACCGTTGCTCTTGTCTGGTTAGTCTTATTGAGGGTCTTGAGTGTGTTGTAGGCTTCTTTGATGTTCCCTGCTTCCATGCCTTTCTCGATTGCTTCGCACTGCTCCTCTATCCAGTTTTCCTCAGCTGTCTTCATCTTCTTCCTGACTTCTCTGTTCACCTGTTGGTACTGTATCCTGGCTTCGTCGCTGGAGTGTTTCTTTCCTCTCAGTTCCCGCCTCTTGTCACACAGATCTAAGACCTCGTTTGTAACTCAAGGCTGGATCTTCTTTCGCTTCTTTCCCACTACTTCTTCAGCTGTTGTAGTTAGCACCTCTTTGATGTTATTAGCAAGGGTGGCTACATCGCTGTCCACTAAGTTGAGGGCAGCAAACTTAATAATAATAATAATAATAATAATAATAATGAATACTTATATAGCGCCTATTCTCGGCTAGAGGCCAAGCTCTAAGCGCTTTACAATCAACACTCGTTTATACAACGGGCTGCCTACCTGGGTAGTGCCGACTGAAGAGCTGCCAGCTGGCGCTTCATTCAGTCGTTTCCCGTGTCATCCAGTCAGTATCGTTCAATATCGATCACTCTATTTCCTTACTTCCTTCATTCTTTCCATTTCTCACGCAGGGTGCATGCTATGTGTAACGTGTCATCCATACCAACGGCCAAACTGGCCTACTCTTCCGAAAGTTGGTGATGGGATTTTACGTGTGTGCAAGATGTTATGCATGCGTTCACACACGTAACCTCGGTTTATAGTCTCATTCGAAGGACTGTATGGGAAATAGAGTCAGAACCAATGTTAACTCCGAGGGGAAAATCCCCCTGTACCGAAACGCCACGGCGGAGGTTCGAACCCGCAACCCCAGGATCACCAAGATTACGAGTCATGCGCTCTACCAACTGAGCTATTCCGGCTCAAACTTCCCGCCTACTTGAGCCTGGAACACCTCTGCAATTTCGGGGTCCTTCAACTTCTCTAGGTCAAAGCGGATGCGGGGTTCTTTGGACAACGCTTACACTTCAGCTTGAGCTTGAAGGTTGCCAGGGCAAGATCGTGATCGTGCCAGGTTGTGATTCTGGCAAACTCCAGCAGTCTAAGGCCTCTGTCGTTGGTTTCCCCAATGCTGAATGTTCCTGCTGTTCCTGCCCAATCCCGGTAAGCATCTGGGCCAACCTTGGCATTCCAGTCTCCCTGGATTATGAGCATATCTTTCTTTGGGACTGTTGCTATGATGGAGTCAATCTGTTCGTAGAACATCTCGATTTCCTCGTCGTCATGGTCTGACGTTGGAGCATAGGCCTGGATGATCGTCAAGTTATGAGGTTTTGCAGAGATGCGGATGGAAATAAATCTGCTTGAAATGGGTGTGCAGCTGATGATACTGCCTGCAATTTCCTTCCGTACGATGAAGGCCACCCCGTACTCATGTTTCTTCTCTTCCCTAGAGAACCAGATCTTATGTCCTTCTTCCGTTGTTGTTTCGCCGAAGCCAGTCCATCTGACTTCGCACAGTCCTATGATGTCCCAGCGATAGCGCTTCAGTTCATGGGTCAGTTCTTGTAGCTTGCCACAGGCATAAAGGGTGCGAACGTTCCATGTTCCGACGGTTGTGTTTTGGGTGGTAAGGTTGATATACAGTTTTCATACAGTTTTCATTTTCCATCTTTCTCTTCACTTTGTACTGCCACTCCATCCCCCTCACCCCGTTTTTTTTTGGCGGTGGGGGTGTGGGCGGGGGGAGTGGAGCTAATTAACAGTAGAAGTAAAAGTGACAGACACACCTTGAGCAATTTTGCTAGTAGAAGTTAAAGTGACAGACACACCTTGAGCAATTTTGCTGTCACTAGTATCAGGAAAAATGTTCTTGAATAAGGAACAAGAAGATCGGTCGTTGACAGGGACAGATTCGCGTCAGCCACCAGTCTACGCATCATGATCATCATCTCGGCGTTTGTCACCTGCTGCTCCAGGTCCCCCACTAGACTTCGCCTCGGCCTTTTTCAATGCTTGTACAATTGAAGGTGTTCCTTTCACCACTTCTGATAGCTTTTTTAATGCGATTTTGACCAAACATGCTATATGCAGTCGTTGTGCCCTCCATAAGCACAACTAAAACCCGTTTCGCACAAAGTGCACCACACAAAAGTTGCCAGATCTTTTTTGAGCTTGGAACTAGGCACTTCCAAGTTTACGTGGTATGCATTCAGGAAAGTTTGCTCCCTCATTTGGCAGCCTTCTTTTCAACATCTAGCTCTTTATCACTCTCAGGAACGCGTAATTTCGCTGGTGGCGGCATTCTCTTAGTGAATATCTGGTCAGTCGCTCACTATGAAAGATGGCCGACTATGGTGTAGACCCTAAGCGAGTACGCGCCAACTGGAACTAGGGACAATAACTCGCGTCTTCAAACAGGAAAATGTTACTTTTTTGTTGTTGTTTGTAGCCAATGTTGCCTATTTTCGTATTTTTGTCGTACTCGGCGTATTATTGTATTTTCCAGTCAAATTTCCTAAAATACGCAAAAAAAATCGTACAGTTGATAGGTCTGGTTGTGTGTGTGTGTGTGTGTGTGTGTGTGTGTGTGTGTGTGTGTGTGTGTTTATGTGTGTGTGTGTGTGTGTGTGTGTGTGTGTGTGTGTGTGTGTGTGTGTGTGTGTGTGTGTGTGTGTGCGTGCATGCGCACTTTCCTTGATCTGAATCTATATCACTATACTTTTTGTATGTGGATGAAGAGGGGGGGACTCTGTGTGCGTGCGCGCGCGCGCGTGCGTGCGTGCGTGCGTGCGTGCGTGTGTGTGTGTGTGTGTGTGTGTGTGTTGTGTGTGTGTGTGTGTGTGTGCGTGTGTGTGTGTTGTGTGTGTGTGTGTGTATGTGTGTGTGTGTGTGTTGTGTGTGAGAGAGAGAGAGAGAGAGAGAGAGAGAGAGAGAGAGAGAGAGAGAGAGAGAGAGAGAGAGAGAGAGAGAGAGAGAGAGAGAGAGAGAACATGCATCCAAAGGCTCTTCGACTAAGTCTTTGTCTTGTTAGTTTCCATAATTTCGGTCTTATAGCATTCTTCTTCAGGTGTTGCACAATCATAACAAAACCGTACTAGATAACTTCTCACAGACAGCTATGGGCAAATATCGTCGTCTGTCCGGAGAACGGTGAGGGTGGGTGAGACTCCATCAGGCACTGTTACTGTATACTAAATCTGCTGTCAGGATAATCAGCAATATAGGAGGGAGTAGGGTGGAAACGTGGGCAACAAGTCGTTGGCGAGGAATGGGGAAGGCGATGAAGGAAAGGCGGAGGGTATGGGGGCGAGGATGGGGAGGGCTGGGAGCCATGGACGCACATCAAACCTAGGATTAGAAGCCTCACTCCGAGGATGATCAGATGGCGTAAGGTGGAAGGGTATAGTTCCACCACTGATGGTTTGCGGAAGAGGGAGTTTTATCCTCTTGTAGTTGGTCTTGCGTGAAGGAAAGATGTAGGTTGATCAGTAGGGCTGTCGGGTTTTTCTTGTTGGGATCTGGCTCACAGGGGTGTTAATGGCAACTTCTCCAAAATGAAACTTAAAATAAAATGTGGCCAACTTCGCCGTGCGCGTCCTGCCTTTTGACTGGGGTCCAGTGCAGCTGTGTATACCTGTTCTCCACACTGAATGTCTGGCGGTCCTTCCGGATGACCACTCAGCGGGCAGCACGACACTACACCTTCTCCACCGTGTTCACATCCTTGGCGGTGTGTGGCACCAATGTCAAAACCAACTCAATCAAGGCGGAACCTTTCTATCAGCAACGCAAAACCTTCTCAACCATTTTTGCTCACTGCCACTATGTCACCCCCCTCCCCCCTCGTCCTACCCCCACAATTACACACCCTCCCATCGACTCCCTCTCAACCCCCCCCCCCCCCTTCCCCCCGTCCTCCTTATACAGTTTCTTTTCCTTCACCACAGAAAATTACGTGTCGCTGCAATTTTGTTCTCAAAATCCGTCACACGTGATCGATGGGTCACTGGAACACAAACAGGGGAAGAAAACGCCTACCCACTGTTTGCGAGGGAATCTTCAGTCTTGTCATCTTGATTACGCCAAAGCACGTAGACTGACGCCATGATTGTGCTTTCACTTGACGCTAGGATGAAGACGGATGGCTCCGAGGGGTTGAAAGATGCTGCAGTACACCCATCCCCTCTTTCCGCTTACGCGTTGGTGCGACGCTCGGATTTGTGGTGTCTGTTGAGTGGTAAGGTATCTGTGTGTGTGGGTGTCGTGGAAACGTGGATGGTGGGAGTAACTGATGGGTGAGATAGGAAAGTGGACTCGCTATACAGTGGGAAAGGGGCAATTAGAACTACTCTAATCATCATCATCATCGTCGTCGTTGTTGTTGTTGTTTGTTGTTGTTGTTGCTGTTGTTGTATGCTGCTGCTGCGGCCGTTATCACACTTATGTTACTTGACTGATGGTTTTACGAGTCTTTTTGTTATCCCCATTAGACCAATTTCAAACTGTCAGCTTGGAGGATGAAGTGAGGCTTGGGCAGGAGAAGAATGACGGGTGGGGAGAGAGTGGAGGGGGAGGGGGGGAGGGGAAGAAGGAGGAGGGGGGGTGCTAAGCCGAGATGAGACTTCTCGCGAATATCTTTTTACCTATTACAACTAAGGCAGAAGAAACTGATGCATCTATTACTGTAAGCCTGTAATCACGCTGTTGTTTGTAGTCATCCTTGTCTGCGTGCATGAGTGCGTGAGTGCGAGCGTGCGTGCATGCTTACGAGCGCGCGCGCGCGCGTGTGTGTGTGTGTGTATGTGTGTGTGTGTGTGTGTGTGTGTGTGTGTTATGTGTGTGTGTGTGTGTGTGTGTGTGTGTGTGTGCAGTGTGGTGCAGTGTGGAGTGTTGTGTTTTGTGGTGTGGTGTGATCTGTTGTGATGTCGTGTGTTATGGTGTGTGTGTGTGTGTGTGTGTGTGTGTGTGTGTGTGTGTGTGTGTGGTGTGTGTGTGTGTGTGTCTTACTGTGTGTGTTGTGTATGTGCATGCGTGCGTGTATTGTGTGTGTGTGCGCGCGCGCATGTGTGTATGTTTTGTGTGTGTGTGTGTGTGTGTGTGTGTTGTGTGTGTGTGTGTGTGTGTGCGTGCGTGCGTGCGTGCGTGTATGTGTGTGGTTGTGTGTGTGTGTGTGTGCGTACACGAGTGTGCGCATGTGTGTCACAAGCGATTTTAAACCATTTGAAATACTCTAAGATCATTTACTTTAGCGATATGATGGTATTATTTATTCATATCTCTTAGTCTTGTTATTAACTGATCTACGTGTCACATACATGTAACTTGAGAACTCACATACTGTAGTATTCAACCACTAACTTGTACTGAATGCAATAGATGTAGTCAAGACGACCTAGCAAAAATCTCAAAGGACAGGGCGTGAAGGAAAATATTTCCTGAGAAAGACAAGCATTGAAATGATTGAAATGGTACGATAAAAATAACTGTTGGTCTCATTTTTCTCTCTTTCAGTTTCACACACACCCACGCACGCACGCACGCACGCACGCACACACACACACACACACAACACACACCAATCTATCTATCTGTCTGCATGTATGCATGTAATGTACTCTCGACAGGCGGTTTAAATGAACCTCTTTCGTTTCAGCTTTCCTTCTCCCCTCATTCCTCCCCCAAAAACCCTCCCCCTTTTCCATCTCCCCCCATCGATCCATTTTGTAAAAAATTTTTTCTTCCACAGCGTTTTTTGAATGTACATACAACATACTACTATATATAATCTTAATCTATATAATATATTTATATATAATATAATATATATTTTTAAAAATTATATATATAATACATAAAAATAATTTTTTTTTTTTCAAATGCTCTCTGATCTTTTAGCGAATAGTCATACTTTTATTTGCTGGGGCGGGTTGTCGTGAATACGCGTTTTCGGTTTCCTTTTTACTTTTCAAGTTTGATGTCTAACCACCAATGTTGCGCCCGGCAGACGGGGCAACCATTCCGAAATAGGAGGGGTTTTGCGGGGGGAATTATCACTCGACAAAAAACCCCATCGAAAAAACACTTTGCATGAGCATAAAAATTGCTCTGTACCCGGTGGAAACCCCTACGCTCCTCTTCCCCCTTCCCGTCCCCCCACCACACCCCGTCCACTCGCACCTCGCACTGGGAATCCACAGGGGGTCATATCAAGTCGTCAGACGGGAACCCCCCAAAGAGACACGCACGCGGCCCAGTAACTTGGTGGGGTCCAGCATACGCACACCCCACCACCTTTCCCTTATGACGCCAGAATTGCTTGGTCCAAGCCAGGACGAGCGCCCCTCCAGAGCGCACCATACGTCCGTCTAACGAGAGCTATATGACCCCGCCCAAAACTTCATACAGCAACCTCGTCGATGTCAAAAACGGGACAGCGTGGGAGAGGAAAAACGGAACTGACCTGCCCTGAAATAGGGATGAAACCCCAGAATGGGGGCCTTTTTCCCATGCATCGATGAACATCACGATAAGAGAGCTGTGGAGTTCTGGGCTAAAAACAACACGAAAAGCTTCCTTTTATAACAAACCTGGCATTTCTAGGTCCACAATCGCAAAACACGCAGCACTCGCCAAAAAAATTTGAGCAATACTCTCAGAGATGCATCCCCGAAGTGGAAGAACCTCGACCGCGTTGTTCAAGTCATTCCATCTGAGCCCCTCGCGAGCACAATTGTGGCTAGTAGCCAGTCATGGGCAGAAAAATCCCACAAATGAAAATGACTCTGATGCCATGGCGGCTGGTGAAATTACCATTCATTAAAAGCCTGCAAGATTCGAATTCCTAGCATCTAACTGCGACCTCGGTGCTGTACTATCGAGCCAACTAGCCCACCCACCCCTTCCCATCCGGCCCCTCCCTCCCCACCATGCTCAGCTCCAAGCTCTTGTTGAGAAACAAACATCGTTAATCCATTGGGAATAATGTATTCCGTTAACATAAAACCATGGTGAACACTATACTGTTCATGAAATGGATTGGGCTGTTTAGCACAAAACGCATTTTACGCAGGTTACTGAACGACTCTACTCAATTTGCGTCCTTTGATCATTTTGTGATTGCTCTATTATTGGTTTGTATGAATGTTTCATGTCAAAATAACAACGAACAAGTAAACAAACAAAAACAAACAAACAAATCAAGAACAAAAACGAACAAAACATAAACCCGCTATTTTCTCTCTTTTCTGCTGTCTAAACGAACGTAGGTTCAACAGCATCGGCGACTGCTTGTGTGGCGACAAGCGCATAGGTAGAAACGAAAGCCAGTCTTGGCGCCCAGGTAAAATTACCATTAATTTGTGACTTGTATTCCATTCTTCAGTCGCTTAAATTCAGCGTGGGAAGTCGTGTGTGCCCAGCCAACTGTCCCATGTGGCGTCGAAATAGATTAGCAACTGACGCATGTGCGAGCGTGCGCGCACAAGTGCATGCATGCCCATGCGTTTGATGTACATTGGCGTGTGTGTGTGTGTGTGTGTGTGTGTGTGTGTGTGTGTGTGTGTGTGTGTGTGTTTTGTGTCTCTGTGTGTGTGTGTGTGTGTGTGTGTGTGTGTGTGTGTGTGTGTGTGTGTGTGTGTGCGTGCGTGGCTGCGTGCGTGCGTGCGTGCGTGCGTGTGTGTGTGTGTGTGTGTGTGTGTGTGTGTGTGTGTGTGTGTGTGTGTGTGTGTGTGTGTGTGTGTGACTACGTGTATGCGTTATGATCAATGCAATAACAATTTAACGACGTGCATGCTGCTTTTCCCAGTCTATTCTTCTTTGTTTTTACATCTGCACAGTCAAGCTGTTCGAGACCACAACACACTGTTGTTAGGAAAAAAGAAGTTTGTTACGATACTCGTAATAGCAATCACCCGTCGCATCGGATTTCTTTTCTGCGACGTCACATGTACATGAATCGCAAGGCTACTGGCCCAACTCTGCTCTACATACCGTCATTTCTGAGTTCTAAACATTAAACTTTTCTTCACATAATACATATCATTGTTTCGACACAATTACTTTTGACTGAAGTGAATTAGCAGCTTAACGGAGCCTATTTGTTTGAGTTTGAAGACCAACAAATGAATCACATAACAAAAGAGAGAGAGAGAGAGAGAGAGAGAGAGAGAGAGAGAGAGAGAGAGAGAGCGAGAGAGAGAGAGAGAGAGAGAGACAGAGAGAGAGAGAGAAAGAGAGAGAGAGAGGAAGGGGTAAAGGAGGAGGGGGGAGGGGCGGCGGCAAAAGAATGTGAAAGAAAAATCGAAAATGTGTGTGTGTGTGTGTGTGTGTGTGTGTGTGTGTGTGTGTGTGTGTGTGTGTGTGTGTGTGTGTGTGTAATGTGACTCAAAATAACACTTAAGAATTTTTTTGAGATCTTTCAAACGTGATATCAGTTTCTTGATAATGGCTGGGCTCTTCAGTATCGTAGACTGGCCACAAGGAACAAGAGATGAGGTACTGGACATGGTCATGTTCGGTGAAGACTCTTCACCACACCACCACCTCACACATTCTTTCCTATTTCTGTTTTTCCCAATGCGTGCATGTGTACATGTATGTGGACGCTCGCGCGTGCGTGTAAGCACTCACTTGTGAACGCACGTGTGCGTGTGTGTGTGTGTGTGTGTGTGTGTGTGTGTGTGTGTGTGTGTGTTAGAGAGAGAGAGAGAGAGAGAGAGAGAGAGAGAGAGAGAGAGAGAGAGAGAGAGAGAGAGAGAGAGAGAGAGAGAGAGAGACTGAGAGAGAGACGAGGAAGAGGAGGGGGGGGGGGGGTAAAAAGAGAGACAAAGGGGAAGTACAGAAACAACATCAAGATGTTCCTGCATTCAAAGGATACATTCGACAGTGTGTTCTGATGTCCATGTTAACAGACCGATGATATACACGCTCTTGATCGATTTCTTGTTAGAGGTGTACTTAAATGCTTTATGGGCAAAGTCATCACGAAGAACAATTGCAACAATCATACTAAAACATTAAATCCAACAGTATTCCAACTTGGCCGCAACACCAGTTTTCTCTCTTTCTGACCGAACTGTCGAACTGTTAGTTCTTGCTTTTGTTTACACAACGGGTAAGCTAAATGCTGTGCCAAACGGACGTCATTTACAAGAAAGTTCACAATACTTGGAAAATGAAAGAAAAAGAAAAAGGCATATACCGATGAAAAGACGCAGGATCTGATTCAGCTTCATTTTGATTATAACAGAGTTAACAGAAACCTCCAATGCTAACACGATGAACATGGTTTTTAAAAAGCTGGAGGTGGGAAAGAAAATCTTGCCTAATGACAATGTTGTACGATCCATGACTTCTTTTTCCTTTACAGTTTATAAAACAAACCCTGTCTGCGAGTTATTCTAAGATGTTCACACTCCCTTGTGCACACAAAACAGAGACGCACCAAAAGATGAAACATTCTTCGCCATTGATACTGTATACATCAGACGTGTAACATCCTGTTGGGTGTACCGAGTGGTAGTAACTGTTTCGTTACTCGGAATCTGCCGCACTTTTGTGTGGGGTTTGCACAGTCATCAGAGGAAGTGGTGCCTTCCATGTAAGTAATTTTTTTAGTATAAAAGGTTGTTTTTTTTGTGACAGTTGTTCGCGCGTTCTGTTCAGTTTGTGTTTTGTGGTAAGGGGAGGGAGGGGGAAAAACTGGGATGGAAAAGGGGAATGGAAGGGAGGGGGGAAGGTGTTGGTGGGCCGGGTTTGATGTATTTTTTATTCTCATTTTTTCATTTCCCTTTACTTACAATCAGCTTTTCATTGATTATTTTACAGTCATGTTTCATCTATTTTGTTATTTAGATCTGTATAACTAATTTGGTACTGGAATGTGCTATTTTCTGGAAAATAGTTTTGTGAGTTTTTAATGTGAAGGTGTTTGTTTGGCCGTGGTATTATTAGGACCGTGGGTTTCATTTTCTTTGAGTTTGGAAGTGAATTGTGTGAGAAAGGACATGAGAAGAAGAATGCTGAATAAGAGCTGAAAGGTTTATTTGTTTATGTTAGACCTGAAGTTTCTAACCCCGGGCCTGTCAGGCCTGACGTTTACTGTGCATGAATCTGCTGTCTGGAACACCAAATAGCGGCCAGCATCTCCCCGCCAGACTGCGGACCAGAGCCAGGAAAGCAGGAACTCGGGGGTCCTTGCGTCACCTGAGTCGGCTGTTGCTGATCGGCGCTTCTACATCCGGGTTGCTGTTGGGTTGTCCGGTGGCATTCTGCAGAGGGGGGAGGGTGGAATCCTCCTCGCTCCAGCCTGCACCTTCACCACTCAGATTGGAGTGATTCTTCCATCTACTTCTTCATCATTACCCCTAGCCTTGCCCTTCCTACGACACCGCTCTACTGCCTGAGGTTAAGGGTGGCGAGGGGAAATCATCGCATCGTGAACGATCACCCATCATCATCATCCGTCGCCCTCTCTTGATTCTGCCCTTCATTACCGTTCTACGCTTACGGTGCGGGTAGTTAGGGGAGATAATCATCCCATTGTCTGTGCTTATCCTCGTGACATCAGCAATTTATGAATGTGCTGTGGGGAGGATACACTGCTACGTGATTTTTGTCTGTATAGTGTGTGATCAGAATCAGGAGCTACCTATACTAGCCGGTCTATTACATATAAACCAGCGCCAGTTCTTAAATAAGTTTTGTTCTCTGCTGAAGTTGGACATATTGGGTGTTGTATTGGTGTATTGTTGATGTATGGACTGGCATTGCTATTTGGTTGTTGTAATTTGATCTTTTTTTTTCCATCCCCCATGCAATCATTACTGTAATATTTTGTCACCATTGCCCTTCTTTAGTTATCATTGTTATTACTGCAGCTGAGCAGCAGGTCCGGGTGTCACCTCCAGCGTTCATTTTATTCTGATTACTCTCATTTCATATCCCTCGTATCATTGCTTATCCCTATTCTTTTTCATTATATTTTGTTGTTTGTTATTGTGGCCAATTAGTTAATAAAATTTTCTTTTGTGGTGTTAAACTTTCTCTGTGAGTTCCTGACTCCTTATGTATGAGAAGGTGTAGGTCCTATCCTAAACGGGTCGGGCGCAACAGTACGGGAAATGGAGTCAGAACCAATGTTAACTCCGGAGGAAACCCCCCCTGTACCGAAACAGCCCGGCGGAGATTCGAACCCGCAGCCCCAGGATCACCAAGATTACGAGTCCGGCGCCCTACCACTGGGCTATTCCGGTCCCCATCACGGGGTATGATTCTTTCATTGCTTGTACAGGTGATGCACCAGTCTGGATGAAGCATTCGACAACCGAACACGACAACGGCCGTGAAGAAATCTACAAAAATCGCTGGTGCCTCGGTTTCCGTTCGGTTGTGACGCATGATGCACAGCTAAGAAACCATACTGGTTCATTGCACAAAACCGAAAATACCACTGGGAAGGAATGGGGGAGGAGGGGGAAGGTTAGCAGTAATGTCGATCAAGTTTTCACCAATTCATTTAGAATTGTCAGTCAAGTGTGGTTTACAAGGTTGTAAGGTGTGCAACTGTTTTCCCTGAAATGGAAGCAGCATTAGATGATAACATCCATCTCGGAGCAAAGACAGTGGGATGGAGGGTGGGAAGGAAGCCTGAAGGCCTCTTCCTATTACAGACATACATGCCGGCGTCACACATACACACGCACGCACGCACGCACACACACACACACACACACACACACACACACACACACACACACACACACGCGCGCGCGCGCGCGCGCGCGCGCGTGCGCGCGCGTGCAGTGTCGACTGTGTCATTCTAGGGCAGTCGATTACCTGAAGTCCTATTAGGCTGTCACCACGCTAAAAAAACAAAACAAAAAACATCTGTCATTATATCAAACGCGCGCGCACACGCATACACACCACGCGCGCACATGGAGAGAAGGAGAGAGAGATCAAATAACAATTCTTAACACTTCAATTTTTAAATTTCAATCCTCAAGACGAATAAAACTAAGGAGACCTGTGCGCTTGCTCAGTTGTTTTTTTTAAAATTCTGGATGAAACGTGGTGCTTAGAATAAGATTAAAAAAGATAGTTCACTGCCAAGAAATGAACTTAACAAGCTATATTAGCAATCAAGAGTGCAGACTGAAACGCTTGTGCCCGTTCAAATGGATAAATCCTTACCTACTAGTCGCCAGATTTTAGCATGTTCTAAATTGTACCAAGAGAAAAACTATAAAGAATTTCTAGAACAAAGAGTAGCGAATGGACTATAACGGCAGAAAAATCACGGACGACAGGTGAGGTGAGTGAGTGAGTGAGAGAGAGAGAGAGAGAGAGAGAGAGAGAGAGAGAGAGAGAGAGAGAGAGAGAGAGAGAGAGAGAGACAGACTGAGACAGACAGGAGGAGAAATTAACTCACGTAGTAAGTCACTAGCCCATTCTTTCCGACAGCCGAGGTAAAATGTATGCAGAAAGCATCCCCCCCCCCCCCCCACACACACAACCCCTCTCTCTCCATTCCTGTCCATCCGCACAAGAAGAAACTAGACAGGTGTATCACCCAGTATATTGTTTCCTTGTCTGCGAACATTTAAAACTGAAGATTTGGTTTCCGTCTCTTAGCGACAAAAGTAAGAGGATTGTTTCTAATGCTGCTGGAGACACAGATGTCCTATTGAAATAACAACAAAAATGTTCACCCCACCCCATTCCCATGCCAACACACTCTCTCCCTCTCTCTCTCTCTAGTTTGTCGCAGATGCTCGAAATAAATTAAAAAAAAATCACTGTTTTGAAAAGACAAAAGTATCTGTCTATCTATCTATATCTATCTACATTGTTCAACATATTATTGTTTGCTCAATCAGTGGAAGATTGCATCTCTTTGGGTTATTAAACGTAGAGCTGCCCATTCTGTTTACACCTTGTGACCTCCCTCCCTTGCATCCTTAAATGGATCCTCAAGCATAGGCTGAAAGACTTCCCCCTACATTTTATACCGTTTACATCATGATTTTAGTTATGCAGCAACTTATTTCCTAACCACGCTTTCTTTTTCTTTTACTTTTCTACCCTTCGCTGGGTGCTTTGGGATGCTGTTGGATTCCGTTTTTGAACCCTTGATCGTAGGAATACCACAGAATTGTAGACTGTGGTGTATTTCCATTTGGTGCCAAGGGAGCACAGACGCAATCAGCCGTGCGTCCCAGACGAGTTCGACGCAACGCACGAAAGGCTCGGAGCTGGACGATATGAATGGTTCTGTCTTCAAGACGGGTTCCATGGTTCCAATACGCCGCCAGTGAAGGATTTTGTGTTTATAGTTCCCAGATTTTTCATTCTCATGTTTTCTTCACCTTATTTCTGCCCTTCCTCTCCTTTATATAATGGTTTTTCTTAACAAAATCTCTGTAAAGTCAGTTATGTAATGATGGAGAAATTGCTAGCCTGCACTTGTTTCCCACCACTACTACATTGTTCAACATATTATTGTTTGCTCAATCAGTGGGAGATTGCATCTCTTTGGGTTATTAAACGTAGAGCTGCCCATTCTGTTTACACCTTGTGACCTCCCTCCCTTGCATCCTTAAATGGATCCTCAAGCATAGGCTGAAAGACTCCCCCCCCCCCCCCCCCCACATCTTATACCGTTTACATCATTCTTCTTCTCCTGTTCACGACCAACATCATTATGCTGATGACTCTGTCGTATACTTGGGGGTTTGCGAAGATTTGCGCTGTGTTTGTCAGACATAATTTTGATTTCAGCTTAAGGGGTGGGTGGGGAGGAGGTAGTGGTGATGAGTAGGAAGTGGGGGGGGGGGGGGTTGGAGGGATGGGGGGGGGGGTGCAGAGGGAGGCGAGGGAGGAGGGGGGGGGGGGGCTGGGATGTTGTCGTTGGTATTATTGATGAGAGGCGAGTCTGGACCTGAAGCGGTCCAGGGTCTCCGCCGTCACCACAACCTCTGGTAATGAGTTCCACTCTGGGATGGTCCTTGGGAAGAATGACATTTGACGGTAGTCTGTCCTGCATTGTGGGATGTCGTAGCTGCAGCTGTTGTTTTTCTTGAACTTCTTCTGGTCTGGGATTTCCCAGGCAGGTATTTGGAATTTATGTCAACAAGACTGTGGTGGAATTTATACATCATTTCCAGTCTTGCATTTTGTCTTCGTTTCTCTAATGTGGGCCACTTCAGAGAGCGTAGGATTTCATCTACACTGGTTGTTGGTCTGTGGCTGTGTGTGACCCATCTGGCTGCTCTACGCTGGATCTTTTCAATCTCCTGGATCTCGTTTCTGGTGTGGGGGTCCCAAACGCATGACGCGTACTCAACAATCGGTCGAACAAGGGTTTTGTATGCAGTTTCTTTCATCTTTTTGTTTCCGATTTTGAGGTTTCGTCGAAGGAAGCCGAGGGTTTTACTGGCTTTTGCAGTGATCGTCTCAATATGGGATCCCCATTTTTGGTCGTCTTGGATCGTGACCCCAAGGTATTTGGTTAAGGTCACAACTTCCAAAGTGTGTCCATGAAGTTTGTACACAGGTTGGTGTTTGTTCTGTCGCCGTGTAGCACTCAGTGTTGAGCACTTTTCTGGATGGAAGCTCATGGACCACTGCTCTTCCCACTTTGTCAGAGTGTCAAGGTCGTTTTGTAGTATCTGTTGGTCGGATGCTTTCTTTATTGTGTGGCTGCACATCGTGTCATCTGCGAACAGGCGGACTTTGGAGTTGATCCCTGCTGGGAGGTCATTTATGTAGTAGAGAAATAGGCTTGGTCCTAGGACTGAGCCTTGGGGAACTCCTGAGTCTACAGGGACGTACAGCGATCTCTGTCCTTCTACCAGCACTGCTTGTTGTCTATCTGTGAGGAAGTTTTCTATCCAAGCATTTGTTCGTCCTTTGATTCCATAGCGACGGAGTTTGTGGATGAGGAGGGTATGGCTGACTTTATCGAATGCTTTGGAGAAGTCGAGTACAATTGTGTCCTCTTGATACCTCTCATGACTTCTTCAGTGGTTTTTGTCCACATACCTATCAACTGGGTTTCACACTTGGGTCCGCTCTGAGCCGTTTGCTAGTGGCACAAGATGTTGTGCTTTTCTGCATGTGTCCTATGATGTGGCTGGAAGGATTGCTCCATCATTTTGCATGCGATGCAGCAACTTGATTTCCTAACACGCTTTCTTTTTTTTTAAACTTTTCCTACTCTTCTTGGCTTGCTCTTGGATGCTGTTGGATCGTTTTTGAACCTTGAATCGTAGGAATACCACAGAATTGTAGACTGTGGTGTATTTCCATTTGGTGCCAAGGGAGCCAGACGCAATCAGCCGTGCGTCCCAGACGAGTTCGACGCAACGCACGAAAGGCTCGGAGCTGGACGATATGAATGGTTCTGTCTTCAAGACGGGTTCCATGGTTCCAATACGCCGCCAGTGAAGGATTTTGTGTTTATAGTTTTCCAGATTTTTCATTCTCATGTTTTCTTCACCTTATTTCTCCTTCCTCTCCTTTATATAATGGTTTGTTTTCTTACAATTCTTTGTAAGTCATTTATGTAATGATGGAGAATTGCTACCTACACTTTTTTCCTACCACTACTACATTGTTCAACATAATTATATTGTTTGCTCAATCAGTGGGAGATTGCATCTCTTTGGGTTATTAAACGTAGAGCTGCCCATTCTGTTTACACCTTGTGACCTCCCTCCCTTGCATCCTAAATGGATCCTCAAGCATAGGCTGAAAGACTTCCCCCTACATTTTATACCGTTTACATCATGATTTTAGTTATGCAGCAACTTATTTCCTAACCACGCTTTCTTTTTCTTTTACTTTTCTACCCTTCGCTGGGTGCTTTGGGATGCTGTTGGATTCTGTTTTTGAACCCTTGATCGTAGGAATACCACAGAATTGTAGACTGTGGTGTATTTCCATTTGGTGCCAAGGGAGCACAGACGCAATCAGCCGTGCGTCCCAGACGAGTTCGACGCAACGCACGAAAGGCTCGGAGCTGGACGATATGAATGATTCTGTCTTCAAGACGGGTTCCATGGTTCCAATACGCCGGCAGTGAAGGACTTTGTATTTATATTTCCCAGATTTTTCATTCTCATGTTTTCTTCACCTTATTTCTGCCCTTCCTCTCCTTTGTATAATGGTTTGTTTTCTTAACAAAATCTTTGTAAAGTCATTTATGTAATGATGGAGAAATTGCTAGCCTACACTTGTTTCCCACCACTACTACATTGTTCAACATATCATTGTCTGGTCAGTCAGCGGGAGATTGCATCCGTTAGAAAATCCAAAAAGAGGCTGTTCCGCACTTTTTTTTTAATCTCCTGTCAGCACTTGCGTGATTAATGCTTGGGGTCTTAAAACAGTAGAGCTGTCCACTCTGTTGATACCTGTTAATCTCCCTTGTAGCCTTAAGTGGATAGGTTCAATGATCTTCCCCTACATTTTAAACCGTTTACATTATGCTTTTAGTTGTTCAGCAACTTACTTCATTACCACACTTTCATTTCCTTTCACTTTTCTACCCTTCGCTGGCTGCTTTGGGATGCCGTTGGATTCCATTTTTTAAACCCTTGATGGTGAGAATACTACAGAATTGTAGACTGTAGTGTATCTCCATTTGATGTCAAGGAAGCACAGGCGCAATCAACCATGTCTCCATGACGAGTCCGATCCAGCAAGCAAAAGGCCTCAGAGCTGGCGATATGAAAATGGTTCGTTTTCAAGATGGGTTACGATGGTCCCCGTACGCTGCCAGTGAAGACGCATTTTATATGTCCCTGATTTTTTTCCATTTTATCTTCCCCTGGTATCCCCTTCCCCTTATTCTTTTTTTTAAAATTTCTTTCCTATAAATCTTGCTAAGTCATTCATACAATGACGGAGGAATTGTTAACCTGCACTTCTTTTCCCCCTCCGTCTGTCTCGCGGGCCTGGTTGACGCCAGAATATAATTATTGTGCGAGTGGGCGTAGAGTGCAGCCCTATCGGGCAGTCTCAGACCAGAAAGGGGACCCCTAGCACCATCCTCCTCCTCATCGGTTAGCATTAAAAAGAGGTATCCGATTCTGTGTCCCTTCATGCCCTGTTCTCGCGGTGACCTCGGTTTTGATTGCTTCTCTGCGTCTGTAGCCTTGGTTTGATTCTACCGCGACCATCGATATCGGCATGGTCATGGTACTGTCGTTGGACGGACGTGGTGGCGCCCTCTGGAGGGGTGTTCACTCACGCCGGCTCCGCGATAAAGCAATTATTGTCATCAGTATGGGACTTTGTAGGTGGTGTCTTTCATTTGTTGGATCAAAACAGCCACCACTGACCACCACCAGGCTGACTCGGCAGCAGTGCAATGTACCTTCTCCTGGGTTGCCTCATAACTACCTGACATTAAGAGCTCCCTGTGGATTATCCGGCGCCTGTAGCTGTGGCGGGCCGGGTCGGGCTATGGCTGTGGACGAGGCGTTGGAATGAGCGGCATGGGTGCAATGCCACTGAGGCGGCACAGAAAATGATATGGAAAAAAAATCATGCACGCGCGCGCGCACACACACACGCACACGCGCGCACTCATTTACATGCACATGGAATCAGAAATACAGCATTTGTGCTTGAACCATGCTCAGCCTCTGAAGTGATTTGTCCCTCGAAAAATTAAAATTGAAAACAACAACAACAAAAAACCCATGTAATGGGTCCATATTTAGAACCTGTTACTTGGTTAATATTAACACTTCTGGACCTAAACCATCTTTGAGTCACATTACTCTTGTGTTACACGTGACGGGAAACAGCAGGCATGTCGAATTTTCAATGCCTCCCTAAAATTCATGTTACGTACAAGACACAATAAGTACTATTACGAACGTGCATAGTTAACGAGTGACCGTTTTTGGAGTATGCTGGCACGTGATCGAGAGCATTTCTACTCTCAGAAAAGGTGCACAAGAGAGGCTATTTGCCTGTTTGACTCGCATGTGATGAATACAAGAAACTGCAGGATCAAAGGCACAAGGTGGGTTGGGAAGAAGAGAGGTACGTAGATACAATTCCAACAATAACACCTGGCGACAAGTTCAGGAAAGTGCATACGGCAATTAGCACCATCGGTAGCAGATAACTTCCCACTCGTGAGAATATGTTTTGACAAGCAAGCAATTTTTCAATACCATTCGGCGCTTTCATCCCACCGATCCCCTTTCGGTCTACCCCCTCTCCATCCACCTCCCCGTCATGTCTCATTCAGCCAGTCCCTTCCTCATCTCCTCCCCCATATTGTCCCTTTGACTCTCTTCTTTTGCCCCGCAGCAGCTTTCTGAAAATTCAGCAGCACTCCCAAAAGTGTTCACTTTGAGTACCGCTGCTCTGTCTGGGTACAGATCTGTTCCGGACAGAAATCGGGTGAAGATAACTTCTGGACTTTCCGTTAAGTAGAGTTACCTTTTCTCAGTTTATGGGTCAAACAAATAGATCAAGGGAGTCCATTATTTGATTTGAAGTGCACGCCATAACAGCGATCGGGATACCCTTGTGTGTATTACTGACGCACCGTTTCACCCCCATGTTCTGACATTTTCTATCTTTGAGTGAAATATTAACCTGACTGATTTGGGTAAATGGCTTAGGGCGTGTTTACCAGCGGTATCTGACCCATGAAAACGGTAAGGTCATTCTCGCTTACACGTATTACTTCCCTTGCACATTTCTAAACATCGTGTAATACCCAATGACCACTTGTGCGCCTCTCTTGGTGAAAAGTTATCCCAGATATCTAATTTCATTAGGCTTGGACAGTTTGTTCTCAGCTTCTTATATCAGGTCGCTTACGTATTCAAAATGTGCTTCATCGGGATGACGTAATATTTTTTCGTTGTATGAATCACACTTCACAGAACATACATGGCCTATCCTAGCTCAATATTCACTTCTACATTTCTTAGTCGATCTCTGTTGGGAATAAACGGCATTAAATGTTTTGAACTCAACAGAATGTAACTTAACATTTGTTAAAATATTTCCTTATGACATTAATTAACACGTCTCTGATCAGTGTATAAAGCAATACTTGTAAGTGATCATGCTTTCTATGGAAAAGAAATTTTTATAACATTGATTTCATTGCTGAAACTGTTAAACGCAGATATACAGCTATCATAATTTAATAACATCTTTATGCGTAGGATGGTTGGATAGACTACAACAATATTAAGTCAGTTTACTAGATCTGATTGTGCCGATGTCTTTATTTATTGAGAAAACGCCAATGTAAGTTTACCAGAGAAAAAAAATACATGTACAATTATAGAATCACGTATCTACCCTCATGGGCGCGCGTGCGCGCACACACACACACATACACACACGCACGCACGCGCAAACGCACGCACGTACGTACACGCACACGCACACACACACACACACAGCCGAAACCGCATAATTACAGACATTCACTTGTTACTATTCATGAGTAAACTACATACGCGGAACAGGCAATGTGTAAAGTGTGAAATTACCAATAACCCATATATCAGTTCAACAATGCGCTTGTGAGTGTGTGTGGTGTGTGTGTGTGTGTGTGTGTGTGTGTGTGTGTGTGTGTGTGTGTGTGTGTGTGTGTGTGTGATGGCAAACAAAACTGCAGTGAGTGGTTTTCATTCCTGTATTCAAGGAAGCGGCTTTCCCTGTACGCCATTCTAATCACTGAAACATAAGCTATGTCTTGTGCGAAAACCAGCACAGTTTTAAGAAATGTTGTTAATAGTTTTGGATCAGTTAAAACTGATGGGACCGAATCATGTCATAACCATTTTCATTTATTCATTTTGTTGTATATATGATGAGAGAGAGAGAGAGAGAGAGAGAGAGAGAGAGAGAGAGAGAGAGAGAGAGAGAGAGAGGGAGGGAGGGAGGGAGGGAGATTTGCATTCTGGGATAATGTTTGTATAATGTTGAGTATGTGTATCCTAATATTATGCCAGTTCATCAAAAGCTATGGCATCACCATCTAGCTCTAAAGCTACTTTTCCATAACTTAAAAAGTCCAGGATCCAATCTGAAATTATCTTTGCCTCCCAAATTGTACAAATTCAGCAAAATCTTATCAACCAAACCACGTGGCAACCGATTTTTTTTTAAAGTACTTAATACTTGAAAAACAAAAACAAAAAAAAAAACACATACGTCTCAAAGCAGGAAAAAACAAATCTGAGGCTGTCTCTCAAAATTTGAAAGTATGCAGAACTGCCAAAAAAGAGACTACGTTAAAAAATGATCCCTTAGATATGAGCTGAGTCGTGGTATTACACACACACACACACACACACACACACACACACACACACACACACACACACACAGGAGCGCGCGCGCGTGTTTGCAAACGCCTGCACGCACTCATAATACGCCCACATACACGCATGCGCGCGCGCGCGCGCGCACGCACGCACGCACGCACGCACGCACACACACACACACACACACACACACACACACACACACAACGATATTCTCTACCTCCCCCCCCCCCCCCCCCCCCCCCCCTCCTCACCCATTCCTCTCCAATCTTAAGGAAAACGTCAAATGGGAAAACTCTGCGAAATTGAGTAAACGTTCTGACTTATCTCAACGGCCAATACAAACAGGTAGTGTCGACAGCTTTCGATTGTGTCCGATTTAATTGTTTACAGCGAACGTTGAAACCTCTGTTACCAATTCGAATGTGACTTAAGCCTATCTTCCGATCGTCGTTTTCACTAAACAAAAGTGCAAAGACT